>WBNM01027981.1:0-365668 GCA_013399055.1 Ramphastos sulfuratus | reverse complement strand
GGCGGCGCGGGGCGCGGCGGGCGGCCCCCGCCAGATGGCGGCAGGCGGCCGCGTGACGCGCGCTAGGCCCGGGTCCCGCTGGCGGGGCAGCCGCACCGGAGCCTGACGCTTTGCTGGAGCCACTGCTGCGGTTTTATTTGCCTCCCACACTAAGGAGGTTAGTCACGAACGCACACCGCATCGTTTGTAATCACCTAATGACAATTAATTAGTCACTTACCTCTGCCTCGTTTGAAGTAAGTAGCATAAGTGAGAATTTGTGCATAGTACTTCCCCCCTCCCCCCGCCCCAATATTAATTATTTGACTTGCTAGTGTTTCTTTCATCGGTTAATAAAATTAAAGTAGAATCAAAGAGATGGAATTCATTAATTTTACCCTAATTCTTCTGTGCTATTTCACATTAAGAGCATCACAGATTTACTTAGAGATGTGGGTGCTCCCTCCCTGGAGGTGTTCAAAGCCAGGTTGGACGAGGCCTTGAGTGACCTGTACTAGTGGGAGGTGTCCCTGCCTGTGGCAGGGGGTTGGAACTAGATGATCCTTGAGGTCCCTTCCAACCTACCATTCTATGATTCTATGATTTTATGTTCTGGCTGTGCAATCCTAAGATGTGCTGTACAACCCTGAATTTTACTGAAGTGTATGGCGGTGGAAGGTGTTTGCGTCTTTGATGAAAGCTTGAACTCTTCAGCCTCTCGGGACATTCCTTCTTCTTGAGGATCTATGATTGGGATTATTTACTGCCGTTGACTCAAACCATGTTCAAAGTCTCTTTCCAAATGAGAGGCACTTGTACTGTAAGACAGAATGTAGCAGTTAGGTGCATGACCTTGCAAGGCTAAACCTTGTGTCATTATATTGTATTATGCTCTTCCTGCTTACCCCATGCATGAGAACTGAAGAAAGTGGAGATATGGCTCCTGAGTCTTTTTTTTTTTTTTTTTTTTTTCCCTGGAGAACTGAGAGGCAAAGGTGTGGCAGTGCTACTGTTCTTTCCATGTAATCAGCTTGAATAAGTAATCTCTGGAAGGCAGCCTTTAACACTGTGTCCCTTTGTCTGGTAACTTGCCACTGCTGTGCCTGACTTTAAAGCACTTTTAACAGAGCAGTGCTGCATCCTTGAATACCTACTGACATCCCAAAAAAATGAAATGTAACATCACTGATAGCAGATAAGTATAAAAATTCTTGCGCAGGCAGGTAATATTAAAATTTTCCTACACTTCTAATAGCTAATATATCAATGTGCTAGTTGTTGGGAAAATAATCTCTTCTTCCAGTCTCTTGTTCTTATAAAATCACTTCACAGCTTTACTTCTCTTATCAGTAAGCATGTAGTTTCCTTTTTGACCTTTACAGCATGGGACAGAGATGGGTCTCTGTTGGACTCTCTCTAGTAGTTCCCTATATCTCTTGAGCTGGGGAGCCCAACACTGTACATGGTACTAAACAAGGCAGAGTAGGTTTGGAGGAGAACTTCCCTCGACCTGCCATTGCATTTTTTCTTAATGCACCCCAGGATGCCATCGGCATTCTTGGCCGCAAGAGCACACCTCTGGCTAATGGTGAACTTCTTGTCCAGCAGGACTCCCCTATTCTTCCATGAGGAACTGCTTTTCAGCAGGTCAGCCTGTACTGGTGCACGGGATTATTTCTCTCCAGGTACAGGACCCTACACTTGCCGTTGTTGAACTTCATTATGCTCCTCTGCACCCAACTCTCCAGTAATACTGTGATTCTTTGTTACTGAAGACACAGTTCACAAATTACAGTAACTGACTGTATATGATCTTTAATATCACCAGAGCCTGACAGCGTTGGCTGTCCTTTTACAGCTCTGTGCTTTTTTTTTCTAGCATGAGGTAACTGTATCATGATGTGCTGGGTGAATAAAGAGGCAGTGAGGGAGAAGGTAGGAAGATAATCATTTACATACAGAAATGGTAGCTGAAAAGGAACAGCTGTAATAAAATCTAGGGGCTAGTTTATGTGTAAGAGCCTGGTCCACTGAATTTCTGCTACTGGGATCTTTTGATGATGTTAAGGCAAGTCATTGATATAATGAAGTAATGACAGAGACATGCTTTGGGTAGCATTTTAGCTCTTTTGATGTGATATATTTGATAACAAATAAGGAGTATTATTATCCTATCTGTGTCACTGACTTTAGGGAAGTCATATAACATTTACATCTCAGTTTTCAACTCCTGCAAAATATGACTAATGATGCTGTAGTGTTGTCCTGTTGTAGAGTTGTCTACTCTGCTCTGGTAAGACCTCACCTGGAGTACTGCATCCATCTCTGGAGCCCTCAACACAGGAAGGACATCAACCTGATGGAGTGGGTCCAGAGTAGGATCATGAAGATGATCAGGGGGCTGGAACAACGCTCCTGTGAAGACAGGCTGAGGGAGCTGTGGTTGTTCAGCCTGGAGAAGTGAAGATTGTGGGGAGACCTAATAGCAGCCTTACAGTACATGAAGCGGGTCTACAAGAAGGGTGCAGAGGAACTCTTTGCAAAAGCCTGTAGGGATAAGGCAGGGGCAATGGTTTGAAACTGGAGAAGAGCAGATTTTGATTAGATGTTAGGAACACATTCTCTACCATGAGAGCAGTGGAACACTGGAATGGGTTGTCCAGGGAAGTAGTTGAGGCTCCATCCCTGGAGATATTTAAGGTCAGGCTTGACAAGGCTCTGAGCAACCTGATCTAGTGGAGAATGTCCCTGCTCTCTGCAGAGGAGTTGGACTAGATAATCTTTAATGTCCCTTCCAACCCAAACCATTCTGTGATTCTGTACAGGACAGGCACACATGCACTGGAGAAAGGCAGTAAAGACTGTAGACTTTGAGGAAATAGCTTTGAGAGGAAGCTGAAGATTGTATTTTCTGACACACAGACTGTGTACTTTAGAAATGGAGAAAGTGTTCAAGTAGCCTAAGCAGGAAGAGAACAATAACTATCTCTGTACTATTTTCAAATAATTATAAATCAAATGAATTATTTAGCTGAGGTGAGCTCATCCTGCTGAGACCTCAGGTGTAGCAGCAAAATTTGAATGCACTTTATATTAAGGCTGTTCCTCATAAAAGCTTATATGCTATAGTATTCACAAGGACTGCTTTTGCTAAATACTGTCCTAACCAGACTGTGTAGATTTGAAATACTCCAAGTGCCTACATATAAATTCACCTTATTCCGTTTGCCAATCTGTCTTTCTGCATCAGAAAGTGTGACACAGTACTGGCGGAGTGAACTGCATAGAGCTGTTTGAACTGGTCTGCACAACTCGAGAATTGATTCCAAGCTGCCCAGTACTCCAGCTGAATCACAAGTCTTTATAGCTCTGCTCAATCTGATTTATTGTGGCAGACGGGGGAGCACACAAAGACAATTAACTAGGTTGTTCAGGTGAGATTTTAATCTCCCTTCTGAAAAGTGAAATTTATGTTTGCAGCTACAACTTCACAGCTAATTTCTTTCATCCAGTGTAATTTGACCTGAAAATTTCAGATTTTCCAGAGCTGTTTTTAGATGTTCTGAGGATTTTATGTTCTAATTCTCTCAAACATTTGGGATTTGCTACTTGCTGTTCTGAATGTCATGCCTTTAAATCTCGTTTTGCACTGGAATAAATAACAAGAGTTGATCCATCACTGAAATACCATTCCAGTCATTTGTTTCCATAGCTGCCAGCAAGGCTGCTTTCTGCCAATGGCAAAATTTATGGGACATAATTCTCACCATGTCCAGTCATCTTCCTTTAGGTAGTTCTGTCTAGAAATATTTCTTTTTCACTGCTTTTTGATTGTTTTTGGATTTTTTTGTTTTGTTGTTGTTTTGTGGGTTTTTTAATTTTTTTTTTGTTGGGTTTAACATTTTCTTCTTTAAATATCTCTTCATATTCACAAAGTTCTCAAAGGATTATGGTTTTAAGTGCAGAAAACATATTAAATTACAGAAAATAGAACTGTGTTTGTGACTCTAAAGGGAGTTTGCAAGAAACTCAGTTTGCAGGCAGAATTCAGGTCATGACACCCTAAAGCTTCGGTAGCTTTCTTGAGTCTGGAATCTGGATTCGTGGCAGCCTGGATTACTATTTCTGTTCATAATGAGCTATACAGGTGAAAAAAAAAGGATATATAGCCCCTAAGAGTTTGCATTTCAGATAGAAATCGGAAATAGTCTATGGTTTGGCTGAGCTTACTTATGCCTTTAGGGGACAGGAGAGGAATCCTAAATACAATTTATTGTAGCCTCTGGGCATGAAAATGACTGAAACCCGTGCGGTTCTGCCCACAGCTGTTCTGAGCCCTGACTCTTGTATAATGTATTTGGAGAATAAATCTTATGAAGAGCGATTGAAGGAGCTGGGGCTGTTTACTTTGAAAAAGAGAAGGCTGAGGGGAGACCTCTTCACTGTCTACAGCTACCTGAAAGGACATTGTGGAGAGGTTGGTTCTGATCTCTTCTCAGAGGTAATTAGTGATAGAAAAAGAGGGAATGGTCTCAAACTATGACTGAGTAGGTTTAGACTAGACATTATGAATTTGGTTTTGCTAGCAAGATTGGTCAGGCATTGGAATGGGCTGCCCTGGGAGGTGGTTGAGTCACCAACCCTGGATGTGTTTAAAGTCGTTTGGATGTGGTGCTGGGTGATATGGTTTAGGGTGCACCTTGTAGAGTAGGGTAATTGGTTGGACTTGGTGGTCCTGAGGGTCTTTTCCAACTGGAATGTTTCTGTGATTCTGTAATTTATACCAGAAATGTGATACTAAACACATAATTTTGTTGCAAGTCTTGCAATAACTGCTGGATTTGGCTTTGGGAGTTTTTTGGGTTTTTTGGGTTTTTTTTTGTTTTTGGTTTTTTTTCATACAAGTTGCTGTAGTCCCACAGTAAGTGATAATATCAGCTTTGAGAGTTTTATGTTGTATTTTTAGATTCTTAATGTTACAAAATAAAATTATGACTACAGAAATATCATAGCAAGCAAATGTTTCATCAATATGAAAAGCTTTCACCCATTTTCACAATTTTGGGGGATCGTTAGGTAGGATATTTGAGTGTTGAAATTTGATGGCAACACAGCATCACTGCCAAGAAGAAAATAATGGTTAAAACACAAGCATACATATGTTTGTGTCACATATGTCAGAACAAATCCATTGTCAAATACATTGCAATGCAGACACTCAAAATAGTTCAGGTACAAGAAACCCTAAGGCTGTGTTACTACAGCAGCCTCCCTGGACTACTACGCCATTCACAGTGGGGTCACTTAATTTCTGTGCTTAGTAAGGTATATTATTTTCCATAGCCAAGCTATGTTCCTCAGGTACCACAGCTGTCACCGTATGGTGATGTTTGTAATGGAGGCATATAAATTCACAGGATAAGCATGAAGGAACAAACAACATCCTCAGCAGAGATCCCAGACTCTCAGTCAGTATGCTAAATCTTTTTAAGGACACCACAGGCTCACAGGATGTCAGGGGTTGGAAGGGACCCAAAAAGATCATCAACTCCAACCCCTCTGCCAGAGCAGGACCATACAATCTATGGTAGTGTTCCACCTTTATCAGCTTTGTTCAGCATGAGAACTAGAATTGTATTTCCTGCATAATAGCAAGCCTTTCCTAAGACATAATTCTGGCCACAATATCGATTTTCAGTTATCTTAATTGTTACTAAACACATGTGTTTTGTCAGCCGAAATCAGATCACAGAACACAAGCTATGCAAATATAACATAGCCCTTAATTGTTTTAAGTGGTATGTTGAATTTGTGTCATCATGAGAGAAGTTCTGAGTTTTGGATAGAACTTTTGCAAAGGCTCAAGACTGCTCTATTAAAATGAAATATTTGATTTCCATTGCCCTTTAATCAAATGCAAACCAGAGCTTCCAGGGATTGTAAGGGACTGCAATAACGTCTCAAGTTGAATTTGGCTCTTTTGCAGCCCATCAAAATAAGTTGTCCTTGACAGAAACAATATTTTAAATATCTGCTCACAAGCACTGGAGCCAAAAGGTTGCTGTTTCATTTGGCAAAATACCTTCCCAAGAACAAAACCAAGACCTGAAACCGAGCCAAATAAGCTCTACCAGATGCTTAGCCTAGAAAGCACTGGACTGAATGGCTAAAATTGTTGAAAGAATATACAGGAAAAGAGAAGGACAGCTATCTAGTTCTGTTTCTGACTTGCTGTATGGGCAAGATGCATCCTTTCTGTCCTAGTACTAACTTCAGTTTCTGGGATGTCATCTATTCCTTGCTGTGACTACTGCTGTAGTCAATGATAGACCTTCTTCTGTTCACACTAGCTCAGGAATGTAATCATGCCCTTTCCTAATGGACTATGTTTAGCTTAAATAGCAACCTCAAGAGGCTTTGCTATGCCCTTCCATTCACATTCTCCATACTGCATCTAATACTTGGAAAAAAAAAAAAAGATTTCAGATGCTACTGCGATTTGAGAATTGCAAAAATGGTACTCCTGTGATGGCTGACGTTGATGAAAGTGGCTACAAATTCCTCTTTTCCTTCCCATTTGCTGGTTCTAACCTTTATCCATTCTCATTCAATGTCTTCGCTATCAGATGTGGTGAGAAAAGTAACTTTCTTAGTGTTTTCAGTTAATGCAGAGAAGGGCTGTGTGACTCAAGGCAAGGAATAGAGCAGGATAGTGGTGGACAGCAGTTGGATTGGTTCAGGTTATTGTAAAAGTACAACCTGATGATGGTGTTCCGTGGAAGTTTTGTGAAGCTACAGCTTAAGTACTTGATCATTCTCCAGATCCTAGCAGTGACAGGAGATGAGGACAAAGAAGCCTAAACAGCTTCCCTGGGTTACAGAGATGCCTGATCCATAACCAGAATTGAAGCCCTGAGTTCTTAAGTCAGATTTTAATCAGAGATATCACCAGGATATTTTCTAGAAATAGTCAGTCAGCCTAGATGTCTCTGTTGAAGAACTACCAAACATCAGTGCTGAAGGGAAAACCTAAATAAATGCTGGTTGTGCAGCAGTAGAGGTTGGGACAGATTCTTATCTCAATGACTTTGATGTGTATCTGGGGTAGGACTTTGATGTGGTATAATTGATACCAGGGTGTCATGTGAAATTAAAATCTCTAGACCTTAAGGCAGAAAGGATAGCAAGTGGCAAGGGTACTGACCTCGTTCATAAATCGCTTAAATTCAGGTGTCATACAATGGTACATCTCAGGAAAGAGCACTACCAGAAAAATCTCTTTCCTGATTATTTCCCAGGAGTCGGTTTGGCCAGGCCCTGAACAAGATAGCTGCACTGCAAATCAATTGGTTTGTATGGCTTGGCCAAAGTTTATTTAGGAGACGTTTGAGCTTTGATTCATTCACGAGTCCAGACCTCGTGAAGTCTGGTAGAAGAGGCTTTTTCCCTCCTGTATTTAAAGAAACCTTAGTGAGTTGTTGTAAAGAACTGGGGTACTTGCTTTAGCTTCAAGTTAATGATAGCATAGCAACATGCTGTGGGATGCAGCAGTTGACAGGCTATGTATCAAGAACTGTTCAGTCTCAGTGAATCTGGGCACAAACCTCCAATAACCGATTTGAAAGAACTGCAAGTTTGTCTAAGACTGGATTTGACAGTGAGTGGTCTAGGACATTAAGTAAGCTATTTAGGTTCCATGTAGGAGAAGCTAGATGTAGCCAGGGGAAGTTTAGGCTCGAGGTGAGGAGAAAGTTCTTCACCGAGAGAGTCATTCACCACTGGAATGGGCTGCCCAGGGAGGTGGTGGAGTCACCGTCCCTGGAGGTGTTCAAGGCACGTTTGGACGTGGCACTTGGTGCCGTGGTCTAGTCTCGAGGTCTGTGGTAATGGGTTGAACTTGATGATCTTTGAGGTGTCTTCCAACCTTGCTTATACTGTGATACTGTGTGATACTTGCTGTAATGTATCTGTAAAGAACTGTACCTTCACAGAGGGACTAAGTGTAATCTGAAACCAGTTGTCTCTATAAGCATAGACAAAATTGCACCAAGAAAGACATGGTGATCATTGGCTAGAAAATGGCATGCAAACAAATTGGTGGCTCAAGGAGCATTCTCTGAACTGCAAAGATTTTTTTTTTCTTCACTCTTATTTGACCTCAGATTGTATTGTTCATTCTGTTATCAGAACTGATAAATTGTTAAGTCCAGGACACTGTCTTTTAAATTATGCCTGTATCATTTATCACAGTTTTTCTCTCCCATTCATCCCTGACATTGTGAAGCACTTCAATTCAACAAAACCTGAATTGGTGAGGGTAACTTCTTTGTGGTGTTTGTGAGGTTTTTGAGTGATACCATAAGAGACCATTTGCAATGCCCAGAATACTGATGCTGTACAAAACTAAATTACAGTGTTTATTCTTGGGCATTATTAATGTGAAATATTTCTGGCTCATAGGAAATCTTAGTTCAAGTTTATCCCAGCTCAGAATGAAAGCCCTGCCACTTTGTAGGTAGCCCCTTGGAAATGGTACTGGATGATTGCAATCACCTGTTTGCTTAATACACAGAAGTGTTGAGCAGTGCAGATCAGGTTATTAGAATCTGAAAGCTTTGCGGTTTCCAGCCCAGAACTTCTGCTTTGGGAGTAGCGCTGAAGCCCAGAAAGTCTGTGCTTTGCCTTGAGTTCTTTAGGATTCTAGGTTACCTTGGGAAAGAAGCCTAAAAGCCCTTAGTGTCTTTAGTCCTGTTGAGTGCACTAGATTCCTAGATTAGTCAGACTAGACTAGAAATCAGGGTAGATAGGGTTTGAACAAATTTTATTTTAATTTTTGACCAGATCTACCAGTGAGGTCCTACCCGTGTGTGGTACTTCAGCTACTGGTGACAGAAATACTGTGTGTCCATAGAACTACAGCAGGATGCGTTCTGCTGTCTAAAAAGGTAACATAAATTGTTGTGGTTAGTTGGTTTATTTATCTGTTTGTGGTTTTTTGGTTGTTGATTGGTTGGGTTT
Organism: Ramphastos sulfuratus; assembly: GCA_013399055.1. Lineage (NCBI taxonomy): Eukaryota > Metazoa > Chordata > Aves > Piciformes > Ramphastidae > Ramphastos > Ramphastos sulfuratus. The sequence goes on along the minus strand of WBNM01027981.1, from coordinate 356,671 downwards.
TGATCTGAGTTCATAGGAAAGCAGTGTGTGCTTACAAAGGTTAGTATAATACAAATTATGTAAATTTGTTTTTCATTTAAAGTAAAGCTAATGTACTATGAGCATTTTTTAAAATTATCTTAATGCAATTTTATGTCTGTAAGTCAGAGATACCTACATTAGTTATTGTGTTGTGAATAGGGCAGTGTAATGAAGTTCTTAGTGCACTACCACCTGATCTTGGTCCAACCAATAACAGTTTCAACTGCTTTTGGTTCACCTAGGGTTTGCCCCTTGTATGAAAACTGATTGTGCATGGAAGTCTCCAAAACCTTATTTCTGAAGTGTCCTGTTCTAATATAAGGATTTTTGAAGGCCTGGGCTTACTCAGCTGAATCTTGTAAAGCATTGGTCAGGCTCTTCAACATGTTCCTGGAGCACTAACTTAATCAAAAGTGTACAAGTGTTCTCTACGTAAAACTGCAAGTGTGTTTCCATGAAAAGCATTCATACCTCCACCTGGCTATGTGACTATGTGAATACAACAGCAGGGTAAGTCAGCTGGTGGTGTTGCAGTGAATAATAATAATTAAAAAAGCTGTTTCTTATTGAGGAAAAACTTTGACCTTTTTTTTTTTTTTTAATGCCAATGTTTGTGTTGCAGCCTCTGTTTTAGCTGACATTTCTTGTTTTCAGTTTTGCTGATGAACTTCAGCAGTATTTCTGTCCTACAGGGATCAGTTAAAGAATTCACTTTCCTTTATGTTGTAAGCCAATAGCCTCATGTGTTGGGACTTAAAGTCACTGTTAGTTGTAGTAGGAAAATAATGAGAGTTGCATATCAGCTTTCTAGCTGTCTGTTCATGCAACTGAATTAGATCAAAGTTGATGACTTCATCACTTCAGGAATTTATTTGGGAGAGTGACTTTCTTTGTTGGAATTCCTTGCATTTGTCAACTGTAAGCAGAGCAAGCAAGTGATCAGGAACTACCATGTTTGATTGGTTTGGGATTACAGGCCAGTACTCTTGTCTTCAGTAGTACATACTTACAATTCCTCCTTGGCCATTGCAAGGGATGGGAAGATACTCTGTGCCATGAAAATGTCCTCCCAAAAGAATAATAATTAAAAAAAATCTAACCCACCAAAACTAATAGGAAATAACAAGTTCATCTGTATGCCATTTGTTGCCTTTTCAAACTGAGGGATGCAGCTTGAGGACTGAAGAATTGAGATCCACTCTCAATCCAAATATCTCTGTGTGGTCCTCCTGTGATCAGAGGGAGAAACCAAGTCCAGGAGCACTCTTCTCAATCTGTTATGCAAGCCAAGCATGCAGGCATTCAAAGCACTTGCCATAGGTGATCTCTCTAAGGAGACTACTTGCCTCTACTGTGATGAATTCTGGCTGCCCTCTTCACATGTCAAGGAGGGCAATAGGAGTGGCAAAGGACTGTGGAACACCATTGTGAATGGCACTGTTGAGATCTCACAAGAAGCCATACTTGCAGCAGACAGTGGCTGGTAGACATAATAATGGGCCAGAGGAGCAGAGAGGTTTAATCTGCAGCATACAAACCTTATAAATCATGGTTTGTATGTAAGGCTAAGCTGTTTATCCATGTTTTGTGGGGCTTGCTTTTAGCTGTAGCATGCACTATAGGAAATANCAGGCCAGGATGCCATTGGCCTTTTTGGCCACCTGGGCACACTGCTGGCTCATGTTTAGGTGGGTGTCAATCAGCACCCCCAGATCCCTTTCTGTTTGGCTGCTCTCCAGCCACTCCGACCCCAGCCTGTAGCTCTGGCTAGATCTTCGGAGCATCACAAGCTGTTCGAGACCAACAGCTGTCAGCGGAGGACAGTGGAACTCAGTCTTGTTGAGATGGTATCTGATGCTAATAAAAATCATTGTTAGGACTTTTACAGCACAGAACACATCTCTGACAGTACAAAGGTAGGATGTTTCAATCTGTCAATGTTGTATGTAACAACTTAGAAGATGTATACTGTGATTTTGCTTCCTGGTAGCACCATGTCTCTTTTTAGGATGGAGAAAGGCCAAGGAAAGGAAAAGGATTTTCTGGAGGTCTAGGGGCTAGGAACAAGCTGGTAACTGAAGGAAATGTGTTTAGTCTAATGGATTACTGAGGTAACAGTGGTGGTGCTACTGTTGAGATGTCAAAATTACTATTCTAGGGATTTGTCTGTGAAAAATCTGAATATATCTGGTGAGAAACATTTCTTCTTGATTTCAGTGGAGATCCAGGTGCTAAGGAAAAAGCAAAATAGTGAGAAAAGAGATGAAGAACTTGTAACCAAGATTGCTTATGTTGGATTCTGTCTGAAAAGCAAGATCCAGTTTCCATTGCTGTTGGGATTCTTTCAACACCAAGAAGATAAATATGTGAAGAACAAAACATACAAAGCTGCAAAATGAAGGTATGTAAGAATCCTTGATATAGCTAAGAAATGCAAAGTTGATCTTAGGGTATCTATTTGCTAAATCTTCTATTAGAATTCTTGCTGCTCCTCAAAAAGTTCTGCCTGTCAAACCATTTCTGCATGCAGGAAAGCAATGTGTTGATGGTGCTATGAAGAATTATCTTGGGCTCCATGCAAACTTGTGAACTAGCTGTATATTTCCTTCAGTCTTAATCCTACACTTGTAAGAAAAAATGTTTGGAATCTTGAAGTTAGGCTGAGTTGTCTTCCCATTCCTTTAAGTCATATTCACAGAAGCTGGTTCTGATGCTTATTACTAGTTAACCATGGTATCCTAGCTGATGAGTTTGTCTTGTTATCTCTACAGACAGGCTTCTCTGCTACCATTTATTGCTCAACTGGAGAAGGAGCGAGTCTGGCAAAATAATGTGAACAACTGTGTTGGTTTAAATACTTAGATCTAGCCACCAACTTACTCTGATTGTGTTGTAACTATGTGTTTTGGTTTCCTGTCTATAAAATGTGAAAAATAGTTTCCATAATATCTGAAATTACTTGCTCTTTACGATAGTGACTTTCAGTTCATATGGCTCAGAGGACACCTTGTGAGACTTAAGCACACCAATGCTGTCACCAAGAAAATTATCTTAAATCTTTGGCTACTGGTCATTATTGAAGCCAGGCAGCACGATCAGAGTTGACACTTTTAGGGGTCATATCTTAAATGAGCTCTTGATGTACAGCAAAATGTTATTTCATACAATTCTTTACATCAGCTAAATACTGTTATGGTGTCTCAGATTTGGGGATTTTTTCCAGCCAATCTTATTTTGAAGGATGGGCAGAAGGATTTTTTTCTCTATTTCCTGCTTCTTGATCAAGTGCTATGTTTCATTAGCAAGTTTTTTAAAAAAGGAAAGCATTAACTGCTCTACCTCAATTGTACTGTTCTGGGAATGCAATTTCTACTGCATGAATTAGCAGACTTAAAAAAAATAACAGTATTACATGGAATATACAGTTCTGTTTTGACATTTCATTTATCTAGCCTTATATATTTGTCTAAAAGATAACTGATTAAATTAAAGTAGCTCAATGCCATTCCCAGCTGAAAAAAACATAGCTTCTATACAGCATAGCCATTGGGAAGCTTAAATTTGTGTCTTTTGGATTAAATTTGCTTTTGAAAATTGGAGGCCACTTTGGAATTCTGGATCCTCTTTGATCAAAAGGGCAAATTTAGCACATAGGTTTCCTGTGTCTAGTGATTCAGAGTTTATTGTTAGGAGTTCTTCTAAGAATCAGTTCAGTATAATTTTTGAAACATAGTTCTTGGTGCTGTCCTTAGGCACATCAAGGACAAGAGGGTCATTAGGAGCAGTCAACATGGTTTTACCAAAGGGATGTCATGTTTGATCAACCTGATAGCCTTTTATGAGGACATAACCAGGTGGATAGATGATGGTAGAGGAGTGGACATGGTTTATCTTGATTTCAGTAGAGTATTTGACACTGTCTCCCACAGCATCCTTCTGGCTAAACGGAGGCAGTGTGGTCTGGATGATCAGGTAGTGAGGTGGATTGGGAACTGATTGAAGGAAAGAAGTCAAAGAGTTGTGATCAATGGAATGGAGTCTTGCTGGAGGCCTGTATCTAGTGGGGTTCCTCAGGGGTCAGTACTGGGACCAGTACTATTCAATATTTTCATCAATGACCTGGATGAGGGCACAGAGTGCACTGTCAGTGAGTTTGCTGATGATATAGAACTGGGTGAAGTGGCTGGCACACTGGAGGATTATGCTGCCATTCAGTGAGACTTATGCTGGAGAGTTGGGCAGGGAGAAATTTAATGAAGTTCAACAAGGGCAAATGCAGAGTCTTGCATCTGGGAAAGAACAATCCCATGCACCAGTATAGTTTCAGAAAACTGGCTTACAGAATTAACCAGGTTGGAAAAGACCTGTGAGATCATCAAGTCCAACCTATTACCTAACTCTTCTAATTAACTAAACCATGGCACCAAGTGCCTTATCCAGCCTCCTTTTAGACACCTCCAGGGATGGTGACTCCACCACCATCCTGGGCAGCCCATTCCAATGGCCAATCACTCTTTCTGTGAAGAATTTCTTCCTAACATCCAGCCTAAACCTGCCCTGGCATAGTTTGAGACTGTGTCCTCTTGTTCTGTCACTGGGTGCCTGGGAGAAGAGACCAACCCCTGCCTGGCTACAACCTCCTTTCAGGTAGTTGTAGACAGCAATGAGGTCTTCCCTGAGCCTCCTCTTCTCCAGGCTGAACAACCCCAGCTCCCTCAACTGCTCCTCATAGGGCTGTGCTCCAGCCCCCTCATCAGCCTTGTTGCCCTTCTCTGGACACGTTCAAGCACCTCAACACCTTTCTTAAATTGAGGAGCTCAAAACTGGACACAGGAGCTCAAAACTGGACACAGGTGTGGCCTAACCAGTACTGAGTACAGCGGCAGAAGAACTTCCCTGGTCCTGCTGGCCACACTATTCCTGATACTAGCCTGCATGCCATTGGCCTTCTTGGCCACCTGGGCACACTGCTGGCTCATGTCTGGTCGACTGTCAACCAGTCCCCCGAGGTCCCTCTCTGCCCGGCTGCTCTCCAGACACACTGTCCCCAGCCTGTAGTGCTGCATGGGGTTGTTGTGGCCAAAGTGCAGAACCTGGCACTTAGCCTTGTTAAAACTCATGGCATTGGACTGTGCCCATCTGTCTAGCGTGTCCAGGTCCCTCTGCAGAGCCCTCCTGCCCTCTAACAGGTCAACACATACTCCCAACTTGGTGGCTGGGGGCTGACATGCTGGAGAGCAGTGAAGAGGAAAAGGACCTGGGAGTCCTAGTGGATGGAAGGTTTACCATGAGCCAGCAGTGTGCTCTTGTGGCCAAGAAGGCCATTGTCATTCTGGGGTGAATTACAAGGGCAGTTGTTAGTTGGTCGAGAGAGGTTCTCCTCCCCCTCTGCTCTGCCCTGATAAGGCCACATCTGGAATATTGTGTCCAATTCTGGGCCCCTCAGTTCAAGAAGGACAGGGAACTGCTTGAAAGAGTCTAGCGGAGAGCTACAAAAATGATTAAGGGAGTGGAACATCTTCCTTACAAGGAGAGACTGAGCAAGCTGGGGCTCTTTAGCTTGGAGAGGAGACTGAGACATGACCTCATCAATGTTTATAAATATGTAAAGGGTGAGCGCCAGGAGGATGGAGCCAGGCTCTGCTCGGTGATGCCCGATGACAGGACAAGGGGCAATGGATGGAAGCTGAGACATAGGAAGTTCCATGGAAACATGAGAAAGAGTTTTTTCACTGTGAGGGTGACAGAACACTGGAACAGACTGCCTAGGGTGGGTTGTGGAGTCTCCCTCTCTGGAGATGTTCAAGACCCACCTGGATGCATTCCTGTGTGATCTGGTATAGGTGATCCTGCTCTGGCAGGGGCATTGGACTAGATGATCTTTTGAGGTCCCTTCCAGCCTCTAACATTCTGTGATTCTTTGATTCTGTGAATATTATACAATAAGAATATACATGGAGGATTCTTTACTAGACTCCTGTGTGTTTCCAAGGGAGTTTCTAAGCAATTGTCTGCGTGCTAAAGCAACTGCCTGGAGAGGAAGTTGGATGTTTTCTGTCATGATACCTGTCTGAAGGAGATCTGAGCCAGATTTGGTGGGATGTGGAATATCCTCAGTATAAATAGCAGTAGTCATTGCAAAGCTGATTGGGCATGCATGCTGACAGGAACTGTGCAGTTAGGTATGTATGCTGGGCACAAAATTCTTGAGAAAACCAAAGCAACAGCCATAGAAGGGAGAACTACCAAATAAGTGCACTGTAGAAGACACAAACTTATAAATTAGTATCTAGCCCTTTCATTTCTCATTTAATCTTCCCTTAGGGTGAGTACCAGCAAACTTCAGTTTAAGTCACAAGTCTTAAATTTGATAAAACTACTTGACTAATTGATCAGTAAGTATAGGCCACCTGGAAGATAGAGAAGATGGTTTGTGATTGGCAAGTGAGAGATCATGCTGTGTAATACTGTAATGCAGTTTGTGGTATTTGAGGTTAACCTTTCTCTTTCAGCAGTGCACAATATTTTCCAAAATAGGCACAATAAGCCAGTAAGTTCCAACCCCAGAGGTCTCTGAGCTGTGAATCTGCTCCTAGCAAAGGTTCAGATTTAAAGGATCCAGATTTAAGTTGTCTTGAGATGCAACTCCTTGTTCTTTCCACATAAGGACTGGTGTTACTCTCTTGCAATGAATTAAAATAATCTGGAAAGAATGCTTTTAAAAAATAAGATTTTTTTTTTAGAGTTCTGAAATTTGTTGCTGAGTTGATAAATTGTCTTTTTCATTCCTCCCCAATCACCATCTCATTTTTCTCCCCACAGATATTCAGGTTTTATTTTAATCATTATTTGCCTAAAATCTATCTAGCTATGACCCTAGAAATCCTAAATATAACTGATTATTTTACATTGCCAAACTCTGTAATAATTTTTTCTCCCATTACAGTTAAAATTAAAACATCACAATGGGGAACACCTTTCATGTTTGAGAGCTACAGAATGGCATTTTGGTACACTGGCTTAGAGTAGGACTGGAATTTAGCTTTGTTGAGATAACTGCCAATCAATGGGACCTGAGATCCACTCGGTGGCATTCTCTCTGTTTCAGATGGGTTTGTATGTTGTGTTTTCAGAAAAGGTGTTTGTTCCCAGATAGGCAGTAGTTTGGTGCGTGTGCAAGACCTGTGCACAAGCTTTCATGAGATAAGATACAAAGGGAAAGAATGTGGTTTTCATTTTTTATTCACTTTTTAAAGTCACCCACTATCTTTTACCTCAAGGGATTTGTGCATAATGACTTTCAGAAAACGAGGAAAGCTTAGTTGTCTGTAGAAGAAATTGAAGGACAACAGGTAAGAGAATTTTTACCTTCTAGTGAATTTCAGTGTATTTCTGACTATTCACTGCATGTGTTTAGTCCTTGTCCCTGTCTTTTTTCTTTTTTTTTTGTCCATAGTCGGAAGGGACAGCATGACATAAATGCCACTCTGAATACATATTTCACAGCCTAATGTTCTTGTAAATCTGGTGTCAGTTAACCAGGGTTGGAGACTGGCTGATAAAATAAAATCCATTCCCTCAATGGCTGGTAGTTAGTGTTAAAAGATGGCAAAGGTACTCATCTGCTTGACAAAAAATGAATAAATGAATCCTTGCAGTGGACTCCTACTAAATGTAAATGGAGTCTGTTTAGCTTGATTTGTATGATCCATATTTGTTGTATAAACGCTGAAGGTGGCTTATTGTTAAAGAAGAGATGGGTGTAGCAATTACCCTGCAACAAGCTCAGTTAATTAAAGAACAGTTTTCTCCCAAAAAAATGCACTTAAACAAATAAAAATGAGCAAGGCTGAAGTTACAGGACCACTTTATCATTTACAATGAGTATTTCTTAGTAGCAGGAAGAAACTTCTACAGTGATACCAAATTTTGTTGCCCGCTGTCAGGAATGACATGAGCGAACTGGCCATGACAAGGAAAAACTCATTAGGCAACGTGTTCTGTGAGCTTGTGTTGGTGTCACTGTCAGCCTGTCATTCCCACTATGCAATGGACAGTGTGGAAAGCTGCCTAGGGTCAGCAGGGCCTAAAGTCTTGGGTTCTTCACATTGTTCCAACTCCGCTATTTGCTTCTTTTTGTCTAACTGGTTTGTTCTGGTAGCAGTGCAGTACAGGGCACAAAACCAAAAGGTCCTCTGCTGCTACTTGGAAAATTTCTCATGTTTCATTCCTTCTTTTCTACACAGACTTTTCTAAACCGTTAGTTCATTTACGTTCTGCCAGAAGATGTGTTTGTCCAAGCAGTTGAGAGAATAATCTTTAAGTATTGTGGTTTTGGCTAGCCTACCAGGAATGCTGACTAAGGCCAGGCTGCCCAGATGGGCATTTTGGGGATGGCAGAGCAGTCCCAGGGACATATTAGGAGCAGTTATTACAAGAAAAGGCAAAGGACAGTAGCTAGAGATCTAGAAGTGTCTCCCCTCCATGGAATTTTACTTCTTTTAACTTGTACTTTAATGCATTACTAAGGTTTTGCTTAAAATATTTGGATTTTCATCTTAATAATTAAAATGAGCAGTATACAAATATCAAACCCCCCATATAATCCCTGCAATGCAACCCAGCAAATGGCATGTTATATCCCAAAACAAGGAATCAATTAGGCATGAATTGGTAGCTTATGAGGTTTGTCAAATGTGATATGTGGCATAAATTGGAATATAAACCATATGGATTAACAATTCCGTTGCCATAGAAACTTCTCCTGAAACTGGAACTATAACTTGCTGAAGAAGGCAGCTCATGACATTTTGTTAGCTCTAAGTCTTTATATGTAATTTTACCTATAACAACAGCTGTGTGATGGGAGTTCCCTTTTTGTCCTACCAACTTCCATTAACAGTGGAAATGAGTTGTTTATGGTCAACTCTGCAGTGATCACTCCAAGTCCTGATTTTGCAGGTATCATGTAGGGAATAATAGGCTGCAATTGCATATCTAGAATTTGCATCCAAATGGCTGTGGCAGTCAAACTCAAACTTCAAGGATGTGGATACCTAGCAGCTATATATATGTATATACTGTCCACTTTTTAGAAGTTGTATATAGTTGAATTCACCGGCTTCCACACCTCAGCTCCTAAACTATAGTTTATACTATACATTATATAGTTTATACATAAAAACTCCTGAATCTGTAGTGACCCTCTATGCAATAACAATTAACTGATTTCAGAGGTGAATGGTAGCATGTGGACCTCTGATTTCTAGGAAAAGCTTTTAAATCTTGGTGTTTTATTGCTTTCACCCCCGGATTTGTTCAGGTCAGTACATCTGCAAATGAGACATCTCTAGTTTTTGAGAGAGACTACCATTATAGAATACAGAGAGAGATGTTGCTGAAGTTCAAGTCTGCATTTATATCCACCATCTTGGTCATGGTTAGGGGGATGAAAGGCTGCTCTGGTACTCTGTGGCATTGTGTGCTCTCTGTAGCCAGGTGCTTTGTCTTCAGAGCTGTTAGTCCAGTTATTTCTTGTGCTAAAGTCACTTGAAGTAGAGATCTTATTGAACTACTATGATATAAATCTAAAATAACTTTGAAATGATTTTCTGCAGGAGAGGATGTCAAATCCTTCTTTAACTGAAATTGAAGTGATACAAAACCAAGGCTTTAAGTGGGCTTGAAGTAAAGCAACAACCATCCTTAGTGATAACTTTGTTCAAAGTTGTTATTTTCAGCAGTTTTGTCCTGGAGAAATCTGAGTCTTGGAGAGAAAAGAAACCACAAAATCCTTAAAGGATAACTAGACAGCCAGGCCTGGCTAATTGAGATAGCTTTTAAAGCCCCTGTTAAGTAGAAAAGCCTATGTTGTTGACCTATTGGTTTACTTACCCTTTCAGCCTTTGGATACCTAGACATCTGGATGAGTCATCCATGAATTATTGATGTCTCTGTATAGTAATAGCTAACTGAATCCCTCTTTAACTTTTAGCCTGCCATTTAACACACGTTAACAAGGTCTCAGTGCTTTGTACTTGACCAAAATATAACACATACTTGTTGCTGTTAATCCAAAATTATATTTGAAACAGTAGCATCTTGTGCACCATGATTCCTCAACCTGTTTGATTCCTCCATTTCCAGCATTTTTACAAGTTGTAAGATCTAGACTTTTGCTGCCATTTTCACTATTTTCCTCTTTTTATTATTATTTATAAGGGCCCTGTGATGTGCATTTTGGCTGCTCTTACCTCTTACTAGAAACAGACTGGACTATTATAAAAACATAACTGTTGCATGCAGTGTTAGACTATGCCAAAATAAAGAAGGTAATGAGGGGCAAGGAGTAGGTAGGAATAACTGGAATGAAAAAGGTCATGTTCTCAGAAAAGTGGCTGCAACTTGGCATACATTTGGAAGTTACATCTGTTTATGCTAGCTCTCATCGGTCTAGAATTTAGTTCTGTAGCCCTTCTGAATATCATATGAAATTCTAATCTCGACCCTGCAAGTCTTGTTTTCTTTATTTCTCTAAAGCTGATGGATTAATAAGGTTGGCTGGCTAGGTCAGAAGAAGATTTGAAAAATTATGTGTGCATTTAAAGGGGCTGAAATCCTAAAGACTTCTAAAGTGAATGCATTTATAGTAAGAACCTGTAATAAAGAGTTTGCAAAATAATAATAATTAATAAAATGCCATTAAGGCTCAGTTAATGGATATAGTAGACAGAGATATCAGTCTCTTCTGAGGCCACAGTTCCACCTAGGACTTGAATCCAGAAATAAACAAAAAAAGGGCTCTGTTGTATAAACAATTGATGCAGTTGAGTTTTTGATCCTTTACAGAGCCTCGAAGAAGATATGCAGTTTGCAGGAGTGAGACATTGACTTCTTAGTGTACAAAACTGTTGTGGTCATTATCATTTTAGCATATTGCATCTTAGTGTTTTCATGGATCTGCTGATCTGCATAGCAATAATAGTGAGCGCTTATGCTGCTGGAGTTAGGAAGTCTGGACTAGTTCATTGTGGTGTAGTGCTGCTGTAGCAAAAGCAGAAGATTGAAAAACTTTTATACTTTTACTTGTCTGTAGCTGCACTTTTTTTTTTTTTTTTTTTTAAAGAAAAACTATTCAATTGAGAGCCCAGCTGGTTACCATGCAGTAGATTCTATGGTGCCTAAAAGCTAGAGAATTGTTTCTAGAGTTTATTTATACTTGAATCGTTAGCAGTAGTGAGGTCAGGGGTAGGGGAGGGTGTGGGGAATTATATAACTGTAAAAACAAACGTAACTGGAGTAACATTTCTTAAAATTATGAACAAGACCAGTGGAAAACTACAGATAAAGAATGGCAGGAAATGTACACAAAGCCTGATTCTGTGGGAAACACTTTTCACAGCCCTCCTCTTTTGACAGCATGTAAAGGGCCAGATCCTCAGTTGGTGTTAGTTATCCCTCAATTGAGTCAAAACAGCTGCAGTGATTAGGCTCTGACACAACCCAGCTGACTTCCAGCTTGCACTTGTGCATCTGATAATACTTTTATTGGTTTAGGATATAAATACATGCATGGCAGAAACAGGAAAATAGCAAAACTTTTTTTCTGCAAGAATAAAAGCCAACAAACACCTGCACATCCCTCCCTAACAAACAACCCAAATAACCCTTGAATCTTACTTCGTATTTTTATTAGCATTTATCCATGCAAACCTTTTTCTTACAAGAACAGTCCTAGAAAGAGAAGGCTAAAATTTTTGCAAAAAGTGCTTGTGTGAGTACTTCTGCATTATTTTGTGTAGTCGTTGTGTTTGGGTCATTTATTGAGCCACAAATTGATACCATTTAGGGTAAGGGAATGAACACAAATGGTGGGTGACATAAAACTGGCAGTTTACTCATGCTGTTAGGAGTTCAAACAATAAGGAGCATACTTGGAAACTGAAAGCCTGGTCAAATGTTTTCCTGAACGTTTCCTGTTGTCATGAGCAATTATTTACTCAGTTGTTATTTTTACACCAGTTTTCACGCATGCTTTGCACAATTTATTAGAACCATGACTTCATAGAAAAGTACACATAAAAATCTGAATCAAAACAACTTTTGCAGATAGAGTTTTACTCATCCCCTGTACAGTTCACCACTTTTCAGGAATGGGTTGACTGAATTCAACAGGATCATTTATGGAATAATGAAAACATACTCTAATGCTGAGACTTCACTAAGAAAATGTTTCAAATGCTGTAGCTAAATGCAGGTGTGCAACAGCAGGTTGTGGCAAGCATTTGCTGTGATCATTGAATCCTCTATACTTAGTACAGTTTAGTATCAACTCTTTCAGTCCTGTCCATGCTTTTCACATAAAGCACCTTCTAGGAATAACGATATAGACTTGCTGTTACTTTGTATTAGGATGTTGCTTCCAGCTTTAAGAATCAACTTTTCTTTCCATAAAACTGAATCTTAAGGAGCAAAGATGTCTGTCTTTACTTAGTCATAAAATATCTGTGCCCAAAAGTGATGCAGAAGCTTTGGGAAAAAATCTTTATTTACCTCATCGTGATTCCCTAAATTTCATTTGTGAGGAGGTTTTTGCAGCTATGAATAGGAAGCCTAAAAAGAAGGTCATGTTGTACTGAAGAGCAAAGGAAAAAAATATTTCATAATGAGACAACTGTTAAAAATCAGTCTTTTTTTTTTTTTTTTTCCCTTTTTTCCTTTTACAAGTAGGTATAATTTTAGCAGAGGAAAGGATGTCTCATTTCAGTGATAGCCAGTGATAGGACGAGGGACAACTGACATAAGCTTAATCACCGGAAGTTCCATCTCAACATGAGAAGAAAATTTTTTACTGCGAGGGTGACAGAGTACTGGAACAGGCTGCCCAGAGAGGCTGTGGAGTCTCCGCTAAAGATCTTCAAAACCTGTTAGGACACATTCCTATGTGACTTGCCCTAAGTGGTCCTGCCTTGCTGAGGGTTGGACTCCATGATCTCTGAAAGTCTCTTCCAACCCCTACCATTCTGTAATTCTGTGTAGGAGACTAAGAAGCTTCCTGTTGTCCTATGTAATGCACACAAAGTGGCAGTTACATGACACTTTAGCAATCCTGTTGCTGTATTGCTCTAGTGTGTTCAAAGTTTCTCAATCCTGCTCTGTCTATGGTTTTGCAGTGTCATTCTTCTTTGTGCATTCTTGCATAAGTATGACCAAATGCATAAGATTATATGAGTGTTGCCTAGTAACGTCAATGCACAAAATAACTATCAGAATGTTCTCTACAGGGATTGCTTGCTTAAGGCTTACTAGACTGAGAGAACACTTGAAATGCATATTTAAAAATGACTACATTAATATGCTTACTCACTCCTTAACTTCTAATGTCAGGTAAGACTGCAATGCTGATAAAGTTGAGATTGGCTTAATTACCTACAATATGCCATTCAGACTGGCTCAGCATTAATAGTCATTATATCATGATCTATAATAGAGGTAAAACCATGGCCATTTTTCAATTTACTTTCTATTTGCAGAAGATATTCAGGCAGTGAATGTTACATTGCTCTCTGGTAGAATTGCCATAATGCAATAGACGTAAACCTTTTTCTTGTACTTTGTAATGTTTCAATGGCACATACTTTGCCTGTTAAATGTATTTCTGAGTATCTGAAACCTGAAAAATTATTCAAGGGTAAAATCCTAAATACAAAACACCTTAGATTAACAGGTTCCTTTTGTCTAGTAAGCCATGTTAATCACCATGTACTCCAGGACTATCTCTCAGGAAGAAAATTGATTTAAGCATTTTGCCCTTGCTGAGTTATTATGACCTGGCAAATCATGTGTAATTGCATTAAACTACACTTTGGGTAAAGCTTCTGAGCAGACCACAGTGACTAGTTTAATGTTTAAAAAATGCAAATGAATGGAAAGCTTCTTACTGGTCTCATGAAGACATAACTAAGGATTCCAAACCTTAAGGAAAAAGTTCAAAAGGCAAGTAATGAATAGACAAAGTCACTATATTAACAAACAACTAAGCCAACAAACCCCCCAAAACTATAATGCTACTCTGTGCATGGGGATATGCAGTCAGTAATGTTTTCTAACCTAACATTCTTATTGGGCACGTGTTTTGTCCTGTTGTATACATTCCATATACTGTGGGGGGGAACTTTGGAGCTGAAGTATCTGAAAGAAGGCAGAACTTAGTTTGTATCTTGCTTATGCACCTGAATTTATCCCTTGATAATAATAATAAAAAAAATCCAAAAACCCACAACAAATCAAAAGCTATCTGTCATGGATCCTAGTAACTGCTATTAAAAATATAATGAACTGAATATGGCTTTCTCAGTAAGGCTCTGAAATTTTAGGTACAAGTCCGATGCAATTTGAATAATGAAGTATTCTTGGGGTTTGTGGTTTTAGCTCAAGTTGGCAGAGGAAAAGGACAAACAGTCTAGGTAGCTCAGAGTGATAGTTGTGCTAAGTGGAAGTCAGCAATTTGAGCTAGAGATCATAGGTAAACTGCTAATACTGTGGAAAAAGAAACAATTGCAAAGTGTGTCTAGAATGTAGTGAACTTTATGAAGTTTGACATCCTTATATCAAAACTGGCTCTCATTCTGAAGTTTTTAAATTTTTGAGTCATTCCTTTCCTCATTCTCAACAGGGAGTGAATGGTGTTGGAGTTGTGGAACACCAATGTTGCGTGTAACAGTGCCACTATCAGCCGCAAGGGGATGAGGGAAAGTGAATCACTGAAAAATTAAATACTGGATCATGGTACACCAAAGTGGTGTTGTTGCTTGGCTTTGGTAATTTCTTTTGCCTAGGCTAATGCTGTCCATGGGAAATTGTGCATTAATCTCTTCATTCAGCACTGTGATTTGCCTCTAGATACCTAGACTGTTTCCTCCTGCAGATACTGATCTTCTGCAGTCCAAAACATAGGAACTTGGCATACCTTTTAGAGACAGTGTAATGTTTTTGTGTGAATGAGATGTATGCTGTGGAGGTCTTGGCTGACAGCTGTCAATAGTGGTTTGTAATCAAAACCAGCAGACTAGAGGAGTCAGTCCTAAAATGAGGAATGTCATGGCCTTATGCGAGTCCTGCCTCTGAGGGTCGGGGGAAGCTGTTTAGGCAAGGCAAGCCCAATGCCTACCTCAGGCTGCACTGTAGTTGAGCTTAGACACAGAGAGGATGGAGTATATTATAGTGATAAGTTTCCTTTTTCTGGCTCCAGTGGGGGCAGGCTGAACTTTCTGATAAGGATACTAAGCTGACTTTTGGCCCTCTCAGGCAATAGAGTCTGACTCTCACCCTCACTCAGACCATTTTGACAAGTTCAGCCTGTTAGAAGAGATTATGTTTAAGCTACTGGACATAAGGACTTTGCCTGCTGTCGCTATGTTTTGCCTGCAAGGAACAGCAGTCCTGCACAGAGCACAAATCCATTTTTGTCTTGCCTTTTATGAAACAAGATTACCTTTGTTTCACCCTACAGTGAAGATTTTTCACCCTACAGTGAAGATTGTGGCCTTTTAAAATACCTGATGGTAACAGAGACTGTTTCCCTTACCAGTACTTTCATCATCTTTGGCACTGTCTGCTGTTTTCCAAATGCCATGTACATGGCTATATTAACGTTTCAAAGATGATAAATTTACTTGGGGAACTATTTTCAGCCCAGATCACAGTGATGCTTTTATTTGCTGATGGCCCTCTGTATTTCTTTGCCAAGGTTCCTGTATATTTCTAGTTCTAATTTTTTTATTTTTCTAATGTTAATTTCATTAATCGCACTAAAGCTATACAAAAGTGATTTGCTCATATTACAAGAGATCTCTTATAGAGCATGGACATTATTTTACTTCCTGGATATATTATAATATCTTAATTAGGCTATGTATTAAATAACAAAATACTTGATTAGATCATTTATTATTTCTGTCTGTGGCAAACTAGTATCTGCAAGCTTAACCCTAAAGGCTGATTCTGGCTAATGATATAGTGCATAAATCATGAGTAGCCTCAGTGTAAGCAGCTTTGTAATACCTCAGCCTTTCAGCCCTGATAGGACTCTCCCCTAGAGGACAATTCAACACCTGGTTATTAAGTATGAAGAGACAGAAGTATGTAAGGTAGACACATTTCTCTCCTTCTTAGCAAGCATAAAATGAGCTGTCTAGGCCTGATTTTTTGGGAAGCTGATCTGTGATTGGGCTTTCTTAGTGTTACGAGGTTAAAATGCACACAGCAATCCCTGCAGCAGAAATATGTGTCAGTTATAATTAAGCATCATCTATATGTGTGTGTGGAAAAGAAGGACTAAAATTGGTGATTTAAGTGTAAGTTCCTCCTACACTGCATCACCTAGCGAGAATGGGATGAATCTTGCTGCACTGCAGTGCTTTTAATAACTCTTCTGTTTCTGAGGACTCAAAAAGTGGTCAGGAAACAAGTGAATGCCTGAAAGGATGGGAATTATAGGGAATGGCTTTAAGGTGTACTTATCCCAATCAGTAAATATGTGTCAGGTTTGTGATAACTGTGTGTTGGGAAGATGGCTGCTGGAATTTCAGAAACCAGCCCTTGTTGAAGACAAAAGTGATTTCTTATGCCAAATTGCATTTTCTGGTTACTCATTCACCCTTGTTTGAGGTTCATGCAAGCAGTTTTGGGGAGTAAAACTCTATAACTTATGAAATGCACCTTCTTATACTGGAAGAGTATACCTGCGAGGTATTTGGAAGGGGAAAGAAGGAACATTGAGCAAAGGATAAATCTTCTTCTTGGCACAAAGCCTTCAGCACTGGTATGGGTTGTACCTACTGAGTTCTGTGCATAGATACTGAGTGGGCTCAATACAGCTTTTGGGAGCAGAGAATAAACACTTCTAAAAAATTTACTCAGGAGGAGCCTGTCTGCCAAGTGGAGCCACCTCCCTCCGTGGTTGTGTTTATGAAAACATTGTTTAAATGGGCAAAACAAGAGAAGAGCTGATTCCTTGACTCACCCAGCACTTCTCTCTGCAGCACAGCCACTCCTGCTGTGTGGGATCCATCACATGATGGAGACATTCTTCTGGGAGCTGTTATTTTAAAATGTTGGCAGCACATCATGGGGTGGGACCTTACATTCTGCTACTTGCTACTTTTCCCGATTTATACATGCTCTTTCTCTGACTGTATCAGCTATAACAACATAATTACTGTTTGTCCTCTGGTGACTCTTTTCATACACTTTGAATGAGCATTGTTTAGTGGATGATGTGCCAAGGGCCAGTCACCAAACCCAGCACTTGCGAGTCTCTGGAATCTTGGTCAGGGAAGAGTTACTAGTCTTCAAAGGGCATGGTTGGCTTTTGACACTGTATTAATGCACCTGCATGGGCCAAAGTCTGTCTTTGCCCAGATGTACAAAGAGGCAATGTTACGTCCAAACACAGATTATCTGTGCAAGGCGCGATAAGAGTCATCATGTGTGTTTGTTCCCTGCTACAGAAGTATAGCCAGAAGTTCAGTCTGACTGCTCATTCCCGCTGTGCATTTTACAGCAGCTTGCACTCATCTCTGAGCCTGACTTCAGGAGGTCCTGCCTGACAATATCCTGTTCCATTCACTACACAGCAACCTCTTTCCCTTTTATTGTTTGGGGCAGTGGTTGTGCGTAGGGAGAGGGAATGGCAGACAAGTGCTAAAGCACATGTAAGCCCTCACATTGTGTTTTTTCACTATCTTGCTGTTTTGAATAGCAGTTAATGATATTTGCAAAGCTCCTTGCTGTTACACAGGGTTGTTCCATTCCAGTGAGGAAGACCCTTTGCTTCTTGCTACATGTTTAAAAACAATGAACCGGTCACAAAAGGATTTTGTTTTAGCAATTGTTTCTGTTGGCTGGCCTACTCCTGATAACATCTCCTCCTGCTGTGTACAAACACTGCTTGAGCTAAAGGCTTTAGTATCTTGCATGATCAAGGTTTTGCTTTAAAGGGTGTAGTAATTTATTTTTGGAAGGAACTGAGGAGTGGCCACATGGCATTGAACTCTCCTATCCTGTTTATCACCTCCAAGCCCAGCCCTTCTCCCAAAATGGGTTTTCAAGATGCAGCACTATGCTTAACCTCAAGGTAAGATTTGGCAGTCAATTTTCTGCTTTTGGCAAAGTAGTAGTTGGCATAGGAGTTTGAAAATAGAATTTGCTCGGAGATAAACTGCTTAGGCTTATTCACACCTAGAATAATGTCAGACACTAGTGGAGTTCCTTTACAAGTGAATTTGTTCTCTCACACAACTGACACTACTTGGACTTGTGCAAACTATTTGACACCATTCTGCACAACATCCTTGTCTCGAAATTAGAGTGATATGGATTTGATGGATGGCCTGTTCAGTGGATAAAAAATTAGCCGGATGGTCACACTCAAAGAGTTGCAGTCAATGGCTCAGTGTCTGAGGTGATACCAGTGATGAGTGGCATTCTTCAGGGATAGGTATTTGGACTAATGCTGGTTAGTACTTTTGTCAGCAGCATGGACAGTGGGATTGAGTGCACTCTGAGCAAGTTTGCTGGCACCAAGCTGTGTGGTGTGGTCAGCATGCTGGAGGGAAGGGATGCCATCCAGAGGGACCTTGACAAGCTTGAGAGGTCGCCTAATACCAACCTCATGAAGTTGGTAAGTGCCAAGAGCACATGGGTCAGGGCAATCCCAAGCAGAAATACAGGCTGTATGGTGAGTGGATTAAGAGCAGTACTGCAGAGAAGGACTTGGGGATACAGGTTGACAAGAAAATCAACATGACCCAGCAACGTACATTTAGCCCTAGCTTGCATCAGAAAAAAGACATGGCCAGCAGTTTGGGAGGGATTAATTCTCCCTCTCTACTCTGCTGTGGTAGTATCTCAGATGGAGTATTGTGTCCAGCTCTGGGGCCCTCAGCATAAGAACTGGCCTATTGAAGTGAGTCCAGAGGAGGGTCATGAAGGTGATCAGATTTTAAGGAAACTAAAGCCCCTTCATCTCAAGTGTCCTTGAAGTGGTGTCTGACTACTCCAGTACTTCCTAAGCAGTTGGGTCCATGTCAAGAGAACTAAGAAAATTCAAAGTGATCAAGGCCCTGCGATCTGCCTGGGTTAAGGGCAAGTGTTGAGTATTCATACTGGAGTGATGGAAGGAGATAAGGAGTATAGAAGAACCATAGTGTCCTTCTGTTGCAGGAAGTGCGTCTTTAAAAATCTTACCCAAATCCCCTGCCTATCCCTTTGACTAATCAATAGAAATAGGATGAGCCTTTTTGTTCTGAGCGTCACCCAACCTAAGGTAACAGGGCTTGTCTTTATATAGACATAACTACATATGCTTAGCTATAGAATTTGAAATGGGTCTTCAAAATTTAGAAACAAAACCATAAAATCCTGAGAGCTTCAATCATATTCTGCTTCCCTTCTGTGGAAGATCTTTGCACATGCATTTGAAATCATAGTTGAACATAGAGCTCTGCCAACCACTGTAGCTGTGAAGAGATGCTATCTATTGAGGTTCTGAATGAATTGGAATGCTCCCTGGAAGACTTGCATCCTACAGGGCTGTTTTCTCATATGTAATTAAGTGCTGAATGCAGATGGAAATAGGGTTGGGGACAAGGTTAGGTGTACAGAGAACATTGTAGTTTCCCAATTTTGTGGCAATCTGGGCTAAGCTTGTCCCAGAAAAAATTGTATGTTGCTCTAAAACTCATCCAAATGGCTGCTGACCCATTTTCCCAAAAGCTGGGAGCAGTGGAATTTTTGTTGTCCTGGCCTTGCTAACTTTCCCAGCTGTATTTAGTATAGCAGAAGCTGAGGAAGGAACAGCTGTAATTGTCTTGTGCTACAAAAGGATTCTCTCTCTCAGGAGAAATCCTCTGTTGAATGGATTCACCAGGTTGTAAGCCTACTTAGTACAGAGTGTCAGATATGGAACAGCTGTTAAGAGCTACAGAACTGAATCTTTCAAAGATAATGTTGGATACAGAACAGTCAATTTCTGAGAATTGGTGTTAGAATACTTTTTCTGATGTTCCTCTCTCATTGCTTTCAGTGTATAGTTCTTGGGTGTCCTGTTAGGCTGTATGTATGTTTGCAGTTTTCTCTGCTTGGCACAGTTAATCCATAACTGTGAGATTTCTGGGCTGTTTAAGTAGTGCCATCTCTGACAGTAATGCTCCACTGTCCCCAGAAAGGAGTTACCCTGCTGAGTACTGTAAGAAACGATAGCCTCTTCCTGAAACCGTTTATCTAATGTAAATAGTTTCAGTAAGTTAATGTATTGCCTTTGCCTTCTCTAGATCCTCTGTGACCATCTTACTCCTAGCAGTGACATAAATAGCTATCCACCTCCACTATGTAGGTATTTCATCTTACTCTCTCCTTTCTTCAATCCCAGTGATATCTTCTTTATTAAAAATAAATAATATAGACCATGTCTGTTTCACAAAGAATTAGAAAGATGACTGACAGAAACTAAATGCAGAAGCAGCTGCTGTTTCTTCACAGAGACAGTTTGCCTTGCTAGAAATGAAAAGCCTTTAACAGTATCTCTATATCTTTGCTCATTTGGAACAGATCTTTGGGCTTAAAAATGTCTAGCAGAACCTTGATACGAGGTTAACAACAACTGTAATGAAAATAGAATATTTATGCAGACTGGAAAACGTTTTAACAAGTTCACAGAGTCTAGAAGACCAGTCACAGTAACTGAATCAGGTTGTGCTTAAGTACTGCAATTTTATTCTGTTTCAAACAACTAACATTTTAATGAGTGTTTGAATACACATCATTTGTATAAAAATTATCACCAACTTTCCATTTCTTTTAATAAAATGAAATACTGTGGTATCTGTCTCAGCCAATACTGCAGTAGTTCCTTGTGGCCATTTGAGTTAGATTCCTATCTCAGACATAAAAAATTCAAAACAGAGAAACTTAGAAGTGGAAGCTCTGAGGTGAACATTCTAGAGATAGGCCATATAATGGCAACAATGGATAAGTTAATATAATTTCATTGGAGCATCAAGAGCTTTATGTCTGGAAGCACAGCTTGTACCTCCCCCTTGCTGCTTCCGCTGCTTCGCCTGCGCCTGCTGCTGTCTTCCCCTGCCGCTGTTTTGGCTGCTGCTGCTGCTTTTGCCGCTTTCGCCGCCGCTTGACCCCTTCCCCATCTTCCCTCAGGTTATTATATTCCTGTAGTAGTTGTATTCTCCCTATACTGTTATATTTAGTTTAAACTATAAGAAATAATTCTTTTTTTCTCCCTGACTTCACAAAAAAAGTCTGTGTTGTGGAGAGCTTATTCTACCAGGGGAGGGATCCACCCTAACCCGGTACATTGCTTTTCCTGCTGGAGATTGTCTTGTTCCTTGAACAGAATTTATTTACTTAAGCACAGAAAATTCTGTCGTGTTTCCTGATAGTTTGCTTGGAAAGCAGTCATAAAACCTCAGTGCAAGCCACATAATTATTGTGGTAGTAAACTGCAATCTGATGCCCACACATTTTCTGGTATTTAATTCCTGTAAGCTTTTGTTATGAAACACTTTGTGATGCAGATCAACACATGCTAGATCACAGGTTTCCAAACAGACTTGCTGTGATAACACATGTGGCTGCAGAAAGTTATTTAAAACTGTGCTGGCCTTCCACAGTCTTTCTGGTGGTTTCTTTTGAGAGATGCTGCACCAAGCCTGGTCCAACTTGGTGGTCTTAAGGACATTAATTATTATCCCATCTTTTGAAAGAGAAATAAGCATGGGGCAAAGGGACTTGCCTAAAACCAGACTGCAAGCCAGTTACAACAGGGGAATACAATACATGATGGTGGGAGGATTGCAGTGAACTACCTCTACTGCTAGCTTATCTGTAAGAACCTTTATGACTGTGAGGGAGCAGATGGGATTGCTACAAAAACACTGACTGCCCAATTACCCAAACCAGACAGCTGCTGCAGAACCATGCAGGAACAGTATGTACAACCCATTTGAAAGAAAGGCAAGGTATTGTTGCTGAAAGCTTTATTTGGGCTGTATCTCCGCTAGCAAAATAGAAAGTCACGCTTCTCTTTTAAAACAGCCCAGCCAGGACTCCAGGTGTTCTTATCACCATAGTATCTAACATAATTTATCAGTGTTGTTAAGGGCAACAAATGAAAGATTGCCTGTGGTTTGAACTCTTATCATTGCCAGGCAGACCCAGGGTCATTTTTGCTGGGGAAAGCCACTCTCCATGGCCTCCTGGGAGATGCTGCAATAGGAAGAGATTTCATCTCTGGAATTCCCATAAAGAGACTTGGTTGACATCTCTTCATCAATGCTAGCAGTCTCATGCTGCAGCGATTTACTGCTTTGAAAGCCTCAGATAATTTTAAGATGAGATTGGATATGCTCATTGGCAAAATTATGTAAAATGTAGTGGCAAAGTACACGCCATCTATGCTGTGAATTTCATTACTGCTGAAGTTGCTTGTGTGTGGGCAGATTCCTAAAAGATCTATAAATAACACAGCTTTCAATGGGATAGAGCTGATTTACACTCCCCAGGGGTTTGGTTCTTTCTCTCAGTAAATCAAGCAAGGGAGGCAACAGACCTGCACAGTTACGCTTCTGGAAAAACTCAAATGGTAGAAGCAAGTTCACAGTATGTGGAAAAAGGGACTGGCCACTTGGAAGGAATATTGGAATGTTGCCAGAGTATGTAGGGATGCTATGAGGAAATCTAAGGCCTTCTTGGAATTAAATCTGGCAAAGCATGTAAAAAATAAGAAGGGGTTCCTTGAGTAGGAAAAGCAACACCAGGCAAAACGTGGGCCTGCTGCTGAATGAGGTCGGTGACTCAGTGACACAGGATACAGAGGAGGAGGGGCTACTGAATGCCTTCTTTGTGTCAGTCTTTAATGATAAGAATGGCCCTCAGAACCTGCAGGTAAGAGAAAGACTGAAGGAAGACTCCATTAGTCAAGGAGCACTGGGTTAGAGATCACCTAGACGAGCTGGACACCAACAAATCTGCAGGTACCAATGAGATACACTAATGGATGCTGAAGGAGCTGGCTAACATTATTGCTAAGCCACTCTCCATCATCTTTGAAAGGTCACAGAGAACAGAGGAAGAGCCTGAGGACTCCAGTCTTCAAAAAGGGCAGAAAGGAGGACCCAGAAAACTACAGGGCAGTCAGCTTCACCTCCATCCCTCAAAAAGCAATGGAATACCTCATTCTGGAGGTCATCTCTAAGCACACTGAGGAAAAGAAGATTATCAGGAATAGTCAGCACAGATCACAGGTGCTTGACCGTCTGATAGCCTTCTATGATCATGTGACCAGCTGGGTGGATGAGGAATGGATGTTGTCTGCCTTGATTTTGGCAAGGCTTTTGGCACTGTCTCCTGTAACATCCTCTTAGGTAAGCCTAGGAAGCATGGGTTAGATGAGTGGACCAGGAGGTGGATTGAGAACTGTCTGAATGCCAGAGCTCAGAGGGTTGCGATCAACACCGCAGGGTCTAGTTGGACACCTGTGGCTAGTGCTGTTCCCCAAGGGTCAGCAGTGGGTCCAGTTTTGTTCAACATCTTCATCAGTGACCTGGATGAAAGAACAGAGTGTACTCTCAGCAAGTTTGCTGATGATACAAAACTGGAAGGAGTGGCTGACAGACCAGAAGGCTGGAGAATAGGGCAGAGGTGAACCTCATGTAGTTCAGTAAAGGCAAGTGTAGGGTCCTGCACCTGGGAAGGAATAACCAATACAGGTTAGAGGTTGACCTGCTGGAAAGCAGCTCTGCAGAGATGGACCTGAGAGTGCTGGTGGACAAGTTCATTGTGAACCAGCAATGTGCCCTTGTGGGCAAGAAGGCCGAAGGTATTCCGGGATACATTAGGAAAAGTGTGACCAGCACGTCAAGGGAAGTTCTCCTCCCCCTCTACTCTGTCCTAGAGAGGGCACATCTGGAGTACAGGGTCCAGTTCTGGGCTCTCCAATTCAAGAGGGACAGGGCACTAATGAAGAGAGTCCAACAGTGGCCTGTGATAATGATTAGGGGACTGAAGCATCTGTGTTACAAGGAGAGGCTGAGAGACCTGGGGCTCTTTCACCAGGAAAAGAGAAGACTGAGAGGTGATCTTAAAAATTATTATAAACATCTAAAAGGGTGGAGGTCATGAGGATGGGGCTGGGCTCTTTTCAGTGGTGGCCAGTGATAGAACAAGGGGCAACAGGTACAAACTAGAATATGGGAGCTTTCACTTGAACTTAAGGAGAAACTCCTTTGAGGATGACAGAGCACTGGAACAGGCTACCCAGAATGGTTTAGAGAGTCTCCCTCTCTTGAGACTTTCAAAGCCCTTCTGTATGCATTCCTGTGCAACCTGGTTGAGGTGTACCTACATTAGAAGGGGGGCTGGACTCAGGGGTTCCTTCTAACCCCTTACCATTCTGTGATTCTGTGTGGAAGACAGGGGGCTATGATATTTCTGTCAGAAAGGAAGTCTCTGTCTATGGCAGCTGTGTTTGCTTGAGCACTAGGAGGTGGCAAGCAGTCACCTCATAGGCCCTTAAGTAGCTACAAGAAGCATTTATGAAGAGGAAAACCCTGAATCTGCCAAACTGCAAGATGCACACTAACCTTCACTGTGCAGCCTCCCCTCCATAACTGGGGCTGCAGCATTAACATCTCACCAGTGATGCCCTGACTTGGGAGACAAGTTTCTTTCCACTGCTGGTCCTGAAACAGATTGCTAGAGTTCATTCAAGTACTAATGCTCTCATTCATTTTAGCCTGGAAAAGAGGATGCTCAGAGGTGACCTCATTGCTGTCTACAATTACCTGAAAGGAGGTTGTAGCCAGGTAGGGGTTGGTCTCTTCTCCCAGGCAACCAGCAACAGAACAAGGGGACACAGTGTCAAGTTGTGCTGTGGGAGGTATAGGCTGGATGTTAGGAGGAAGTTCTTGACAGAGGAGAGTGTTTTGCCTTTGGAATGGGCTGCCCAGGGAGGTGGTGGAGTTGCTGTCCCTGGAGGTGTTCAGGAAAAGACTGGATGGGGCGCTTAGTGTCATGGTCTAGTTGATTGGATAGGGCTGGGTGATAGGTTGGACTGGATGATCTTGGAGGTCTCTTCCAACCTGGTTGATTCTATGATTCAGGTTGTGATATTCCTAGAAACCTGTAACAGATTCAAGTTTGCAACATGCATTTTTTTCCCTCCATAACCAGCAGCTGCAAAACCAATATTTTTTTTTGTCAGGTGCTGTACTAAGTGTGGATCAGCAGAAAGCAAACAGATTGGTGCTTGATCTGCTATTTATTGCAACTACTTTTAAAGGAAGTTTGTGCTTATTCTAAGAAGCTATATGTGGGATATAATAACCAAAAAATTGCTACTCTTTCATCTGTACAGTCCGGTCCTTAGGTGCTGTTCGAAATGTAAAAGCATGTGCATAAAAACATCCTTCCCCTCAAACAAGATTTTATTTTAGATATTTTTGTTTCCCACTCCTATTGTATTTGAGGGACTCACGTTCTTTATATAGCAGTTATCTGAATGAAAACAAGGCATGCATCTGGGAGATAACAGGAACGTGTGGTAACAAGTTGCTGGATGACTTTGCCTTTGATGTACAACTTTTCAAACATGAATAGATGAAAATAGGTTAGCATTGGAGCTTTCTAGCCTTTTCTCAGCACTTGCCATAAACTAGGAGCTAGTTTTGAGAGACATGCACTCTGACATACACTCTGCTTTGTGATCAAATGGCATTTCTGGAGAAACTTCAGTACTGTTCTTATAGAATCATAGAAGTGTTCAGTTGGAAGAGATCTCTAAGATCATCCAGTCCAATCATCAACCCAACACCACCATGGCCACTAAATCATGTCACCAAGTACCATGGCCACATGCTTCTTGAACACCTTCCAGGGAACTCCACCACCCCCCTGGGCAGCCTGTTCCAATCCGTGACCACTCTTGCAGTGAAGAATTTTTCCTCATCTCCAACCTAACTCTCCCCTGGCACAATTTCAGGCCATTTCCTCTCCTCTCCTATCACCTGACACTGGGGACTTGAGACAAGCTGCAGGTACGTGCTAGCCACTTGCTTCCAAAAGCCAGAGCTAAGTCCCTTCCACGCCACCACAAAGTGTGCTCCACTCATCACAGATACAGCTTTGTGTAATGTGATATGAAGGCTGTGACAAGGAGAGCTTGCACTCTGGACCCACCATCCAGGCAAGGCTCTTCATGCTGCCTGCAACAAAAAAGCTAACGGAAATTATTTCCTGAAGCACATTTTAGAAGCCTTAAAACAGAAGAATCTGTGACAAGAATACTGTGTGAGATTGAGCTCTGCCCACAGAGGGGTGAATGGAAGGAAAAAAAGGTGCCTGCCCAAGCATTACAAAGGAGGAATAAATCTCAACCAGGACTGTGCAGAAGTTGAGTCAGGGAAGGGCCAAAAGGCAGTGGCAGATCAGCTTTATTTTTCCATTCCATGTTAGCTGTGCTGAACCTATCCTTGGTTTGTTTTATGGTGATTTAATTGAATAATCAAAGAGACCAAGATATTCCTGAGCTACAACTAAGTAATTTCTCTTTTACAGAGAAAGTAAAGAAATAAATGACAGAAATTGCTGAAGACAGCTCCACTGATGTTAGAGTTGGGAAAAAATCCCCACCCAACATTCAGATGAATGCTCATTCTTCATATATTTAAATTGAAATCCATATAACTTAATTTTATTATCAGAAATTATGCACTTGAGAGGGTAAAAGTACAGGCTGAAGAAAATTCAAATTTGACACCTGCAAACAGCAATCATTTAAACCAATTTTTACTCTTCTACTGCTGTCCTCTCTAGTTTTATTGCTTTTTCTTACATAATACAGCTCTGTTCTCAAATTCCTGCATTCCTACTGTCATATAAAAAATGCTACAGGCCATGTTTCTACCTCACCACATTTCATACATTTGACATCTTTCATTTTAATACTTTGTAGAAATCTGTGAATGTTGTAAAAGATCTCACTCAACCAACACTGATTTTTGGAAACTACAGCCATTGAATTATCCTGAGATGCAGTTGTTGAATAAGGGAGCCTGATGGACGTAATGCTTTATGCAAAATAAAACTATGATAATAATCACATCTGGTTACAGTTTACACTCTGCCTGTATATGCTGGCCTGCAGTTCAGACTAAGCAGAACCTTCATGTTTTGAGGTTCATGATCAGACCTCAGAAGATACTTGTTGAAGCTCTGCTACTTACCGTCTCTTCTGTCTCTTCAAGGACGTCCTGATTTATCAATAATTAACAGAATCTTACCTTATCTGTTATTAGAAAAAACAAAAACAAACCCCAAACAACCAAAAACATTTGAAAGTTGAAATGCTGTAGAGACTCTACAAGTCTTGAGGTGCAGAACTAAGTAGCCCTGGTAAGTGAGACCTACAGCATTGGCAACTTCTGAAAGAGATAGCTCTGATAACAGAAAGTAAAAGGAAGGCTGTATGTGATAGATCGCTTGCTTAGCTTCATGAAAACTACGAGTACAGAAAAAAAGGAGCAGAGAAGATAAATGGATTTACACTTTCAGGCCAAAGGACCTACAGAATCTTCCCTCACCGAAGCAGGAGGAAGTAAATAGTACATGTGTCCCCAAGCTCCACAGTTCTTGTGGTTATGCTGATTACTGCACGAGTTCTGACTACCCAGTGTTCAAAAAGAACCTCAGTATTCCCTTATTTCCACCTCAGCGAAGTCCTCTAATCAATGTTTCCTGTGTAGCAGCAGTTCAAGTAGTAAGGAAAAATGGTAGTATGGCACAGGAAAACAAGATATTCTGTCTCATTTTGTCTTGAAATGGCAACACTTCAATAAGTAAACCATGGTTGTGGCTTATAGGGCTTTGAAGGAAAGCATTCATTCCACCTGGCTTTTAAACATTTTCCATAACTGCGCCCCAGTGTCACAGTAGGCATGATTATTTCTGTACTATTCATGTGGTTAAGTTTGGTATAGAAGATGAGGCCAAGGCACATGTTTCAGACTTTGATAAGAAAATGCTGACTTCGGTCATACCACGGCATGTTCACAAACATCATTGAATACCACAGCATTCAGTTGTCAGCACTTGGCTATCTCAAACTTGATGAGTTGACAAAAAGGACCATGCATGCCAGAATGCCAGTAAGTGTTGTCAAAGTTAACTAAAGCCACATGAACTGTCCCAGCATCTTTGCATACTCCAGCAAGATAATTTTCATGTGTTTACAGAAATAGCATCATTCATGGAAAAGTGGAGACTGCATAATTTTTATTTGCTTTCAGGCCACTGCTATATCATTTGAGATACTAATTTTGATGCAGAGAAAGACAAAGGTACTGAGCCGGAATGTAGAGTACATTTAGCAAAATCAAATTTAGAAGAGTTATAAATTTTCTTCGTACACAACTGTTTTGCTCACAGACAAGTCCATTTTATTTAAATTTCCATTGGATAATTTCTGTAGTGTATAGATATGGTGACATATAGAGAATGTGGTTTAAAAATATACACTTTAGGAAATAAAGCAGCAATACTTTCTAAACTGATCACAATTTTCTGATTTACAGATGAGCATTAAGATAATAGGAGAGATCAGAAATATGAATTGTTAGTGTAGTCTTATCTGTTATTAGAAAGATTAAATAGGACTGTCCTAGGTTGGGAACTATAGGGTTAAACATCCTCTAGGGACTAGAAAATTGTTATTCAATCCTGTAATTCTGCTGTGTCTTTATAAACCAGCGGCGAGGCTAACTTGCCCTCCTTTCCTCTCTCCGCCGCCTGCTGTGTCTGGCGGGAGCTACTCGTAGGGACAAACATGTAAAGGAGTAGGTCTGTTTTGAGGCCTCCAGAGGCTTTTGTTTGGGTCTGTGGATGGCAAAGGCTTTGGGGAGGAGGATTGGAGCACTGGGGATTATAGACATAGTTTCGGGTATGGGGAAGATTTAAGGGGGTTACTATAATGTGCTGTGTATTCTCTGTAATTTCTCTGTATCTTTTCTTTCCAAATATAATTATATTTTCTTTTCCAATTCATCTGACAGTCCAATTCTGTTGGCTCTTGAAAAACCACGACATAGGACATAAATGATACTGCCATGCTGCCTAACACCTCCCACTAAATGTAGTTCTGCTAGTGAGAACCCCATCTTTTCACGGCCTACCACCTTTGGGTAAGCGCACGCTCCACAGCTATGTCCTGACCTTTTCATGAAGTAACAGAACAGGTTTGCCAAGACTCTTCATGCTGGTTTAGATGGCTTAAGGTTGCTTTCCTTTGTCAGGCATAGACCAAGAAAGTGGCATTTAAATTTTGTAAGCTTTTGGTGAGATTTGGATCAGGATTTTGTAGACCTTATGAATTGTGACTTTAGCTGCTTTTTGGTCCTATTAAGAGACACTTGCTCTCAAATGATTTCTGGATTTTGTAGTCTACAACTGAGAAAAGAATTAGCCATGCCCAAGCTCCTGTCTGACACAAACTCCTAATAACCTATGGAGGGAAAATAGTAGCTAATGTTTAGATTGACTTCACGGATACATGGATTGCATTGAAAGTTTTGGCCTTGCTCTGGCTTGTGTATGAACATTATACGGCATTTGTGAAGGGCTCAGCATCAGTTTGGACACACCAAGTAAACAGGGACCTCTTGGTTTGCTTGATCTTCAATGATACTTGCATGGTCTTTGCAAGTGCTCCTTTGTCCCATACGTAAATGAGACACATGGTCTCTGCCAGGACCTAAATAAGTTAAGGTCTGGGTTTGCAAATCTGTCCTAAAACAATGCCTATTTGGAATATCATAGAATCATTGAGGTCTGAAAAGACCTCTAAGATTGTCAAGTCTAACCATTAACCCAGCACTAGATTTCTGAAAGCATAACTCAGTGTCAGTCTTGTATATTTTTTATTTTCTCTCCTGGGAATACTCTTTAATTGTGGCAGATGGAAAATGTAATATATAGTGATCATATCCTTACTGCGTAAAATAAATTAAAACCAATCTGGTTAACATAGTAGAACTAAGCTTTGCATTTGCATTCTGCACTTTGTGGTCACTACTTTTTAGAAAAATAAACTGGATTATCCTATAGGCATTCTTAAATTAGTTCTGCAAAGTCAAACTATCTTCCATCACTACTGACTCTGCACACACAGGAAGCAGAATTTAGATGTGGAGCCTGGTTCCTGAAGGCAAAGGCAATCTGCAAATAACACTGACTTCAGGAGAAGAGGCAGATCCGTTACTATGAGAATAAAGTCTCACAAATCCAGAACCATATGTATGCAAGGCAGATCTAAACAGTGCTGTCAGAAATAGATTTAGCCTCCTCAGACAGCAGGTCCCTGGGAACAAATTTCCTCATCGAACTCCTGGCAAGAATAACTTTGATACAGAAGTGAGTAGTCTGAACATGTCCTTGTCTTATCCAAGACTGTATTATTCCCTATAGTTATGTTACTAATAAGTTAAATGGCATATATAAAGGTTTGCTTCAGGGAGTCAAAGAAGGTAAATCTACAAGAAATGATTGTTTCTGTCAAAGATTTACAAAGCAGAGACAACCATAAGCTTATCTGTTCTTTCTCAACTGTATCAGTTACTTAAGGAAGAGATACTTACTACAAACTTGCCTACAAAACTTGCCCCAGAAGATTTTACTAGTAACACAACACATCTAGGTTTCAGTGAGAACTACCCAGCCTTGGTGCTAGTAAGGGATACTATCAGTTTAAGCAGGGATACAAAGTACTAAATTTTGCTGTATCAGGTTGATTTCCCATGCCCTTTGTTTCTTAGCAATATACTAACATACTTGGCCTTTCACTGCTCTTCCAGTGAAAGTTCTTACTATTTTTGGAACAGGGCAGTTAATTATTTATCCAAGTGGAAAAAAACAAAACAAAACAAACAAAAACCTTGTTAAGGTAGTACAAGCTGAACACTTAAAACCAAATTAAGTTATGTTTCATTACTTAAAAATAGCAACTTTGGTACTCCTAACTAAGCCAAAGGAGCACTTTCCGTTATACTGCTAAGACTCCAGGCACTATTTAATATGGTAACTGACTTCATGTGCTTTTGCTTTCTTCTACCAATGTTTATCTCCTTAGTTATCTACATTTTTCCATTTAGACATCATGTCTTGT
This sequence comes from Ramphastos sulfuratus, assembly GCA_013399055.1. Classification (NCBI taxonomy): domain Eukaryota; kingdom Metazoa; phylum Chordata; class Aves; order Piciformes; family Ramphastidae; genus Ramphastos; species Ramphastos sulfuratus. The sequence continues at coordinate 325,419 of WBNM01027981.1, read as the reverse complement.
AAATAGGAGGAACTTCTCTGCCAAACTTTAACTACCCCTCCAACTGTCCTCCAAAAGCCTTTTCAAGGCTGATCTCAGCTGCACTGCCTACAAATCACTGCCACCTGGCAGTCTTGAAGCTGGAGGCCATCTGTGACCATGGTGACTGCTGATTTATGAGAGCACACCCATCCTCATTGTTATTCATGCCACCTTCTTTCAGTCATTTTTTGCTTAGTCACTCAATTTCTTGTCTTGAGATCATGGAGTGCAAAGAGTCCGGGGTGGGAACTGCCTAAAATGATGAATATAAGGTGCAAAATTGATGTAGAGCTTTCTGGAAAATATGTTGAGAAATAATAATATATTTGGAGTGCATATTTGTCAAAAGAAGATTGTACCAAATATAATTGCAGAGAAGGACATATCTACCAAAATATGTAGCCCAGAATCGCTGACCCAGCCAAAGACTGGAAGGACTTCAGTGACTTAAGTCATGCACGGAGTTCAAAACTAGACAAGGCTCCATCAAAACCAGACTAACCTTAAAGCTTTACCGAATTTTCTTGTCTTTCACAACTCTTAGGGTGCACCAGAGCTTTGGTAAATATTTTGGAGACAGTTTCTTTCATATGACTAAATCCTCAGCACTGGTGGCTGAGAAAGGGAAGTGTTGTGATGGAGACTTTTTTTGGTAGACCTATCCCATGTGGGATTCCTCTTTCACTAAGGCTTCTCAAGGAACACATTAGGAAAGCTTTACGACTGCCACATGTCTCTGGAAAGACATTTACCCATTTATAAAAATATATTAGGGCAAGATAGAAAAACACATGAGAAACATATAAATGTGTGAAATGTGAAGAAAACTTGTTATATAAATCAGAGAATAAACTGATTGGGAAAACCTGTGTCTAGCAAGCATAACATTAATTTAGTGATCATTCAGACATTTTAGAGAAACATGCTGTATTCAACAATAGGTGCCCAATCTTGCCATCTCTGGAGCAATAGTGCTGATGTTGTTAGGACAGAATTCCCAAGGTGTTAAGTGAAGATTAGGTTTTTTTCATAGCCATAGATGCCATTGGCCACATTGCCCCTTCTGCATTTTCACATGCTGTAGCAGCAATCTGAGCAGCAATGACCTTGGAGAAAGCTGGCTTATCTATGCACAGAGCTGTGCTGCAGAATCAGTCTAGAGGGTTTGATTTATTTTCCAAAGCTCTTCTGCACGATTCCTGTCTTAATTTTATTATTTTATTAGCAACATGATTTAGTGCAAATCTCTGGGGATAACTTGTGCATTATATGAAACTGGTGGGGTTGGGTTTTTTTTTTGTTGTTGTTTTTTGGGGGGGGTGTTGTTTGTTTTTTGGTTTTTGTTTTGGGTGTTTTTTTTTTTGTTTTTGTTTTTTTTTTTGTCGGAACATACTTTAAGGAAAGTCCTTCCGTTTGTGGAACTGTTTTATGTTACACACATTAATGTCAAAATTCTGACAGAAACATCTCCTGAAACAATCTAAATCTGCCCTTTGCAGAGCAATCTCTTCACAATTCCCTGTAGTCTGAATTTTTCTGCATTCCTTGCTTCACCTGATGAACTGTTGTTGGTTTGAGACTTGGTTGATTAATAGCTTTGTGTCAGTACTCTAATTTGAGCCTGATTTACTAGCAAGGTGCTGAGCATATTTGGTGAGTCAGTGGGAGTGGCTGGTATTCAGCACTTTTGTAAACCAGGACGCTTACTTCAATGCCTCTGTATGGGTTCAGGAACCTGATATAGACTTTTATTTTTACAAATCAGAGTCATGACATCCAAATGCATTGACTGATGTGTTCATTGAATAATTACAGCTAATATTTTTTAAAGATGATGAAGTCATTTAGCCAGTTTTTAGTGGGATTGGGTGTCCAGTGCCTGGAGCTTCTCTGAAAAGACCTGTCCTATCTCTTCTGTTCATGATAACTCTAGGCCAGGAGGAATTTCTTTCTTCTGTATATCAGCTTTGTTGAATATGTGTTTGTTTCTCCTGCTTGCTTGAAATTGCCATGTGAGTATAACTAGGATGTGGTGACTGACCTAATATGGGGGATATTCAAGATGCATAGAGAACTGCAACTCTGATTTCAATATATAAGTGTGCTGAACACGTTTGGGGCTGTAAACAGTGAACAAGGAGGTAACAGTAAGAGTCATGTTAAGCATTTCTCCAATGGTCCTGTGAATCTTTGGTCCTACCAAATCTTTGTGGTTGCATAAAATGGCTCTATGAATGTGTCAGATCTTGAAACTTAGCAAGCTTTTGCAGGTGGTGTCTAAAGTGAGCTGCAAAACAAGACAGCCTTTGATAGGTGTTATGAATTTGTATAAGTGTATGAGGAAATGCTCACACAAATCCCTGTGCTGCCACAGTGATTTATTACATGTGCAAACCTCAGAACATCAAAATGGAACTGTAGATGAGGTGGCTACCAGCTGGACCTGGAATGAATTAATATAGTATCACAATTCACTAAAGGAGCTCTGCCCATGTCACAGAACCAGAGAGTAGCATATGAGTGTTTTATCACCCTAGCAGTTATGTGCAAGCATATAAAGAAGTATGTAGTATATACTGCTGTTCTAACCGTGGTCCTGTGCTTTAAGACATCATTTCTCAGATGTAATTAATAAATGCAATTCAGGTGCTAATTCATGCTTTAACAGGACAATTCTTTCAAAAATAACGTCTATGAGTTTTAAACCATCCCAGAGCTCTGCACAATGGACAATCAGTAAGTAAACAAAACTCTTTCCACTGGGCTTTAGCTTCTGCCAGTGCTTTTTGCTCTGTTACCCAGAGCTTCCCACCTTGTTTTCTCTACCACTCAGGCCACTCCCCTGTGAAATTAGACCAAACCTGCACTATTCCCCAGAACCAATGCGTGCCTGTTCTGCTGATGACTAGGGAGACTTATGGGTCTCAGCCTGGGAAGTCTCTTTTGTAAGAATGCCCTGGCCTACATTTATATGTGGGCACTACTCTCCTGAGCTATTTCAGTCAGTATGAAAGCAATATCACAGAGAGGAGGTAGTACTCAGACTAATGAAAATATGACCCCCATGCAGCATTGTTCTCCATTAGTTACTATTTCAGAAAGATCTTTCACTAGACTGTCTGCAGGTTATCCTGGCTGAGAGGCAAAGAGTGATACCTAACTGGAAATGGAACAGCTTTTGCCTCTTACCTCAAAAAATGAAATACTGTTGACTAAGACAGCTGTTTAATATGTTGAAGAAGCTGAAGAGGTAAAAACATACAGCAAATTGTAAATGTTAGTAGGAAAAAAATATTAGAAATTAGGCATTGGTTCTGCCATTTTCTTTAACTGTTTTAGTGGTGGTTTTTTGGTTTTTTGTTTGTTTGTTTGGTTGGTTGGTTGGTTTTGTTTTGTTTTAATGATTTCCTATAATTTTCCCTATCTGAACTTACTGATGCACAGGCACAGATGAATGAAAGCCTCTTTCTCAGTTAAGTATCAGGAAAGCTGCACGAGGTGGATGAAATACCCTCTGAAACTGTATGCCTCAAACTCTGGGACTGGACAGCATCATCCTTCTTTTCATAGCCACTAGCAGAGACAGTGAAGTAGTGTAGGTTGTAATGTATTGAGAAGCTCACCTGTAAATGTATAGCACTTATATATGTTGCTGTGATCTGTAGAGATGTTCAAGAAGAAAAAAAGGGAAACTCAAGTTATATGAAAGTTTGTTTGCTTATTTCAGGTTAGTTATAGTTTCGCTCCTTCAGAAGGCAGCCTGCTTCAGAAAAGTTTATGACTTTTTCTCCTGAAACCCATCTATGCATTGGACAAGATGAGTGACTGAATGGTGCCTTGTGCCACCATCCCAGAGAAAACGGTGGATTCAACCAGCAGTTACCCAGTGTTTTATACTTGGTCTGATCAGACATGAGAAAGAGATATTTCAAGAATATTTCCTTCTCTGTTTTGAGAGTGTCTAGAGACTGGCCAGCAGCTCTTAGAGGTCCCTGGAGTAAAGGCCAGAGGACTGATTGCTGCTTTCCAGTTCTGATGCTTTTTCTGCAGACTGAGGTGGCTAGGTAAGGTGGGTGGCAGTATCAGAGGGCTGCACTGGGCTCCACTGTGCTGCTAGTGGCATTGCAAACAAACTCAGCAGATGTGAAACCTCATCTTGCCTCCAATGCACATACACAGATAAATGGAAAAGAGGCATGAAGACAGGAATAAGACCTTGATCAAGACAACTTGAAAATCGCTGATTCCCAGCCTTTTGACTTAGGCTAATATATTATTTTGACCTATATTTTGCTCATAAGGCCGCTGGCATCTTGAGCAACTTCAGAGGCCTCCATTTAACCCTTAAGAAAGAGCCAGTTCTCAAGTAAGTAAAAGTAAGCCTGAATCCTGCTTCTGTTGTCAGTTGTGACATTTGCATCACAGTGCATGTTTTTGTGCACAGATCTGTGTTCTTGTACATATATCTCACGTAGCATTTTTAGATATTTGTAGGTAAGAGATGCAATCTGCAGAGTAATGGCACAGAACTCTGTAGATTAACATAAGGGATACTGTTATTCTTATTTCCCTTTTTATTTCTTTATCAACTGCTCTTCGAAGCTCTCTCTAATAGTCTAGTAGCCTTGATGACAGCTTGAGAACTGCCAGGAAGCTGATGCTTTTATTATGATCTTTCCAGACATGATATTATTCATTTTTATTGCATTATAAATCCTGGTTGTAATGTATTTGCCTAATTTGTTTTCTCTTGATTTTAGGAGTAGGCACTATCTCTTAATTTACTCTTACAATTAGTTGTGAATGCATTATCAAAGTTGAGGGATGCTTTCTTCTCCTCCATTCTGTGCCCCATTCAAAGACCTCCCATGACTTGGGCAGTTAATTTACTTCTCATCCTCCATTAATCATTGCCATGTGTGCCTTGTTTTGCAGCCAATACTCAGGACCACTCGTGGCTGTCGAGCAAATGGGCAGACACAGATGAGTTCCTGGTCATGCTTCACAGACTGAACAGACCACACACAAACACAATCTCCAAAGGCTGGTAAGTCAAAGACATATGTTAAGACAGAGCAGCTTTTTGCAGTTAGGGAGAAAGGGGGAACACTGACTTTTGTTTTTGCACAGAAATTGATTATATGGTGATTTATTTTAAGAGGGAGATCAAATCAGATCTCTATTGATAATATACCCCTAGGAATCTGTTTTAATATGTATCCAGCTTGAGGTTAACCTCAACCATTTAATTGGAGTTTCACAAGACAAGGATTTGATCTATTGTTCTTTAAATAAAATATGCTTCACATAGGTGATATAAATCTATTTGCACATTCCAGGATGTGTATAAATAATGTGTAGCTGCTTAAAGCTGTTCAGATGATTCCAACATCCAAGTTGCTTAATTGTATGGTTCAGCAAAGGTGGAACAACAACAAAACACAAAGAAATGTGATGATGTGGTAATAAAGAATTTTTTTTTCACATAGCATGTAATTAAGGAATAGAACTTACTGTTAACAAATGCAATTAAGGCCAAGAGTTTAGCAAGTTTCAAAATGACACTGGATATTTATAGGCCCCTCCTATAATTACTCTGCCTAAGCACAGTAAAGAAAAAAAACTAGACCTTATGAAAAGTTCTGGGCTTCATGATGAAGGCTTACATTTGTGGCAATTTTGGGATGTTAGCTAATAAAGACATAAAAATCTGAAATTTCTGCTAGACCTTGCCATGGTGTCAATAGTGGCTTGCCTAAAATCTGAGTCCTGGTATTGTCTCTGTACTGTTTATCCCATTAGCACATCCCAATTATTTTTTATTTTCATACACTCATTTTCCTGTCTCAGGGTTGCTAAAAGCAAAAGCAATGAATTGTAGTGAATTAACTTTGTGTAAAAATACTAGAATTAACATCGTGTGGCATGTCACCAAAGCAATTTTGCTATGTAATAATAACTTGACTCTTCTTTCTCTTCGTAACAGTAGTAATCCACATGGTGCATGTGTAAGAAAGCATTGTTGTATTTCAGGAGTATACACTGCTCTATAAACATTCAGAAATGCTAAAAAACTAAATTTACGGACGTGTACAGCATAAAATAGAAAGCAATAAAGTCTTTCCCAGTCTTCATACTATGCTTTACATGCTGTATGGGGGCCCTTGGGGCAGTGCAATTCAGTGTTGACAAACACTTTTGGAGAGGCCTTTCTCAACACATCATGTTCTTGAAGGTGAAAGAATCTCAAGTGCATAAACCTATCAGGGTCTTGTTCAGCACATAGTTCATATAATGCTTTGGGCCAGAGCTGTTGCTAGCTTCATGACAGAGGTTTGAAAAACTTCTTGACTCCCTCTCTTTTCCTGCTTCTAGTATGAGCCTTGAAACTTTATGCAGCACAAACTGCTCAGCCTACAATCCTGCTGCTGTGACTAAACGGTATGACAAAACATTTCAGAGCATAATCATTAAATGTGTTGCTAGCATCAGGTTTCAACATGTTCACAAGTATTGCATCATCAAAAATGCTGGCATCAATGGCAGGAGTTGTACCTTGAAGTTGAAAGCACATCTACAGAGCAGACATTGGATCACCCTTCCCTTNCTGTACTAGTGGAGATGTCCCTGCCTATGGCAGGGGGTTGGAACTAGACGATCCTTGAGGTCCCTTCCAACCTTACCATTCTATGATTCTATGATCCTTTCGCATCGTATTTCCTTCTATGAACCTTTGAATGTTAATCTTGAAAACTCTAATGTAGCATGGTTTGTGTCATTGACAATAGTCCATTATCAGCTATTCTAGTAATTTCTATTTACATGAAAAGTGCATTCAAATCAACATCTCACGTTTTCTGCAAACAATATGCAATATGACCTCTTTCTGATTCTGCTGTAGTAGTCTCCACTGCACTCTGGTCCTTCTGCCAAAGACTCTATTTGCCTAGCCAGTGAAGGCATGGGATGACTCAGTGGATGTACCAAACTCATGAAGTGTTGTGTGTATTTTTATTTTTCTGAAGCACTAGGAAACTAGTGATAGTCTTTCTCTACTATGTGCAGTTAACTTTCCATAGCCACCAAGGACCTCTTACCAGCTCAAGCTACAATGAAATGACAGATAAATGGATTCAATTTTCCAAGAGCACATTCATTATAATCTGTTTATTATAACAGCTAACATTCAGGCAAATTAAATGCTCAGTGGAAGACAGAGCAATTTCTTTAATTTGTGTACCTTCAAGAGTCAATGAAAGATGATATTCACAAAGCGTCATCATTTTCACATAAAGTGTTGTGTGGCATGGGAATAAGAATATACTTATGTACATACGTGGGTTTTCAAACAAGAATGTACCTGGCAGGCTTCTATCTGTCCATATTTTCACCTGTGACTGTGTTTATCAAAGTTGCTAGTGAATGTATCCTTATATCAATCACAGTAAAGCTCTTGTTGAAGGAAGAAAACAGAGCACACTTGTACACAGACCAACAAAATGGATACACACCACAATGCTCTTTAAGTGTTTGCCACAGCCAACAGGAGTGGCAGAGTGAGTGATACTGGTGCCATATCTGAAAAAAAATTATGAAATCATACTTTAGGACTGATAGTTTTAATGCTTGTTAAACTTGCATATATTCCTTTAGTTAATATGCAGAGGGCAAAACTCTGTCCCCAAGCTTCTGGATAATAATGGCAATCTGACTGACTTGGCACAGGAGATTCATCATTGTCATCCAGCATCTAAATCAGTACCCCCAGGCTTTTTCCCAGTAGTCCCCAATGTTGTTATCCTCTCATCACTTCTAGAGAGTGTGTATTAAGTGATACTTAGTCTCTTTTCCTTTGTCTATCCTATCAGTGTTAGTCAAGCAAGATGCCAGCTAAATAAAGCTGTTTATTTATTAGGTATAGGTCTCCAAACAGTCTGAGCACAAAGACAATAGAAGTACTGGGATTGCAAAATTAAATTGTGATTCTTTTAAGGCTTAGAGATAACAAAGGGAGTTTTCAGGGTAATTCGTAGATATGAAAGAGCAGATTTCTATTCTGGAGTCAACACTAAGCCTATTTAAAAATTTTTTAAAAACATTTTTAAAAAATGTAAAAGAGAGAGAGATTTAGATTGGACACAAGGAAGAAGTTCTTTACTATAAGGTGAGTGGAACACTGGAACAAGTTGTCCAGGGAGGTGGTGGAGGCCCCATCCCTGAAGACATTCAAGGCTTGATGGGGCTCTGAGCAACTCGATCTAGTTGGGGATGTCCCTGCTTACTCTAGTGGGAGTTGGACTAGATGACCTCTGGAGGTCACTTCAAACCCAGTGCATTCTATGATTCTATGCAGTCAGAGTCCCACGATGGAGTTGGGTGCGGAGAACCTCAGATTGGGAGTCAGAACAATGGGATTTCTGTCCCAGATCTATGGCTTGGTGTTAGACTGTGCACCAAGCATTTAAATTTCTGAGTCTCAGAAATAATAAGCTTTGCTTTCTATCTTAAAATGCTTTGAAAGCTACAGAGGAAAGCTGAAACCTAGATTTGTTATTAAGGGTATTCCAGATGAAATAGCAGAGGTATTTCTATATGCTTATAAGGTATCTGTCATAAAAATGCGTCTCTCAGATCCTTTGTTTACAATATAAAGCACTGACACTCCCAGAATAAACACATAACAGCAAAAGCCTGGTGACTCAGGGCATGTAATTCTCTATAATTTGTATACATTTCTTTCAGACAAAAGCTAGCACAATAACTTGATGTTATCTAAACATTTCAGAACATTAGGTGTTCCACATACACATTCATCAATTTTAAGCCTCAGACTAAGACAGACACAAAATATGTATCAAACAAAAATGTGAGGACTCAGGGATTTTAATTGACTAATTGTGATAATTTGTAAAAGAGTACTGCCCCAATTTTCCTTTTTGTCTCTTAGAATCATAGAATGGTAAGGTTGGAAGGGACATCAAGGATCATCTAGTTCCAAGACCCTGCCATAGGCAGGGACACCTCCCACTAGTACAGGTTACTCAAGGCCTCGTCCAACCTGGCCTTGAACACCTTCTGGGAGGGAGCAGCCACAACCTCCCTGGGCAACCTGTTCCAGTGCCTCACCACCCTCACTGGAAAGAACTTCCTCCTAACATCCAGGCTAAATCTTCCCTCTGCCAGTTTAAACCCATTGCCCCTTGTCCTGTCATTGCAAGACCTTGTAAATAGTCCCTCCCCAGCCTTCCTGTAGGCCCCCTTCAGATACTGGAAGGCTACTATAAGGTCTCCTCAAAGCCTTCTCTTCTCCAGGCTGAAGAGCCCCAACTCTCTCAGCCTGTCCTCATAGGAGAGCTGCTCCAGCCCTCTGATCATCTTTGTGGCCCTCCTCTGGACCCGCTCCAACACTTCCATGTCCTTCCTGTGCTGGGGGCTCCAGAACTGCACACAGTACTCCAGATGGGGTCTGACGAGAGCAGAGTAAAGGGGCAGAATCCCCTCCCTTGCCCTGCTGGCCACACTGCTCTTGATGCAGCCCAGGACTCGGTTGCTGTCTGGGCTGCATGCGCACACTGCAGGCTCATGTTGAGCTTTTCATCAACCCAGACCCCAAGGTCCTTTTCCTCAGGGCTGCTCTCCAGCCATTCACCACCCAGCCTGGATTTGTGCTTGGGATTGTGCCTACCCAGGTGCAGGACCTTACACTTGGCCTTGTTGAATTTCATGAGGTTGGCCTGGGCCCACCTCTCCAGCCTGTCCAGGTCCCTCTGGATGGCATCCCTGCCCTCTAGCAAGTCGACTGTGCCACACAGCTTGGTGTCATCTGCAAACTTGCTGAGGGTGCACTCGATTCCTCTGTCCATGTCACTGACAAAGATGTTAAACAGCACTGGTCCCAGCACTGACCCCTGAGGGACACCACTTGTCACTGGTCTCCAGGTGGACATTGTACCGTTGATCACCACTCTCTGCGTGCGACCATCCAGCCAATTCCTTATCCAGTGAGTGGTCCACCCATCAAGTCCATGTTTTGCCAGCTTGGTGACCAAGATGTCATGTGGGACAGAGTCAATGTCTTACTCAGGTCCAGGTAGATGACAGCAATTGCCCTTCCCGTGTCCACTGTTGCTGTGACTTCATCACAAAAAGCCACTAAATTTGTCAGGCAAGATCTGCCCTTGGTGAAGCCATGCTGGTTACCACCAATCACCTCTGCTTTGTTTTCCATTTGCCTTAGCAGAGCTTTCAGCAGGATCTGCTCCATGATCTTGCCTTAATTGTTATTGTTAAAAAAAAACAACAACCTGGGGTTTCTACTTTACTTTGTCCCTGCCATTATACAGATTTCATGTTAAATGTCTACCCATTAGGATAAGAGGCTGCCCTGGTGGGAAATAGAGTATTTTGGAAGCTTGAGACTTAAGAGTTTTAACTGACTAGTTGTGATAACCTGTAAAACAGTACTGCCCCCAGTTTTCCTTTTTGCCCCTTAATTGGTATTAAACATCCTGTCAAAGGAGCTGTAGAATAGAATGTGTGCTGTGTCCCAGATTTAATACTGGCATCTTTGCTTAAGTCACTTGGTAGATCAGCTGTTGGGAAGCGACTTCATGCCTAAGGCTTGTAGACAGTACTTAATTCACCTCAGTGGGATGGTGGCTACTTTGAAGACTAGAAAATTCTGATTCTCAGAGCATAAACTACATTGCTAATTTTGGGCATTGAAAGAGAAAAGGGCATTACACTTAAAACTGACATGAAGAATGCAAAGGCCTTGAACTAAACTGGTTACTGAAAGCAGGCTACCCATGACAGGCTGGGACTCAGAAATTAACATTCCCAGCTTCTAGTAAATGGGCCAAAAGAAAAATACTTGGAGTTATTATTCTGTCCCTGGCATTATGCAGATCTCATGTTAAATGTTCACCTATTAAGAATTAGGAAAAGAGGCTGCCCTGGTAGGAAATAGTCTTCTGGAAGCTTAGGAACAGAGAAAGACCCTGCAGCTCTAAACAAGTCCCCTTGAGGATGTTTTTGAGTTGGGCTTTTGAGTGGAGCTTTCCAGGTTAGTTAATCTTAAATTTTAAGACAGAGTGGGGAGTACTCAAATTTTTTTGTTCAAATTCTAGAATAAGAACAATGTATTATTATTATTTTATTCTTTGATGAAAAAGAAACTTGAAAAAAAGTTCTATCTATGCTATAGCTGGACTTCAGTGATGCTCTAAAAATGCCTTTAGAGTCTTAAATGGAAAGCAAGGTTATAGAGTCATGGAATCACTTAGCTTGGAAAAGACCTTTAAGATCATTGAGTTCAACCATAAACCCAGAACTTCCAATCCACAACTGAACCATGTCCCTAAGCACCACATCTACACATCTTTTAAATAACCTTTAGGGATGGTGACTCAGCCACTTCTCTGGGTGTAATGAAAGGTATTAAAATTAATAACGATATAAATTTTAATGTCCAGGCAGAGATTGTTAATAACTATGAAAACTGTTTACTAACATTAAATCTCGCCACAAAACTTATATACAAGGTTCAAAAATGCACGGTTTGGAAATGTATACATACAGGGAACAGGCAAAACTGGAAAACTTTAAAGGCAACTAGCATAAGCAAACATTTTTACTGGTAGAGAAGGTTTGCTGCGGTTACTTACACCGCTTGCAGTTGATTACCCTGCTTAGCCACTGGATGGGCGCAGGAAGCTCTTTCTGCTTATGGCAGAAGGCAATCAATGATTACAAGAGGCTTGAAGTATTTACTCACAAAAATATCACGGGAAAACAATACCCAAGCACGTGGTGGGGCTGCTGCCGGGCCGAAAGCTGCTAGAGGCTTTGAAGGGAGGCAGACGATCTCTGACCTGGTCCTGGCTGTCTTGGTAGCAGACTCATGTGTAGGCAGGACGTGCAGTCTCGGTGTGCAGTCTCGGTGTGCAGTCTCGGTGTCACGCTGGCTGGTCCTGGCTCTCTTGGCAGCAGGCCGACCGCATGGATGCCTCAGCAGGCACGGACACAATAGCAGAGCGAGAGAGGAGCGAGAGCAAGCGAGCGAGCTTGTGCTACCTGCTCATCCTTTATATAGTTCAGCCCGAGACTGATGGGCCTTTGGACATAGACTAGCCAATCAAGATGGCACTTTGCCCAGTTTGCCCATATTAGGTGAAGCTGGGGCTTTTGTGGCCACCACCCCCAGCTCGGAAGGAGGTGGGGCAGGGGAGCATGCCTGGGCAAGCCAGGACATGTACAAGCCCACCTTGGCCTTTTCAGGCCTACCACGACACTGGGCAGCCTGTTTGGTGAAGAAATTCTCCCGATATGTAATCTAAACTTCCACTGATGTTACTTGAGGCCATTTTCCTCTTGTCCTGTTACTTGGGAGAAGAGACCAACACTCAACTTGCTACAACCTCCTTTCAGGTAGTTATAAAAAGCAATAAGGTCTTCCCTGAGTCTCCATTTCTTCAGGCTAAACAATCCCAGTTCCCTCAGCTGCTCCTTGTAAGACTCATGGTCTAGACCGTTCTCCAGTTTCATTGCCCTTTGGACATGCTCCAGCACCTCAATGTCCTTATTGTAGTTGGTGGCCCCAAAACTGAATGCAGTATTTGAGGTGCAACCCCACCAGTGTTGAGTACAGGGGGACAATCAATTCCCTAGTCCTGCTGGCCACACGATTTCTGATAGAAGCCAGGATGCTGTTGCCTTTGTGGTCCTTTTCTGCTGGACAGTTCTCCAGCCACTCTTCCCCAAGTTTGTAGCATCATATGGAGTTGTTGTGACCTAAGTGCAGGACCTGGCACTTGGCCTTCTTGAACCTCATACCTTTATCCTTGGTTTATTGCTCTAGCCTGTCCAGATCCCTCTGTAGACCCTTCCTACTCTCAAACAAATCAACACTCCTTCCCAGCTTAATGTCATCTGCAAACTTACTAAGGGTGCACTCGATCCCTTCATCCAGATCATTGGTAAAGATATTAAAGAGAACTGGCCCCATTACAGAGGCCTGGGGAACACCACTTGTAGTCACAAGTGGTAGCCATTAATTCCATTTAATTTTTTAATTATTATTTAATTTAATTATTTTAATTATTATTTAATTCCATTGCCCACCGCTATTTGAGCTTGGCCATCCAAGCAGTTTTTTACCCAGCAAAGAGTATGTCCACCCAAGCCATAAGCAGATGGTTTCCCCAGGGGGTACTGTGGAAAATAGTGTCAAAGGCTTTACTAAAGAGTAGATAAACAACATTCACAGAGATGTTCCTTTATGCTTGACAGAAATACAGGCAGAAAGCAAATTAAATCTCAGCAGAGAATAAGTGCTTTGTTACTCTCCCAAACTGCTTTCAAGACTTCGGTTTTAGATTCCACACATTTCTTGAGTTGTTTCTTTACCTATCTTTTGGTTAAAACAGGTATAAAGAAATTCAAAGAAGGCACAAACCCTAGAAGAAATACCAGAGCTTTCCCAGATCTATTCAGTTCAATTTGCATTTAAAATTAAAAATAGGTGCAGAAGCTGGATTGGTATTTCACCCAAAGCATTTAGCCTGAAATAGCTCTGAATGAAGGCAAAAAATCTACCACCACCTGTACTTTTTCTCTCCATTTCTCCATGCAAACAGTTAAATATCTCTAAACATACACCCTTTCAGCAATTTCATCTTCAAAATCTGCCCCCAACAACAAAGCTCACTTTCTCCTACAGATTTTGAAAGGTTTGTTGTTTCTTCACTTTTCTTTCCCAGGGTGGACAGGACAAGAATGGGCAGAGGAACATTCTCAGTTCTTCCATGAGTGGAAGTGAAGAAACTGTCCAGAGCCACAGACTATTTCTGCTCTTTTAAGGTAGGAATAATATCGAATCTTGGAAAGGGGGATGACAGGAAAGGCAGCTAATATGAGGAAAGTACTTTTATAGGTAATCAGGGACATCACATAGTTTTATTGATTACTTAGCATTTTCTTCACTGTTTACTTTTGAGATCTGGCACTCATTGTGTGTTGTGCAAGCTTAAGTTTCCAGCGAGATAAATATATTTTGCTACATGTAGAGATCTCATTCCTCTTTAGAATGGAATTAGAGATGAGAACATAACAGTGAAAGAAAAAATATGTTTTGAATTGCTCAACGCAAAACCTCAAAATACACCTGGGACATTGTTCATACCCCTTTAATGTTATTATTAGATTATAAACATTTTCATCTGTTGTCAGAACTACTCTTCACAACAAAAGAGTTTCAGTAGCCATTATAATGCATTTATGGAAAGCATTTCAGGTTCAGAAATCATTATGATTTGTATGGAAAACCTTATTTAAGCATTATCTATCTCTCATCAGGGAATACACTACCTGTTAAAATGGTAAGCTGTGTTTAACTAACAAAGATGGCTTTATGTATGTATCTGTGTGTATGTATGTGTGTAGATATGAATGACCCTGCATAGTCTGTCAAAGAAGAATTGATTGCTAAAATGGCAGAAACATATGCCCACACACCCTGTCACAACAGCACAGTAAGATGCCCCCTTTGAGGCAGGAAGGATTTCTTGCACATGTGGTGAGCAGTAGACTCAGACAAATAAGAACTTTCTTGACCTTCTGCATTAGAGATGGGGAACATGTCTGTTGACACCAGTATCTGTGGCAGCCCCTACTCAAATTGAAGGCACTGGAAATGCAGGCAATGTAGTAAGTGGGCAAGTATATTGTATGGGGCTGGACAGAGTAGTGCAAAGCTGGAAACAGAGCCGGGTCAGAAGGAAGGAAGCGTCAAACTTCATCTCTGCTCAGAAGAAAACTGTCGAAGTGCCTGCTCTTTCCCCTTACATAGTTCCCAGCAAGAGAAGTGTTAAACTGGCATTCAGAGCTGTCATTCCTCCTGGGATTTAGAATATTACAACAGATGCCAAGGTTATCTTTGTCCTATCTCTCCAGTGAGGCTCTAGAGCAAGTGCAAACAGAATGTTGCTTTCTTTCCTTTCTATTATCAATATCAATGAGAATCATAGTTCTTTACAAGGGTTCCATTTATATTATGATGAATAAAAGTAGTGGGACTCTCTAGAGACACTAAAATGGTTTAAAAGTTTACTTTTCAGAGTCTTTGAGGACAAATAGAGGCTGCTCATTAAATGAGCAGATTTTTTTTTTTTCTAAAAGATTTCCAGAAGACAGTGCTGTCTTGACCTCTTCTGTACTGTCTGGGAGCCTTCAGCACTTACCAAAATCCCTGAGCTGTTCAAGATCACCTCATAGCTGAACCTTTCCACATTGTAGTTTCTCCACTTTCCTTTTTTGTTTGTACAAAGACGGTATAAATCACCATAATTCTGGTATAATAATTTGTAATGATTCTGACACAAAAAACAAGGCAGTGCTGCCTAGTGGATACATGATGAAATCAGGGCTAAGAAAACCCAGGATCTCTGCTCTGCCATTGCTTTGTGGGGTGATCAAGGTTGTATTGTCATCTGCCGCCTCGGTTTCTCCATAGGCAATTTATTAATTCTGCATTTGCTCACCATGGATATGAATGTCTGTAGTGTAAATAAGGTGGATTCTGGCTTTTAATTTTTTTTGTCTGTATGTTTGGCCTGCATCCTTGATAGCTTTTTACTTCATGCCGCCATCATTTCTACTCTGCACTTTTCACAGAAGACTAAGTGGGAGAGGACTCCTTCCTTGATGGTAGCCCATGTGCATTAGCCAAGATACAACACTAACAGAAAAAGCAGGGTGGTGAAGATCCAGGCCATTCATCCTGACAGCAGAAACAAATGTGTCTAACTTTTGCTCTACTATTTACTCAAGCAGAAAACAAAACAATAGAGATGGGAAAAGATCTGAAAGAGCTGTCATAGAACAAGTGCACCATGCCAATAATTCGAAGGATTAAGGACCCTGAGCTGTATGTACTGACACAATAGCCAGGGCCATCCTGTTCACTGGCTTCATGGATTAGAGGGATGTTTCATATGATTCTGGTTTTCTTTTCAACTCTGGTTGAACAAACATAGCCTGTGTGCTTGCAAATCCCTTGTTAGCAATGCAAAAAGTCAGTACAATTTCCCTTTCACTACACTCTATGATTTTACCTTTGGAAAATGTTGCAGTTGCTCTGTCTGGATGCCTTCACAGTATCAGCATGACTTTGTGTCTGGTTTAAATAGTGTGATGGCGACTGGTGGGATCTTAGAAGAGGGGCCTGCAATCAGTATACCTGCATTGAGGCTGTGACACTGAGAGACTGACCTCAGTTACCACACTTGATTTGCTTGTCTAAGCTGCTGTCTTAAAAAGTGAGATATTTCATCCTTGAAGCACACTTTTTCTCTACTTATGGCTGTGGAAATGGCAGTGCTGTGGAAGGTTTACCTGGGTTTGAATCAATTTTAATTCCTCTCGGATCCAGGCTAGCACGCTGCTAGCGAGCTCTCTCCCATTCAGTTCTGGTGCCACCTAAGACAGGGGATCCCCATTTCTGCACTAAATGGCAGCAGTGCAAAGATCTAATGTGTGCCTCCTCTAACAACCTAAAAGCACAGCCTGGCCAATATGATAAAGATGAAAGGCAATCACAGAAGTCCCACAAACTTAAGTAATCTAGGAGTATTTGTGCCTCTATGTTTATTACATATGAACATTTTTCATTAAGAATCTAGCAAGCTACATGGTTTGTGGGAGCACCGAAAAATTTCAAGACAGGTATCACTGCTCCTGGAACAAGCATTTGGACTCAAATGCTAACTGTCTAGTGAAGCATCACTCTTCTTGTTTTTTAAACTTGCTGTTCACAGTTTCAATGGAAAGGTAGGGGAAGCCAATGTGCAGTGTATCCGAAGTCTTCCTAGTAAGAAGGATGCTGAGATACTCTTGAGTGCTTTTTTTCTGTGTTGCCCCAAAATCCATTTATCTCTGTTTTCTCACAGCAGTTATTTAGCCATTACATTTATCTGGTTTCAGTGAGGGTGTTTAGATTAGCATTAAAATTCCAAAACACCAGGGTTGTAAGTGTGGTGCGGTCTTTGTATTTGCACACAGGACAAACCCTTTAAAGAGAGGGATGCTTGTCAATTGATAGTACTGTGAAGGTTATTAGGTGGTTGTTCTTACAGGCCTTTACATGAAGTATCAGCAGTGTTGGCTTCTTTCTTGTACTTGGGCTCATATCATTCAAGAGAACAAAGTCCTTGCTCTCTGGGGCAGTTTGCTCAAGACACAATCTCTTTGGGGAATATTCTCTCATTCAGCCTGAGCTGCCTCTGCATTGTGTTCTAACCAGTAAATTTGTGATGGAAGATTTTCTCTCTCTGGTAACATGGACCCCTGCAGGAAATGCTGAGTTCACTTCCTAATGGAGTGACTGGCCCTGCTACATACTTGTGTTCACACTCTCAAGCTCATGTATCATCTTAGACTGACTGTTATCTTACTAGTGTGGCTGCTATGTATTTTTTTAATACAGCAGAGGCACAAGAAGAAAGACAGGCTTCCTGCTTTGGAGCAGAGTAGGAAGATGGGCTATTTCAGGAGACAAATGCTTGCTATTTACAAAATCACTTAGCAGATGGACATCTGTAAAGTCACCTGCTGACAGCAGTAAGATACAAAGCCCTCTCCTTTTACAAAAGAAACGCTGGTTTCTTGCAGATAGGCTGAGTGTGGTTTGTTGGAGTTTTTATCAGTATGAGCCAAATGGTACATGCTTGTTTTCAGAGCATTTTTTGAAAAGTATTCACTCTTATTTAGTGGATGTTCAGGAAAGCTTAATAAGTGTTGAAAACTGGGTTGTGTATGTAAGTAAGCTTTCATTTTAAATCAAAGCTTCTCCACATTTTGACTTGCAGTTGCATGCTGCTGTGAGTGGGACTACATTGCTGGCCATCTCAATGATAAACTTATAACAGAACTGAATCCTCTGTTCCAAGCACAAAAGACCTTCATTCATGCATTCCCTGTGATCCTGTCTATTCATTTGTAGTGCTGCACAGGGCCCATAAGCAACTGTATAATCTTTCTAAGGATAACAGGATTGGCATTTTAACACTACAGATGAAAATACAGAATCATAAAATTATTTCCACTGGAAAAGACCTCTAAGATCATTGAGTCCAACTGTCAGTCTAATACCAACATGTCCCAAAGTGCCATGTCTACCAAGTTTTTTGAACAAGAGGTCTAAGATCTCTTGTACTGAGAGGTACTAATGTGGTAGAAAAGACACAGACAGCTTTGCTTTGTGCTGCTGGTGGATCTGTCTGATAGGTCAACTCATCTTGCTAAGTATCTGTATGCCTTTTCCACATGAGAGCCTGGAACAGAGCAGCTATTCTAGATTGGTGGATTAACATTCCTGGGTCTAGATACAAACTAGCAACTCCTCAATCCACTTAAATTAAAGGTACTCAAGTTAGTCCTTAGAAGCACTGTTTCAAGTGCAAAGGCAGGCAAACAACCCTTACAGACCATGAACAGGTCAGGAGAGATCACGGCTATAATGATGAACTGCATCTTGGGCTCTGCCTCTTTTGCATGGAGATGTATACACACACTCAGACCCACATTGTGCACTTCAGAAAGCCTTTAAATTGAAATTGACCATTTCAGCTATTAAGTCAGCCCCAGACCTTGCTTTGAGTAATTCTCACAGACTGCTATTCTTATTATGCAGGGATCTTTTTTTTTTTTTTTCTTTTTTTCTTTTTGAGGGGTAGGAACATCAGTGAATAAAATCTCAACCTTGGGTTTGTTTTTTTTTTTCTTCCTCCCTCCTCTCTCCTTGATGCTATTCAGCCTGGGTAATACCAGGTTTTATGCCTAAGTGGGTTCAATGGTTTTGGCAGGATACCATAAATTTTATCACCCTTATCTTTGTCAGATGAAAGAAAAATGAACGTGGGTTTGGGGTGTTTTCTTTTCTTTCTTTTTTTTTTTTTTTCTTTTTTTTTTTTTTCCTCCCCTGGCCAAGCTGGATTTCAGGTTTGAGATTTCCTGGATGTCCATTCTGCTCTGAGATGATGGTCACGTTCCTCTCTCCTGGGGACTGCAAGAAGCAGAGGGCTGCTCGAGATCATTGCTGCAAACTTCCGGTCCCCATCTGGAAGGCAGCTACCCTGCCTTTTGTATGTATTCATCTCTCTGAAATGAAGGAGGTTTTCCCAGCTGTCGTTGAGATGTTAGTGTGTCTTTAGAGGGAGTGAAGTTTGGTGCTAAATTTCCTTTGTGTCTTCTGGCAATTGGAGACAAAACACATTTGATCTTTTCTTAAACTTACAAGCTGGCATCTAATTTATTTCTTTTGGGAATTGCTTTGAATTATTTGGTTATATTTTTGATTTGTGGGTAGTATTCAAATAAAGGCAAATAAACCAGATTCCTATGGCTGTCAGTACATGAAGGACAAAAGTAACTTTGAAGGTGAGAAAGAAAATGGGACTGTTACTGCTGAAGACAAAAAGGAACACAAGATGTCATGACAGCCCCAAAAGGATGAAGTTCTCTCTATGTCCACTGTGTTTTCTCCTTACACAAAGGCGGCACAGTCAGGCCTCCTGTGCACTGGTACCTTTAAATGCTTTGCGCATAGACCGCTGAGTACAGACTGGCGTTCTTTCACTTTCGTAGGGCACCTAAGCTGATCCAGGAGTAGTTCCCTAGGCGTTAATGAAACCAAAACGGTAACAATCCCATGCAAGGAAGGGTGAATGAGACAAGGATTTGTTAGTGATTTTCCCTCTCCTCTATTTGATCTTTGCCAGATGAAGCACTCAGTGATTTACCAACCACAGTCGTTTCTTCCCCCTTCATTCATCTCTTCCTCCTTACTTCCTTGCTATTTGTATAGCGTACAATAGGTACGACCATGGCTGCACTGAAAATCCCTTCATTTACCGCTTGCTCAGCCTGGTACCTATCCGCACCGATGAACGGCTTTCCCAGACCTTAATCTTTAGCAAATTTCATCACCCCGGGCGCCAACAACGACCCACACACGCAACAGGTCGGACGAGGGGCTGCCGCATCCCCCCGCTGCCAGTCTGCCAGCGCGGCGATCGCCGCTCTGCTCATTCCTTCCTCCGCCTGGGTTTGATTTATATTACCCGACCGCGAAGCGCAGGCCCTTTTTTCTCTCTTTTTTTCTGTCGCGCTGGCGAACAGGGCTCGCTGGGAGCCGGCGCCGAGCGGGTGGTTCCCGCGCCGCTGCCGGGCGGGGGGCGGTGCCCAGCAGCGGCCGCCGCCGCCTGCCGGGGGAGCCTCGGCGGCAGGGCCCGAGCGAGCGGGGCTGCGGCGTCCCGTCTTGGCGCGCACGGAGGCTGCCGCTGCCTCCCCAAGGTAAGCTCGCCTCCGCGTTTAACTTTTCGGAGCAGCGGCGGCTTCCGCAGCTGCTGCAGCCGGTCAATTCCCCCCACCTTCCGCAGTAAAAATCGCCTTGGCTCCATTTTATTCTTGCGATTATTTATACCCATAAGGACTAGGTGTTCTTTAAAGGGCCATTATGCCGTGGGAGATTGCGCCTCTGTTTTTTTCCTAGTATTTGGAGATGCGGTAGATGTTACACCACGTTTTTGCAAGCTTTTATTCAAGCCTTTTTATTTGCAGGTAAAATAGATTGGAGATGCAGAGAAGTAGATTTAGGAATGAGTTTCTCGTGTATATAAATAGAAATGTTATTTTTCTGTCAGTGGGAAGGGGGTGCAGAATACAACGTTGCTTTTAAAATGAGAGGAAATGCACACGGGCATTTTGTGTATGTTCTGGGACTCAACAGACTGAGCGAATCTGGTGTGGGGAGTCTGTATCTCCTTGTCCCAAGAGAGCTAAACCCAGGATGTATGCATTACGGTTGTTCATTCATCAGTGGCTGCAGATAATGCAATTACCAAGTCAGCGGCGCATGGGTGCTGCCCTGCGTGTGACATGCTGAGAACACTGTACTTTAGGAAGACAGCACTTGGCTGTAGTTTGAATAAAACAGAAGATGAGAATGGCAGGGGATGAAACTGTTGGGGCTTTTAAGTGAAGAGCTGGCTACTGGGGCAGTCTCGCTCTGTGGTTTCTGAGTGTTTGTATTTTGTGCGTTTCTGTGCAGAGGTGTAAATACCTTACACTCTCTTAATAGGAAATTCAGGAGTATAAAATAATTGGCAGCAGCTTCAGGTGTCACGAGTGCTTGATGAATGTTAGATGGTTTAGACAATTCATGGTCATTTTAACTAAATCCTATGACAGAAAGGGCTTAATTTAAGTTTCAGTTTTGTGTTTACAGATCAGATTCTGCAGCCCCGGTATGGCTCCCTCTATCCAAAGGTGTCTTGAAAGGGAGGGTAATCACCAACGTGATTACCATGGACACAACTGTATCTTATTTATTTATTTGCTAGGCTGTTAGGGTAATGAAGAAAAGCTATGCGTGCCCTGCTGTGCAGATCTCATTTCAGCAAAACTGCCTGTACTCCTGCTGTTACCCATGTTTGATTTCTAACCAGTAAGTGCTACGGTTGCTACATCTTCTATCTACATATCCATTCATTGTACCCTTCAAATGAAGGAGATCAGAGTGGAGCCCAGATGATTGTTGGTGGGGTTTGTTACAAGCAGAATCTGCTCTTCAGTCTTCTACCTAAAGATCAGTGTTTACATGTAGTCGCTTAGTTGCTGCTTCGTTATTCTGCTTGGTACTGCTGTTACTGCTGCTGTTCTGGAGCAATATTTGGTATATTAGTTTTCATTTCTATGGACTGTGCTACTGATTTTTTTTTTCTGATGTATTTGTTGCTATCATGTCATAAAAAGCAACAGTATCTGTCACCTACCTAGAAGGTACAGGAAGGCAAGGGAAGGCTTAGCTTGCTCAAGGTTACTAGCAGTGTTAATATCTCTTGACTTCCAACAGTTGGACCACGTTGGTTCTGCTGGATGTATTCATGTACAGAAAATATGTGTGTCACATTAGTGTAGCTAAAGACTCCCATTTCTTTTATGCTCCTCTCTTACTATTTAGTAAGTGTACTTATTACCTTCAAATAGGAGTAATTATTTTAAAAGATAATCCTGTTCTGCAAAGCAGATATCGACTGATAATACCATAACAAAAATTTAGGCAGTCAAAACACAGCAAGTGTGCTGGTTTTGGAATACATCAGATATTTTGTAAACAGAAGCACACGCATACACACAAGATCAAGCCTTAACTGTCTACAAGAAGAAAGAAACAGTGCCTAATAAATTGCACATGCCCAGAAGGCTGTCTTAAAAGTCAGGATGGTAAGAGTTGCATGCTCTGTCTTCAGTACCTGTGTGATTCAGAGAGTACAACTATAAGGATGCCTCCAAATGAAGGTCATGTGATAAACAGGTCTTTTCTTGTGCTTTCTGTTTGTAGGGGAGGGAAAATATTTGGGGAGGGGTGGGACAGTGGAGAGCTCTGAGAAACTTTGAAGCACTCTGCAAATGTTGAATTACAAGTTTACTGTTTTTGCAAAAGATTAATCAGTCTGAAGAAACAGGCAGATTACAGGCCCTATTTTTTAACTATGTGCTCTCTGTATGTGTACCTGGGCACGTGTGTGTGCGGACACTCAAGTCACTATTAAGAGATGCTGGCTACAGAATTTATTTATTCTGATGTGTTACTGTATACAATGTGCTAATTAATTGATGAAACTACTACATAGTGCTTTGTCTCAATGGTATCCTGCAGCAGAGAGCTACACTGGTTAATTATCTGTTCCTCTATGTTTCTTTGGTGGTTTTTTTTTAGTTTGGTTTTCAGTTTTCTAGTCCTTAACTACACTAAATGCCTTTTTGGCCTGTTACAGAACAAGGCAGATAGGAATATCAAAGCAGTGATGTTGATGCTTTTGTATTGTTTTGAACAATGTCTATAGCATACATCTCTCATGATGGATATCATGTTTTCTTTCCTTGATAAAGCTTTTTCAGTGAGCCAGAAAGGTTCTGTTGGCCTGATCCTGAAGTCTTCAATCCCTTCTGTAATCCCGTTAACTTCCGTGGAGCCATATATGTGAATGAACATTAAGGAATTACAATGTACAATGTGATTTGTTTGTGGTGCAAGTGTTAAGGATCAGCACTTTCATTGCTTAGCATAATTTATATAAGAGCAGTGGCTACTCATATTATTAGAGAAACTGCTTCCATCTTTAAAGTGGAGAAGTTTTCAGAAGAGATGCTATTTTTTTAATGATGATTTTTTAAAAAATTATTTATGCAGCACTGGGAAATGCACTGGCAGCATAGATAAGTTTTCAAAGAAAACAAAATATTAATTCAGACTTTTGAAGTCCTCAGTCATGGATAGGTTGTTTTATTCTATTGTGTAAAAGAATATGCTAGAGCTTTTACTTGCTGCACAAGAGTTCTGAAGTAGGAGCCTGATAAAAGCATGGGGTTTCAACTATGCTGGTTACCCCAATGCTTTCCTTCACATTTTGCATTTCTTTGGGTGACTGACACTTAGTCTGTGTATCTAAATAGTGATTTGTGAACTTGATCTTCAGCTTTAGTATGATTTCAATCTTTGTTTCTCTGCAGACTGTGCTGTAATCCTTCTATATGCCACAATATAAGCAGGTTTTGGACTGGTATTTCAGAAGTTTAGGGAGTGATGATGTTGTCTTCACACTCAGCTAAGACAGTTCTTAGTCAAGTATGGCAGTAAAGGCAAATGTGTTGCTGGAAGTGTCTTTCTTTGAAAGTGTCATAATGATGCCATGTGTGCTTGTGTTCTTCAGTACTTCACAGTTCTTTTTGCGTGAAAATTGGTCCATGCCAAAATGCAGCTCGAATAGTGATGGCCAGATACTCTGTAATAACTCTGCTAACTAAATGTAGTTATGTCTCATTGTCTTTGTTGTATATGGTTGCTGAGTGTTGCGAAAACAGACACTGCATGCCATCCCAGAGAGAAATGCTCTTTAAATACTACAAGAAATAATAGCTTTATGTATGCTGCCTCATAGTTTCATTAAGATGTCGTGAAGCATGATAAGTAGTTTTGGATTCCTGCATCATAGATGCTCTTTGTTGGAATGTGTGTATGAAAACAAATAGTATTAGATGAGAATAATTAAGTAGAAAAACTGGTTTGTGATGTGCTTCTCAGATCAGATACTTCATATCTGAGTTTGGGTGTGTAAATGCCTGCATGCCAGTCAATATTTTATTCTGTCTCTCTTCTCTTTTACACCTCGCTAATGTATACAACGTAAACGTAGGTGTTTAGTTTTCCTACCCACGCACAGTAAGAGCAAATGATTTGGACTGAATTTTAGGCAAGTTTATTCCATATCCTCTGTGAAGTCCCTTTAGCAGCAGAATTACAGTGTAGCACTAAGTCTGCTCCTTATATACAGATGCCAGCATAGGCAGGCAAATTTGCCATCATTTTACAGCGTAAGGAAATGAAATGTGGAGAGGTAAAGCAATTTCTGGAATTTATATGCATAGCCAATCTTGTAACACATTATTCATGTTTGCCCTGTTCATAATCAATAAAGATTTTAAAATAACTAGACTTATCTTGGAAAGCAAACTTCTGCTAAAATTATTCTTTGTTAGGAAGGCTTTTGAAATAATTCCATTCCCTCTTATCCTGAGAACCAAGCAAAGCTTAGTCAGTACTGTTATGACTGGGAGGTTTCAATGGCTCCATCAAAATGGGAAAACTGAAACCAGCAACATACATGACAAATGTAACTTACCTACAGGTTTGATGCATAGCTATTCTAGTCTTTCAAAGAATCAACTATTTACGTCATATAAATTAAATACATCCATATTCTGTTTTTGAATAAACACTGCAACACTCATCCACGTAAGTAGAAGTTGTGTTTTTCCTAGATCAGAATGGACATAATTAGGATGAAGATGACTGTGTGGAAAGGGAGGATGATAACAGAATATTAGTCTGTACTTCTTTCTTTCTTTCTGTGCCTGTATTGATCCTAGCATTTGAAAGTTGAAAGTAGCATTTTTTCAGTTAATAATGAGTTTTGTGAGTTTCAGCCTACTTTCCAGTGCCCACCAGTGTTGCTATTACATGAGACCTTAGTAGCGCCCTCACAGGAGCCACGCCTCACAGTCAGATGCCTTTTATAATCATAGGCATGCATGGTTCTTCTCAGTCTACCAGGCCCAGTTAGTCATGTGAAGCCCTAAGAGAGAAAGGTAAGATTTAGGGACTGTGCATTTGGAATTTTGCCCAGCTATGTCACTAGTAGCAGTGACACATAAGGTGGTGTTAGCCCTCTCTTGGCTTAAGGTCACAGTTTGCAAGAGCTAAGAAAAAAACAATGAGGCCTGCACTGGAACAGAATCTTACTTGATGTAATGTGGAATTATATCTGCCATTATCTCAAAAATATTCAGATCAGTTCACCTGAGAGTTTACACAACATTTATGGTAGATAATGAGACATATACAAAACTGTCCCAGTCTAGGTGAATTTATAGGTATGTATCCGTTTATCATTTATTGGTGTTATTTAAGCAAGGGGATAGTGCAAGATTTTATTAGGTCTGTTTCTTCCTGCCTTTGTTCTTCATTGTGGTGTGCTCTGTCAGCTCTCTAAATACTGTGGAAATATATTTGCAAGTGATTGTTCGTGTAAGACACATCTTTACAGTGGTGGCACTTGTAGCTCCCTTTTATCAGTTGATTTTGTAGAATTTTATGGAATACAGTGTTAGTTTTACAAGTGATTATTTTTCTGAGAACTTTGGTGGTGTTTATTTGCATGTGAAGTACCTCTAATCCTCATTGAATGGAAAGCCATTCTCATGTTTTGGGGATAAGCCAGTCCAAAATGTATGCTGTTCTGGAAGAGCAGCTGGATAATGCCACTCTGAGCTCCACAGGTACCTCACGGATACTGAATGTGCAGCTGACAGTTTTTCCTTAACTCTGAGTTGGGATTTGGATGGTCATGATAGGGGGAACTGAGATGGTGCTCGGTAAGAGGGGAAAAAGACAGGAAAACTAATGTGATCTGTCAGTGTCTACCTTGTGCCTTAGAGAATGACCCAGGCCCTAGATATTAGTAACAGCACCTGACATCATACTGTACCTAGCAAAATGTCTGAATTGAGCATGAGTTCAGGCTGCCTAAGAATGCTACAAGTCCTTGCACCAGGCAGTGTGAGACTGGGGGGTATTTTTAAGTGATCCCCACCTCATCGCTGCAAGGGTAGCTGGCATGACTAGAGGCTGTACTGTGTAGAGTCTCCTCACAGTGCTGTGTCTAAGTTTTCCCCTGGGATGCTAGCAGGCTCACTGAATGCCTATCCTGAGGTACCTTACAGGAAGTATGTGGATTCACTGCTCTAGACTACAAGGATACAATCTCTGTTTGCAGAGGCGTTAGAGGAGGTCTTTGTTTGAATTACAATGGAGTCCCCTCCATCACGTATGTGACAGATACTGCTTATTGTGTTCTGTATCTTATGTGATCTTATGATCACGTACATATGGGCATAAGTCAACAAACCTGGGAAAGAATCTACCATATACACAAATGTGTTGGGTGACATTTAAAAGCTGTATGTGCCCCAGAGTTACAGCTTCAGGGGAAAGAAAAAAAAAAAAAAAAAAAAAGATACTGTAGTTTCTCTTGATGCAGTGTGTCATTGAAGGGCTAGAAACTGCACTCTGCTAACACATTTTAATAGATGACCAGATACTTAATTTTTGTTTCTTCTGTTGGAAGGCCTGACTGTTCTGTCAGTAGCTCTTAGGCTGTTTAATTATTAAAGGAATCCACTAAATATTTTAAACCTTTTTATTTTTTATCTTTTTATCTTATCTATTGATACTTTAATTCTTTTAAAACAGCAGAGGAAAAAGTAATCACAAGATATGCTAAGAACTTACACGATTTCCTTTGAATATTTTAAAAAGAACAAAGATTGCATTGTTATGTTTCATCAGTATCCTTGCTTCGCTTTCTTCTTGCTTTCTCTACAGTACCTCTCTGAATCTATTTTGTTGAGTAACAAAATTATTTTATTACTTTTTTTTCCCCTGAGATTTATTGTACGTTTGTGTCCAGCAAATCTGTGCTCCCATTATGCAAGCAGTAATATGAATGTAGAATAATTGCCAATCTGTGTGGCAGAAAGTTTGATTTCTAGGTGAGATGCCAAGCAAAGGTAGCACAGTGGTGTAAGTCCAGGGTAGGCATGCATTAGAATAGTAAGGTTGGAAGGGACCTCAAGGATCATCTAGTTCCAACCCCCTGCCATAGGCAGGGACACCTCCCACTAGTACAGGTCACTCAAGGCCTTGTCCAGCCTTCATGAAGAATACGTGGTTTGTGTCCTGCCTCACCTTATTCTCAGGCAGCATCTCTTAGTGTACCTGTGAATTAGGAGTCGTCTTTACAGCCAGCTACACAAATATACAAAAAAACCCCAACAATCATAGAATCAGAGATCCCCAGTCTGGAAATCATGTGAATACACTCGTATATGAATTTAGCATCTTGAGCACATAAAGAAAATACTTGTATGGTCTTTGCCTGTTATTCTAACATCTAGATGTTTCAGAGAACTATATAAACCATGTTGTGATTCTCCTAAAAGTGGCGCTTAGTCACCTGTATGGCAGTGCTTTAATATGAACAATGTATTATCATTCTTGACATTTTTTTTTCATCAGATTCTTTTTTATTACTTATATTCAAACAGCACCAGCATCAGCTAAGATCAAAGTCCCCATAATAATAGGCCTTGTGCAAATACACCAGAGACAGCACTGACCCAGCACACTGTTGGGCTAAGTAAATGAGGAGACTCTGAGTTGTAGGAGTAGGAGAGACAATGGGACTTAATGCTGTTGACATGGATTCTTGTTTGAGGAAGGAGATGGGGCCTGGTGGGTGGCTACTTTTTCCTGTCCTTGGTTTCGTAGATCAGCTTTGGTCTGTGGTCTGGCATCATTGAACAGTTCACATATTTGGTAGTGAGTCCTTTTGCACCTCAGGCAGGTATGAGACAAAGCTAGCATCAGAAAACCCACAGACTTTCTAACCTCACTTTCATAGCAGTCTGCATAATTTTGTGAGACTTCCTCTGTGCATATTTTAACGGACAAGGCACTATTCATTCAATCATGTGATGTGTTAGCATAGAATCAACCAGGTTGGAAGAGACCTCCAAGATCATCCAGTCCAACCTATCACCCAGCCCTATCCAATCAACTAGACCATGGCACTAAGCGCCCCATCCAGTCTTTTCTTGAGCACATCCAGTGACAGCAATTCCACCACCTCCCTGAGCAACCTGTTCCAAAGCCAATCACTCTCTCTGTCAAGAACTTCCTCCTAACATCCAGCCTATACCTCCCACGGCACAACTTGACACTGTGTCCCCTTGTCTGTTGCTGATTGCCTGGGAGAAGAAACCAACCCCCACCTGGCTACAACCTCTTTTCAGGTAGTTGTAGACAGCAGTGAGGTCACCCCTGAGCCTCCTCTTCTCCAGGCTAAACAAATCCAGCTCCCTCTGCCTTTCCTCACAAGGCTGTGCTCCAGGCCCTTCACCAGCTTCGTCACCCTTCTCTGGACTAGTTCCAGTTCCGATACCTCAGTTTCTCTCTTGAATTGAGGGGCCCAGAACTGGACACAGTACTCAAGGTATGGCCTGACCAGTGCTGAGTACAGGAGCAGAATAACCTCCCTTGTCCTACTGGCCACACTGTTCCTGATTCTTTGCTTTATCCCTTAGAGCTTCTAATGTTATTGACTTTTTAATTCTTATTGCATATAGAGAAGGCATTTTCAGCAAACCATCCATTGAATTGAATCTTTAAACTTCATTTTTTTTCTTTTCTGAGACAGTAGAGCTACTTAATAAACCGGAAGTGTCTGTTTTATATTATTTCTGCTAATATGCCTTGTTTAGTCTTCGAACTTTCCAGATTTTTTTTGTTTTGTTTTGTTTTTTTAGTTAGAATATGTATCCTGCTAGTACTTAAAAAAGAGAAACTTAAGAACATCTTCACAGAGAGCTGGCCGTCTTACTGACTGTAAGGCTGGTACTCAGCATAGAACAGATCTTCAAGCCCAGGTATACTTAATAAGTTTTTGATAAAAGTGTTCCTAAAATATATATATTGTTTACTGCTTCAGTTTGCTAGGTGGTTTGTGGACCACTGTTCTAAAAACAGTCTTAAGTTTTTTGATCACAAGGCTGTGCTTGTTTTTTAAAAAATTATTTATACTCATAATAACAAAATAAAGCTTCCGAAGACTCTTCCCTGTTACAATTCCTGAGTCTCTGTGCCATGTTGAATAATAAATGGATATGAATGAGGCAAATGACAGACCTTTGGTCTTTGTGCTTATGCTACTGAATGAATGATTATTAGACTTGAATTATGTTGCTCCTGGTTTATTTCTTATTATCTGAGAAATATGATGCATGTATCTTTACGTGATGGTCATGATCTCCTATAAAAGTGCTAGTCTGTATCTTGGTGCTAAAAACAAACAGTAAGAAAAAGAGTTTCTCCAACAAGTAAATTAGCTGGAGATTCTTGTGTTAGAAGCCAGGGAGGGACAGACGGGAATCCTGTTATTTAGTTTTGATGGGTGGAAAGTGGGATAGACTTCAGTCAGATGTTCCATATAAAATCATTCTGTTCAGTGCAGGAAATGAATGAGGCAGAGATATTCCTTCTCCCTGCAGCTGGCTTTAACTCTGGCACTCCTGCCAGTAAGTCTTTTTCCTCAATCGATGTATTTTGCATGAGTGTTTCTCTTTGGGTGGAGATTTGATTAAAAGGAACCCAAGTCTGTTATTTTGCGATCAGATTGCTGGCAGTAGTAGAAGCACCTCAATATCTCCACTTGTTTCCTTCATTTTTCTCTCTTGGAAGAGGAATTAAAAGCATTAGTGTTCTAATGTGTACGTTCACAGGATAGCCTCTGGAGAATCACCTGCTATGTTGTGAGACCTCATTAAAGACATGGCAACAATTGTTTGCTGTCTCACAGCTTTCACTTTTGTTCTTTCTTGCTGTCTTGCATTGTTTTTTACTAGAACAAACAAGCTATGAACACAGATGTGCGTATTTGTGCCCATTGAATGCCATAGCATCAGGCATGTGCTCATTGTGTTGACCCAAACAAATGTTCTGCTGCTGATACTGCACTCGCTGCAGCTCAGACACAGTGTGAGCTGTGGTTGTTTTGTGACTCAGGCTTCATCAGACTATAAGTGTTAGCTGTGTTCCAGGCCTTGTTCCAGCTCAAGGGACCCAAAATCTGATCCAAACTTACTGAACCTGATGGAAACAACCTTATTGGCTTCACTGAAATAAATAAATCCAGAAAGGTTTTGTGCTGAGTTGTCAGGGAATGCTAGATATTTTCTCTCTCTCTCCCCCTTTTTTATTTTTTTTAATTTAAAGAAGTTGGCCTGGAATTAATAGAGAGTGAGTGTAGAAATACTGCAAATAGCATTGTAGCTCCTTGTTACTTCTGAGCCACACTGTAGGCTCAGTTGGCATGATTCACAGCAGCTGCAAAAGCTCCTATTGAACATCACGCAGTTTGCCCTGTGATTCTCCCCACCAATGCAGAGATTTGCTGCCATGAAGAGATGATATTTGGCAGCTTCCAGAGGCCAGCCTGCAGGAAAAATCCAGTCATGAGCAGTTCACTTTACTGATGGTCTAGGGCTTGTAAAGAGATTTCTCAAAGAGAGTTGATAGATGAGCTCTGAAGAGTGCTGAAGATAGCACCAGCTCAAAGTCTAGTAAGAGAAGAAATGTGAGCATCCCCACCTCTTCCTCTCAAAGCAGAGCTGTTGAAAAATTACCCAATCTCAATGTGTTTACATGAACATTTTAATTTACTTTTTGGTTGTCCCTGAAACTGAATGTTTTGATTTGTTTTTCATTAAATGTGACATTTCTCCTCTTTTTTTGTCAAACATTTTCCTGCTGCCTTCTTAGGTGAAGTAGTGTGTTGTAATCTTTTTGAAAAACAGTATCATCTGGTTTAGAGAGCCTGGTGTTCATAAAGGCTTGTAGTTCAGCCCTATGAAATCCTGGCTCATGGTAGGCCCTTGTTCTGGTATAAAAGCTTGTAAGACCTCGTCTAAGAGATGTGGATGTTTCTACATATATAGCTTAATTTCTTTTACAAGAAGACTAAAATCTTATGATAAATGATCTCATACCTGTCAATCATAGGTTTTATCCCTCTACTAGTATGTTGCAGTACTGTAGCAGTACAAGACCACCAGGTCTCTCACCTTTGTGACGAAGATGGGGAAGTCTGTAGGAATTTCAGGCTGTTTACAAGCTTTAACCCACATGCTCTAGTACAGTCCCTGCTACATGAGCTAAAGCAGAATCACTGCTAGTGGATAGTGGTTCACTGATCAGCAGTTAGGTCCCTTCCAGGTTATATAATCTCATAAGTCAATTTAGTGAAGTTTCTTCAAGTGAAATCTAGCAGTTTAATTAAAAAAAAAAATCAACCATAATAATTTTGCATAGACTCATGACCTTCAAAAATACTGTGCTGCTTCTGTGACACATCAAGTAAGGCAAGAATTCAGTCACCTGGCAACTGAATGTGAGTCCTGAGTACAAGGACACTCTAGATCCTTTGCTCACCTCATAGCGATGAGTGACATGAAAGCCTCACTGCCTTAGCTACTGGATGTCACAGACCTCCTTATATTATGACTTTTTGATGCTAAACTAGCCTCTGGTTGAAAATTAACTTCTCAAACTGAGCTTAATCCTTTGAACAGTCTGGGGGTTTTTTTCAGAATTGGCATCTTGCCAAATCATGGACTGTCCTCATATTAATTCTGAATTAATTCTGTTTCTGGCTCAGTAAACTAAGGCCAAGTCTGAGAATGCAATAAATAATTGTATTTGGGAAGGATCCCGTTGAAATGAAGACAGTTCGGCTTGAATAAGGAGCTTTGGGATCACTACTTTTCATTATTAAGGCTTTATTAGAAGCGAGTGACTGTTAAGTTACCTCCTCTTTATGTCAGTTAGGTGAAAACAGAATCACAAAATGTCGTCATCTGCAAGCTGATAACTGCATACAGGGTAGAGACAGAGGAAAGCATTCACACATTTGCAGATTTCATTGGGTTGGAAGGGACCCTCAAAGGTCATCTTGTCCAACCCCCTTGCAGTGAGCAAGTACACCTCCAAGCTTAACTGAGAATGTCTCAGCACCCTTCCTTGCCTCTCCGTGACATTATGCCCACATTCTGTCTGACACGTGCTTTGGCACAGGGCTTCATGAAGCACCTGTCATGTCTCTTAATGTGGTGTCTAATAGGGGAAGCTTCTATTTCCAGCTCTGTTACTGATACAGAGCAGGGTAACGGGTGAATTGCACAATGTTCTCTTACGCTTCCACTCTCCTGTTGATATTGCTACAGGTTTTTTGCTGTCCAGTCAGGGTTGCTTTCTACTGTACATGAAGAACCCTGGTTTATTTGTTATAGTCTTCAAGGTGGTTTTGGGCAAGAGAAGGATGTTCTGTCCACGTCTAATATTTTAATTTACATGAAAACATAAATGATGCAGGAAGCGGTGTTGATGAGTGTGCAAGGCAGTTCTCCTGGGTGCACGCTGATGGTGATACCATCCATGACAAAGTAGTTAGTGGACTTGTAATAGAAAATGTGAGCAAGAGCTCTGACTGTCTCTGTGTGGCACTTTGCAAATGTAAAGAAACATGAACTCTGGCAATATCCCCTCATTTTGGACATGCTGTAAAGGTACAGTTCTAAGGGTCTTTTGTAATCTCCCCTAGAAGTGTCTTGTGTTCCCTGGAGTGAGAACAGGAACTTTCACTGTGTGTGGTTTATGGGAGTGACATGGGTCATTATGAGTGGAAAGTACAATAAATGTGTGAGATACAATCTTTGTGGAAAAATGAAAATTGTTGCTGAAGTTGGCTTAATCATCTCTGCTACCATAACTGTCCACTCTGCTGGAGCTTTTTACAGTTTCTTTTGCTTGGTTGGTGCTTTGTGCATGTCTGCTAGGCACAAGATTTTTCAGAAGTGCAATGTATGTTATCTTTAAGGTCTGTTTGCTTTCTTCTCCATGAAATGTTGAGATAAATACTTCTACAGCCACTGAGTGGCTGTGGACCATATGTTCCTGTAAAAGCTATAACTTCCCACTGAGGGCTTCTGTTTCCATTAAACCATTCTGTATGTGTGCTGCATGCTCTAATATCCACTGACTTGAAGAGCTGCATTGTAACCCCAGCTGGGTACATAGCTGATGCCTGATGCTGAGACCTGAACTGAAAGCATAGCTGAAATATTTGGAGCCTAACCTGAGGCCAGATCTGAGTCTGAGAGAACATTTTTTTCTAAAGTTGTATGCAACAGAGAATATGAGCAAAAAATGTCCTGGTGTGATAAAGAGTTGCCTATGTTGTTTATACACCCACAACAATGGTAGCACAGAGGGCTCTGAAGCAGATTAATAGAGAGCCAGCTATTCAGTCACCAATAATTCAGTAGTCACACTCAATTCCATTCACTGCACATCCTGGACTTTAGTTCTTTTAAAGTACTTTCCCCAGATAATTTTGTATGCCAGACACTCACGTGACTTACAAGTCACATAGAGTTAACAAGTGCCATAGGTCTTCCCAAGGTCCCTTCCTATAGAAGATTCCTTTTTCCTGATTTTCCAACTGAGTGATGCTGAGTTCACTCAGTATGCCATGACATTCACATCCTTCTAAAGTCCCCATGTAAGTTTACTCTATTTTTATTAGCATTATTAAGGATAAACAGCATGTAGCTAAGGGGTATTTAGCTCTACCAGCTTGCACCTGAGTTTTTTAATTTTAAGGATCAGCTCAGAATCAAGCAGGGGTGTGGGCATGGCAGAATTAACTGGTTGGTTGTTTTTTTTGTTGTGGCAGCCACTGGCATAGCTTGCATCACAAATGTGGTGTTATGTTGAAAAGCTGTACACGATCTTCACTGCAACAAAATAAGGAGGGCAAGTCTCTCTGCTGGGAGTTGTGCTCTCATGGCTGGGAGTCCCAGGTGTGGACCAGAAGACTTTTGTGCTCTCCCAACCAGAATAAAAGGACAATCTGGTTATCAAACCATGGAGGAGGTACAGCACAATGATAAAAGCTGTCTTTTTGTTTTGCTGTATCCTTCTCTGGTTACTCCAGACAATGAGTTATCCCAACCCCATTTACTGTAGAAGGCATCTACATGACTAGTCCTTAGTTAACTTTTGGATACTCAAATTAGGAAAGCAGAGGAGCATGAAGAAACAGAAAACAAATACAATTTGTTTGCTGGAGGAACAAGGGATTCAGCACACATAGTCCTGTCAGATGGATTCTCATGCAGCAACTGCTTTCCTTCATTAATCTAAAACCCACTCTTTCTAGATCTAAAAATACTTCTTAATTGAAAGAAATTTAATTTGTTATGCAAATCTTAGGATAATTTCCCTTCCTGCCACTTTAATATTTCATAAGAAAATGTAACTTTGAATGCAAAAATTCTGTTTCTGATACGATTGCAGAGCAGTTAATTGCCCGCTAGATGGTTGGCCTCAAGCAGGGGGTTGTTAATTTCTGTAACCCCCACATACTTAGTGTATGAACTAAAAAAATTAAATATTTAATGTCCTTCTGGAGACTTTTGCAAGCTGTGATTAAGTAATCTAGAAAGGATAAAGACTGATCTATTGTGAGATTTGGGGGGTTTTTTGGTTGTTTTTTTTTGGGAGGGGGTGTTTGTTTGTTTTTGTTTGGGTTTTTTTGGATTGGATTTTTTTCTCCCTGTTCTATATAAAAATGCCCAGAGGGTTCCTCTGTTTTCTGCCTTTGATTTTTTCCTATGAAAAAAAGCATATCTTGTTTCCTTTTTAAAAAATAATTTCTTCCAGACTATATGCATAATTAATGAACTGGTAGAATTATTTCAGGAATGTTATGACAATGAAAGCTGAGAAGCTGTCCAGGGAAGAGGTCTTTTTATTCTGATGGCTTAAAAAGTTCAAACAAACACCACCCCCACCCCCCCCCCCCCCAAACTTTTGAACACCTGAATAAATATTTGGGACAAAATTTGTTGTTTGCCAGTATTTAAATGTTTGCTTGGATTGATGGGTGAAGTAGCTTCAAGTCTATATCTAAGATATTTAAGAAAACCATGGAATAAAACAACATGATGTTTTAAATTAAAAGAAAGGGAAGTGGGAAAGTTTTGAATACTTCTTTTTCTCATTTTAAACAATTTTCAGGCCTTTGGGATTTAAAAAAAGAGGGCACAGAAGTGGAAAAGTCATCTTTTATATGTATTTTATAATGCAAATCAATGTTACATAAATTAGACTGAGAAGGAAGTTATTATTTATACTGTTAACTGTTGAACAAATATTTTTCTTTGAAAATAGCCAGGATGCCACTGTTTGCTATAAATGAAAAAAAATCCCTGAGTTGCAACTTTTTTCCTCTCATCTGTCATACAGAGAGCTTCCCAATTCCTGTGCCACTGAACATGGACAAGCGTAGAAAACATCTTTGGTTGAGCATTAGCAGTTATTCTGGCTTCATGAAATTATTTTTTTAATTTTATCAGGTCCTAATTGTGCCACTGTGTCTTGCTTCACAAAAGCTGACTTTTGATAAAAGGTCAGTGTTGATGAGTGTGTTACTGGGGATAAGGGAGATGCAGGGGACTGAGGTGGAAGGAAGGCTAGGAGGGCTGCTAGGCATAATCTGTCTGTCAATAAAGGTCAGGGTTGTCCTCCCTTCCTAGGAAACAAGATAAGTCATAATGTCACACCCTGTCCTTCAGTTCCAGACAGAAAACAAACTGTAGACTCCTGCTTCTCTCTTACTTAGCTCTGTGTTTGTTGTTAACGGTATGTATGTATGTCTTCTGGGAAATGTTTTTCAATTGCCTGATCATAGCCAGCCAATTTAATTGATTTGATTCCATGAGAAGCTTAAGAGTGGTATAAAAAAATAAATCTTTTTTTCTTAAACTAATTCTTATATCTGAATGCATTTTGCATTAGATGTTGTTTGGGATTATAAAGTATTCTGCTCTGTGATGGGCTGTTTTTGTGCTTGATTTATATGTCTATATACTCAAGTGTTCTGCAGGATAAGTGATAACTGTTTTAACTGCTGCCTTTGGAGTAGCTGTTGGAGAGTATTGGGAAGCATTATCTCTTTGCTGAGAGATTTGTGCTTTTGGAGAAAGAACATATGGTTGCCATCTTTGAGAACTGCAAATGACATGAGTACTGTATCATCAATCAAGCCACAGGTAACTCACATGTTGTTTTTGTAGTTGAGAGGGTTCCACAGCTCTAGTGCTTTAAGGTGGTTTATAAATACCATGGAATGTGTCTCTCAGTCCTTCTGTGTAAAAGAGAGGGCAACCATGAGAAGACATTGAGAAGAATGTAAAATGAAAGTGGAGAACCCCAAGCTCTTCCTCGCATTGTTGCTGCTTTGTTTTAGGAAATGGATGAGGTGGTGATAGTGATACTTTTTTTCCCGTACTGGCTTATCTTAAATTCAGGCTTAGGATCCAGGTGAAGTTAGAAATAGAGTTTTGGTATTCATTTGAACAAACTGCTTTTGCTAGAGCTGTGTTTAATTCTTCCAGTACAACCTTTTGGGTCTGTGGTTCTAATGAGCACACTAAATTGGGTGAGACAA
Organism: Ramphastos sulfuratus; assembly: GCA_013399055.1. Taxonomy (NCBI): domain Eukaryota; kingdom Metazoa; phylum Chordata; class Aves; order Piciformes; family Ramphastidae; genus Ramphastos; species Ramphastos sulfuratus. The sequence continues at coordinate 288,655 of WBNM01027981.1, read as the reverse complement.
TATTGCTGAGCTAATGTAGAAGGACAGCAATGCCTTCACTGGGTGAAATTCACTATACCCATTGGCATGCCCATCTGTAAAATCAATATTGCTAAGAGGAAAAGAAAATATTTGAAAAAGAAAGCAAAGTTCTGAAGCAAGCCTTGTGGTGCATACCATGTTGTTGGAATGCAGTNTTTAAGAAATATAATTTTTTTTTTCCTGACTTCACAAAAAGAATACGTCTTGTGGTAAGTTTATTCTACCAGGGGAGGGATCCACCCTAACCTGGTACACCTTCCAACCTTACCATTCTATGATTCTATAACTAGAAAGTCCATCCTTGCTTATGGCTCACTGTCTTTCTAGGTAGTCCAATATAGGCAAGAGTTCCAGCTCTCTCTTGTCAAGATCCATAGGAGCAGCAGAAGAGTACTTTGAGTTTAGTTCAGTTGAGCATTTTTGGCCTTAAGGGACATGATCATCATATGTTTGGAATTACCACTAATATGTGTTTTCCATGGAGTTCAGTGCCTGTCCATTTTCTCTGAAGGAAAATGCCTTCACTTATTTTTAGCTGCTGCTTCAAGGAACCTTGATATTCTACATAGAAATTAAATGTTCTTTCTTCTTCTGAGCCAAATCAGGGCAGTAAAAGCCCTGTCTTTGTATTCAAGACAGAGTTCACAGTCTGGTCTTTGTCACTGATGAAAATCAGTGTAAGTTCAGGTGTGGCTGCATGAGGTTCTCATCAAAAGCCTGCATGGAATATGGAGGGGCTCAGTTAAAACAATTTCATCCTAGTAGTAGTGCTGCTGTAATTGTAATTGCAAACTGTAATTAAGCTAATATGGAGCCGTATTGCTCAGATGTGCCATTTTTTCATTAGAAATGTATTATTGTATTTGAATTCTCAGGTGACATAATCCAGAAGAGCCACTGACGCCTCCAACAGAGGTAAAAATGCTGATGTAATCATGAAGACTTTTACACTTTGTTCACTGAACCTGACATCATTTCATGCTAACTTGTCTTTCAATCTAATCAATCTGTACTAGAGTTCAAATTCAGCATTTTATTTATGCATTGTCATAGTTTCTGTCTGGAACATTAGATACTGACCTCTTTATTTCCCTTTCTGAGCAGTCTGATGGTTAGCAGTAAAGAGCTCAGAGGCAGTAAAAGATTGAGGAAAACATCTGCAAAAATTTGTATGTGTGTATTTCTACAGCTGATTTCCCCCTCCACCCCGGTATCTAAGCAACATAGCTGCTCTCAGGATTCCATCTTATCATCCTCTTTCACTAGGAAGGTCTGAATCAGAATCCCTTATCCAAGCATCCTTTAAGATCCTATATACGTGGTATTTTATAACTGAGATATAAATTGGATTGTCTCAGGCTCACATCACAGAATCAAAGGGTGGGAGGGTTTGTAAGGGACTCTGGAAACCACTTAGTCCACCTCCCACTACTAAAGCATGTTCATCTAGAGCAGGCTGCACTGGAATGCATCCAGGAGGGTTTTGAATCTCTCCAGAGAAGGACACTGTACACAACCTCTCTGGAGAGCCTGTTCCAGTGCTCTGTTGCTCTCAAAGTAAAGAAATTTGTTCTCATTTTCAAATGGAACCTCCTATGTTCCATTTTGAGCCTGTTGCTTTTTGTCCTCTCTTTGGACACTACTGAAAAGAGTCTGGCCCCATCCTATGGACACCTGCCGTTAGATATTTATAAAAATTGATAAGATCCCCTCATGGTCTTCTCCATCGTGAAAAGCTCCAAAACTGTCAGCCTTTCCTCATGAGAGAGATACTTCAGTTCCCTGATCATCTTTGTTGGTCAGATTTAAATGAGTTTATTTGTTGTTTAGTTTTTTTCAGGCATTTAAAATGACCTATTAAGTATTTCAGATGATCGATTATGTACTTTTTCTCCTTTCTAACCCTCACTCAACCTACTTAGAAAAGGAAAAGGGAAGAATTATTTTTGTAACAGTAGTGAAGTGTCCTAGTACAGGTTTATTATTTATCTGGAAAACAACAGAACAGATTTTCTGAGGAAAGCATCAAAATGTTTTCAAAAGCTCTTGACCAAAGAAGAAAAAAAGAAATATAAAAAATATGCAAGATCTGTAATTGTTGAGGTTATCTGAAAAACAAAGCAAATCCTTACAATTAAATCAAAATTCTCGAGCTTAGAGAGGCAGCTCTCCTGATTCTGAATCTTAATTCAGAGCTCATCATTCTAACTCTTGCAAATAATGATCTATAGTGCAAGTCCTAAGAGCTGTTATGAGGTGCAAAAATCCATTAAAGTTCTCCAGTAATGACAAAATGTGTATCAGACTCAGGCTGGCCAGGACCCATGGTTGCAGTTCTAGCTCCAAATGTTCTTCATTAAAATTGTCCTTTAAACTATTACAGTTGTGTTTTCATATCCACAGACTTTGAGTTCAAATTCCCAGCTTCTGTAGTTCTTCGCTAGTAGGAGTGTTCCTGTGTGTGTTTGCTGCTATTCTGAAATTTTATCTAAAGTAATAGTTAGCAATGATTTCTTGCTGTGGTGGGATTTGGGTGTTGTTTGTTTGTTTGTCTAGTTTTCCTATTATCTTAGCTAAACTTAGCCATTCTTCTTTATCATATAACCATCTGCTTTTTTTTTGCTTTTGTGATGCCTGTTCTGATATTTTTTTCAGACAGGCTTTTCAGTCTCTTAGCCATTATTCTGCTGCATCTAAGATGCAGGTTATTGATAAACAGATCCTGCTAATCATTTGCATGCATTCAGGTACTGGGCTTCGTCATAGAATATCCCTGTGGCTACTATCAGATGTTCTGGTGCTCTGTGGCATGCATTGTGTGATGAGCTGTCATGCGTATTTCATAGTGGTAATAGAGAAAGCACGTTGCCCAGTGTGTAGAGAAAGGAGCTCTGAATCATCTGGTTCTGGTACCAGCTCTATCACAGCCTGGCTGCCACACTGGAAAAATTCCTTCGTTCTTCTATGCCATGGTTCATGAACAAGACCTACTGTGACATGTAGGTGATGCAGGCAGTGACAATCACAATTACACACTGTTATTCTGCTTGAATAGAATCTCTCCAGCTTTCCTGAGCTGTTTGGCACCCCTCTCTAACCCATGTTCCTATTAATGTTTCCCTGCCACTTTATCTCTTTGTTAATTTTCACTTGTGAAATGGAAATGGATTCTGTTTGTCCTATTAAATCCACCCCAGCACAAGTAGCATGAGTCGAAACATGCTTAAATGGTGTGCTGTGGAGTTTTCAGATGCACAATGTGGTGCCAGAACACCTTGAGGAGAAAAATGTGTGTGGGTTCTGTAGAAGGGAGTCAGTTTGTAAGGAACAAGCATTACTCAAGGCTGTCTTTCAGGTGGCTTTACAACACTTTCCGTTTGTTAATTTTAACCTTTCAATTTCTATGTAAATCCACATGGTTCTAGCAGATTTGCTGGACTTTATTTCTGACATTCAGAAAAGCTTGTGAAGAACAGCTAAAAGATAATAGCATTATTTAAAATCTGTTGTTATGCTGTGTTCTGCTGATCAAACCTTTTATCTTGTTTCTCCCCTCTGCTCCCAGATAAAATGAGAATTACTGTACATAGTCCACCAGAAGGTTGTGAGGGTTAATGACTCACCCACAGTACTCTAAACATTTCAGAGCTCTCAAAAGAGTTTTTATCTCTAAATGCTGTTTCTGCATTTTTGATCTAAGCTGAAGGATGCAAACAGGTATTTGTAAAGCACCTGTTTGCATCTGAGTCATGCACTCCAAAGAGCTTTATGTGACTGTTACCTCAAAGTTTACTGGAAAAGTATGGGGAGGACTTTTGCCATCAGTTAAGTTGCTTGAACAGTAGAAAGGGCAAAGCTTGCGCTGTTTTCACATGAGTAGGCCCAAAATTTTGCCCACTTTGCTTGAGCCTGCTGTAGTTTGGTGAAGTTATGGAAGTGTTTGTTATGAAAGATAAAGTTGTAGGAATTGTTGCATTAGATATTTTCCCTTTTTAAGTAGGAACAATATAAAGGGCTTACTTCAGCACAGAATAAATCTCAGTCTTGTTGCACTGATTATATAAATCTAGGCTGCTCTGCTCTGCATTTTCCTTTAAACTGTTTATATTATCTAAAATGTCATTCCAGAGGAGAATTTGTCTTAGGACTGCAGTGAAGGCCATTTTATTCCATGTATGGGCCTAGTCTCTCAAAGCTATTTTAGTGAGTAGCTAGAAAATATTTTTCAGTGAGCTATAATTTCATTTGTGTTTATGTGCATTGGCCAGTTTCATGAAGGAGCTACATGGTTCTGCAATTCTACTCTGCATTGTTTCATGGAAAAGACAGGAATTTTCAGGTGCAGGCTGGGGCTGTGGATTTTTTAAATAGTCTATTTTAAACTACATCTTGAGTTCACTGTGTTCTCAATTAGCTACTGAGGAATGAAATCCTTCTGTGCCTAGAAGAGTCTGTGTTTAAAAAAAAAAAAAAGCCATCCCCAGTTGCTATTAATCAACATTGCCTTTAACAGAACTAAGCCATTTTTAAACCTTTACAGGCACTGGTTCCATCTTTCACATCTCAGCCTTCAGAAACTCATTAATTTCTCATGTTAGAACACAGTGATGGGTGGGTGAGGAAGATCTGCTGGTTCAGTCGTGGAATCAAAAATATTTGTTCTGTGAAGCCCAGAACCTGGGATATGGTATAGGGCCATGCTGCTCCAGGAATGGCAGCTGGGTATTTGCTTGCAGGATAGCATCCCTTAGGGTGGATCCCCAAAGGGTGGTAAGGAAGCCTGTTTGACCGTATTTTTAATTTGGCATTATGCCACACTAAGAAGAAAAAAAAAAGAAAAGTTGATTCTTTGACACCATTTGGTGCTTGTTCAGAATACTCCCTGTTAATAATTAATACTATGTGATCTTTTAACTTGGAGGAAATGTTATAAAAGTGGTGTGTATATATTTAATAGTAGATATAATTAGAAATATTAATCCCTTATGCCCATGAATATTCATTTGAAACTGCAGAAGCTGTATTTTCTCCTGCTCTGAGTAGCAAAACAGTCATCCTAATATAGCTGCTTGGTTTCATCTGTGTATATTCTAGAAAGTCCTCTATTCCTCTGCCAGGGGATTTATCGTTGAAATTACAGGGTGAATTGCACCTGTGAGAAGGCAAGCACTCTTTGCATCAGGACTACCAGCTACTGTCATCCATTGTTATGGTATTTATACTTGAAGTGACCTGAAGCCAGATTTTCAAAGGTATTTATTTGCTTAAGATCTATTAGACTCTAAATGGGATTTCAGAATTGCCTAAGTAAATAAGACACCTAATTCACACTGTAGATCTGATTAGGAGGCTTCATGTATCTCTAGGTGCCCAAATACCTTTGTAGATACCTGCTGGACAGTAGGAACAAACATGACAGCATTCCTGACTGCCACAAATGGATAAACCGCAATAGTTTGTGATAGATATTTTTATTTATTTTTATATAATTAGTATCCAAACTACTGAAGAGGTGGCAGTCTTTGTTATTGGTCATTGCCCTTCAAAGCACTTTGAGTCACCATCTTGATTGAGCCCATATTGTAGGGCTAGGACTGTAGGGCTGATACAAAGTGTAATATAGACTGCCGCTTCCATCACCAGCTGAGCTACAGTCTGGAGCCAATTCATGCATCTTGCATTGATATGAATAAAGACTTAACATGAGGCATTAGCAAATGTTAGAGGAATTCATGTAGATATCTCATCAGCTTGAAACTCAGTGTCTCATCAGAATGTTGCCATTCCTTGGATTGCTTTCATTCGGCTTCAAGTTGTTGCAAAAGTAAGTTTGTCTTTCAGGCATGTGTTCAGAAGGCAGACCTTTAAGAACTTCTGTTTGTTTCCAAAGAAATTTATTGGAAAATGTTTTAAACTTATCCTTTAAACCTGGTACTTATCTTGATCTTTCTCCTAGCAGAAAAATGAGAAAACATTCCAAAATGTCAGAGGTTGCAGGACTGGGTCCTGTAAATCCTGAATAGATCTTAAAAAAAATTCAGTTGTGCAGCACTCTGATTTTCAGGTATTTGGAGTTTATATGATCATATTGATTTTGTATGTCTTGGAGAATTGTTACAAAGTTTTTAACAGTCAATTAAGAGGATTCTTGCACAAGATATATAGTTCTTTTCAAACATGTGGCTAAATTCAGCTAAACTATAAGTTCATCCAGCTGTTCCGTTCATGACTTTGGTGTTATGCTCATTTATATCAGAATTAAAACTTATATGGGTTCTGCAGATTGAGAATCTTATGATCTACCTGGATATCACTTTGGGCTGCATTCTTAGGGTAGTGATAGTTATGCAACATAGACATTTTCTCTGACCTGTTGATGCTGTCAGGAGTCAGGCTTTTCATGAATTTTAAGTACTCTAAAGTGCTTGCTGCAGTCTTGAACTAAAATGGCATGGCAGTCACAACACCAGAGTTTGGCATGTAATGGGCAGCCTGAATAATGCCACTTGTTTCAAGGCTGCTGAGCAAGTTTGAAAAAGCCTGATCTGTCTCAGACTTGTGTGTGACCATACAGCAAGGTTGTTTAAGGTGACCAATAAATTACAAGGGCAAAATTTTGTGTGGTCTGTCAAAGTCTTGCATCCTCTAGCATCACATTCTGACCATTCTCTGTTAATGACTTCTTCAAAGATAAATGTTTTTTCAGAAACTTTGTCGAGAGGTATTTTTCTTTTATTTACTTTTAAATGTCAAATATTCAGTTTCCCCCTGTAACTCTTGGAAATTACTTCATTGTCAAATACACTTAGAATTTACTGGATACTGAAGAACGCTGTTATCAAAAGGGTTAAAGATAGAGAAGCTGATGAAACCTTTACTACCACACAGTAGTTATGTATGTTGGAGTAGCTGGAGTTGCTCTCAGTAATAATGGGTGGTTCTATATACCCTGGAGATGGACCACATTGTAGAAGTTTGTGTATTTGCTCCTTCATCTGCAGATAGATGAAGAGTAAACAAGCTTGAGCCATTTGAAATACGAATGTGCATCTTTAAATCCTCAAATGACTATGTTCTGCAGGGTGGTCTTTCTGTGTGCAACAAAAGGTTGTGCTGTGATTGAACTAGTCTGGTTCATTTCTTAACAGGCATCAGGTTGCCTGTGGGCAGGGATCTTGAATTAGTCCGGTGTCCTCACAAATAGGATATTCAGTGCTTAGACAAACAAAGTATTTCGATAAATGACATTGCAGATTGAGAACAGAGTAACTTCTGTGTGTGGCTTCTGGGTGAGGTGATTGGTACAGTGTAGTAAGCTGTCCATTTGATAGCATGCTTCGAGTGTTCTAAATACTATGTTTATTTGTTTGGCAGGCATCTCGCTTTCCTCTTGGGAGTGCAAATGGTTCATTGACAGTAGAAAACTCATTTCTAATAATCTACTTTCAACAGTTGTTTTTTTATTAGTTCAAGATTAAAGTCATTTGTTGGGGAATCAGAATGAAAAATACTTTCTATTTAAAACACTTAAAGCAGAATTGCTTTTCACTCAAGTTCTTTTGCAGTGTCTTTCTCTTTTCAGTGCCTTTGTTTTTGGTAGCACTGTTCCCAGAGAGTTGAACTCACTAACAAGAGATGGGGACTGTATGATAAGAGTCTAAAGCCTGATCAGGTGTCTCAGTGTGAGCTGTGGGAAATGTGTGTATCATGGAACAAAACAAAACAACCAAACCCAAAATCAAACAGCTTTAAAAAACCCAAACTACCACCAACCAAAAAAATTTAAAAAACCCTATTGTTGTGAGGATCTGTGGATTTATTCTTTGTGTAGTGCCAAGAACAAGATCCAGACTCAGGAAGTGGTATTTAGCTGTATTTGTTTTTTTAGAGTTTAAAGTCTATGGTCTCTTCTCTGTAGAGATGAGTCAAAGGAAGGGGGCTAATTTTCTCAGTAGCTTACAGACTTCATGACCTGTTTTCCCCAGGTAATTTAATTTAACTGCTCTTTGCTCAAAAAAAAGTTGGATTTTTTTTTTTTTTTTGTCTTTTACTGCAGCCTGGATCTCTACAAAGGGTGGTAAGGATGAAAGGATGTTGTATCTTCTGCTTTCAAATACCTACATTTGATAGTATATCATATTTAGGAAGTAAAACATGCAATGCTTTAACTACTGTACCAAAAAAAGATGAAAACCTGTTTGCATCATTGGTCTGTTTGACAGCCTTTTTGCTAGGTCTGCATAATTTATATAGATTTTACATGTCATGGTGAAAGATTGTAAGGGCAAATTCAGAGCTGGTAGAGCTGTTCTGCAAGTGACCTCCAAGTTCTTGGATCTGATTCAATGGGTCAGAAGAGGAGGGCAAATTTAATTAGGCAAAGTGTTCTGTCATCCTGTCTCCTTGTAAAGAGCACTGCCTAGACACAATTCAGGTTCCTGTCATTAATTCGAGTCTCAGCCAAAGTTAACATTGCCAGAATTTCTTCTCTGGGGTGTCAGGAACTGTATCTGATGAACTAATCACAGCATCAGTACGTAGGTGTATTTCTCCACTCAGCACTCCATCATACTGCATCTCAGCACTCTGTACTAAGGTTGCTTCCATTGTACGCTGGGCTGAATATGTCTGTAAAGGATTCTGCCTACAGATTCAGTGTAAATAAGCTAAATGAACGCCAGTAGAGATACTGGGCTGGAATCTCAGCTACAGTAAATCTTCCTAGTTCTGCGTTTGAGGAAGTCCCTATGAAAATACAGGTTTGTCCTTTTTCAGTGCAGGTACAGATTCATCAACTGGTTCATACTTTGTCTTTTGTGCATTGTTCTTCCTGTTTCTTTGGAATCATTTAAGTTTTGATTAGTAACTGTCAATAAGTGAGTTATTACGTTACAACTTTCAGGTAGTGAATAACTTTTAATATGGAGTCTAAGAGGGTTTATTATGTAAGCAGCTATGACTCAATTGCAATTGAGACAACATTTTATTACTTGTATTGCAGTAGTGCTGATAGGACACAATTGGGACCACAGCCTCCACTTCTCAGGCTCTAAACAAAAGTAGATTTTTTTTTTTTTTCCCCCTCAAAAAGCTTGCAGTTCAACCAGGAATCGTAGTGCAAACACATTTTATGGATGGTCAAATGAAAATATCTGCCTAGCTCTAAAATTGTATAACAGAGTCTAAGCTTGAGAAGTGGAAAGCAATTTTCACTTTACCTAAAATAATACTATGTAAATCTTCCTTATGACATTATTGAGTAGTTTCTTACACTCTTAAACTGTAATAATGGTGGCTACTAATCATCAGTTTATCTGATTTTTTGACTCAGACATCTTCCAGTTAATTTATTCTCACTTTTTTATTGTCTGCATCCTGAATCTGTCTTACATACCTGTTATCCATCAACAAAAAAAGTTCTTCTTAAAGTAAAATATCAGTTTAGCAGTACTAACTCAGCAATGAAAGTTGTGTTTTGGATTTGGAGAGTAAAAAAACAATGGAAAAAAAACTAACTCAAAATCATGCTGAAACAGCTTAATTTGAAAGTCTTACCTTGTCTTGTTATCTTAGTTCATTTTGCAATATATGTTGAGCATAGATGCTACAATGTATGCAGGGCCACAGGACAGATAAAATTATGGGTTGAGATATGGTTGCGCTGTTAGAATCAATGTTGCATGGCATTTTTCAGTGTCTCATAATGGAAAGAACATTTCATTCTAGTCATGCATCAGATCTGTTTGACTTATACCACAAAATATACATAAGTAAAACAAATTACTTCAGACATCAGGGCTCTGAGAACTTTCTGAGCAAGTGTAACATCCCACATATTGGTGCAATGGCATCCACTGAAAAAAATATTGTCAGGAGAACTTATTTTTAAGTACTATGTTCATGTAGCAAATCACATTGACTTCAGTGAGTTTCTTGGCCACCAAACCACTGTAACGATTTAAATAAAGAGGATAAATATTTCCTCAGAATGGCAGAATTGTAATTTCTTAGGGGGTCAGGAAAAGCATTAAAATGCTATTTAATGTTGTGTTTTGTTTTACTGTTATAATAGTTTCTTCATTGTCATTAAAATTTAGTTATGTTTATCTAGCATAGTGTTAAACATGTTTCTGTAGGAAATATATTGTCTGTAGAACATCAAAGAAGCTGTGGGGGTTTTTTGGGTTTTTGGTTTTTTTTTTTTTTATTGTTCTCTTTTTTTGTAATTGCATAGCTGAGTCAGTTGTGGCTTACATCCTGTGAAAGGGCTGAAGCCTTTTTATTTGAAATATTAAACAGTAAATGCCTCTTTTATTCAGATGGTCCCAGAGCAAAACATAGTAAGATTTTTAAGTCTGATGGACTCCTGCCAAGCAAGTCATAGAATAGCAGCTTAAAACCTCAAATTACTCAAATTTTAATCCAGTTTGGGTAACCTCTGAATATTACTCATCAAAATGAACATTCTTACCAGCGCATGAAACCAAGAAGTATTCTAATCATCAGAGCTCATCATGTTAAACCTATAAATACCATCTGGATCTTAGATAATGTTGATGCACATGAAGACACACTACATTTTGGCTCCAGTGACTACAAGGTGTTGGAAGAATTCCAGTGCAATATTTTTAGCAAGTCACAAATTCTCTGAAATAGAAATGTGCTTCAGAGATAGCTAAATTCTGTCAAAATGCTGACAGGATCCTGATTGCCAAATGCATTTCCTGTCTGGTTGTCCATTTGCCTGGAAATTGTTTCCCAGAGTCACTACCTTGGGCAGATGCTGAGCGAACTACCTCTGGGCTGCAGATTCCAGGCTTCTGGGATCCACAGTTTATCCTGGATGAGAGATCTGTACCCTTTTGCAAAGAAAGGGCAAAAATTTGATACACCTTCATTGTAAGGAAGAGGAAAAATTAATTCAAGATGGAAAAATTGCCCAGATTTAAAACTGCTTCTCTGTGCAGTGTTCTAGAGCAAGCATCATGTTGGCAGGTAGGTTTTCTGTTGATTTAGGCTCAAGCTGCTGTCACTTGCAGAATTAGGTGTTGTATTGCTGCAAGGTAGATTAATGCTAGCCTTAAATTCTAAGTGGAGAGTGGTGCTAGGAAATGAAATTACTTGTCCAAGTTAACCAGAAAGCTTCCCTCCAAGGAAGCTAAACACAGCTCTTCAGTCCTCACCACAGGGTCACCTAGCTTTCCTTTGTGAATCAAAACTGTATAATCTTGGCACTGCATCTTTCCACTGTCTTGATTACAGTAGTCTCTGTGTATTTGATGATCTCTTCAGGTGTAATGGAATGGAATCGACCATGTTGCAAAATGGAACCACCTTCTTTGCACTTGAAGGCTGGCTCCAGGTGCCCATGTGGGTGTGACAACGCGGGTTTGAATGGTATGAACTATAACTAAATTAGCTCTGTTCTGTGTTCTTCAGCTATATAAATAGGAATCTTGTTATATGCCTTGGTTCAGACACAGAATGCTCAAGGGGAGCATGCGGGTGCAGTAGGTAAAGACATTTTCTTAGTTTTTAAACTAAAAAATGGTAACCTTAAATCACCCTTTTCTTTATTGTTGTACTTCTTACTTAGTTTTAACATAGTGAGGCAAACCCAAGAAATATCCATAGAAGTTGCCAGCCTTATCTACCATAGTGTTTCCCTTCCCTTGGCCACACTTGTGCTCATACTGATGATAGCTACTCTTATTTTAATTAGTGCCCAGTGTTCTCCCACTGTCAGCGTGCCTGGATTATTTGGTAGTCCCTGCTGGTGGCTGTGGGCCACTAGGATTAATAGGAATGCAGGCACAACCGGTGAAGGTCAGATCCTTGCCTGCTTCAGATTGTGAAAATTTCCCATGGCCTCCAGTATGTGGTAGAAAGGATGTAGCAGTTAAAAGGTATCTTTCATTGTCACAGACTAATTAGGGCTGTCCTAACTTCCTAAGGGAATATGTAGTAATATCCAGTAGTTACAGAAGATCGAAACCAGGCAGGAGTTATTAGACTGCAGAGGAGAAAATGTACTTGTTTCTGCTCTTCTGTCCTTTAGCTCCTTATACCTTAATGAAAAGTATCCTGGGATGCAACCCAAAACTTTGGAGAAAAAATAAAAACATTGTCCATTCTTTGGAGTCTGTATGCTTAGCCTCTAGAGGCGGCTAGAAGTGTTTTCTTTCTCACTATGGTATTGTGATTACATGGCAGCCTTGCTTTTTAGAATTTGAAGGTTGTATTTTGGGTTTTTTCCCTCTTTTTCTCCTTCATTTTTATTTCTCACTTGCAGGCTGGTGCTATTTTGCCTGCATCTATGGAGTGAAAACAGACTGTGTTCTTGAGCTTCTAATTGCAAGTGATAATAAGCCCTTGAACAGAGTACTGTTGCCCTTGTCCTCATGAAATATTTTATCCTTTCTGACATCACTGGACATGCAACCGTAGTAAAGGCCAATTTCTGCCACTGGATATGTGTGGAAATTGGTCCCTGTTATCTTTGTGCAGGAGCACCTCACAGTGATGTCTGTGGCTGTGCTGAACATGACTATATTTCATAGGAATAATAAGATGATGCTTGTCCATTATTAAAATGGCCTAACAAGTTTCCTGGGGAGAGACTTTGAAGAGCAGCATATAACAGTGTTTAGGTAATTAACTCATTGAGATTAATGAAAAAGACTGCTATTTTGCAACCATAATTTTTATTTTTCTATGATTTCTGTGCTGTTCTCCTAACAGTGGTGTTTTATGTATGGGGAAACTAACACAAGTTGTAATGATTTACTTGATAGTAGTTAACAGTGTGCAGTTGTCTCAAAGGAGTGCTTTGGCATTTGTCTTCATTATAGAAGAGACTAAGGGACGATGAGGGGAAGATGTAATTGTTGATGAACAAGGAAGATAGTTCTGGCTCTCTGGAAGTGGGCTGTGTACACCAGAGGCTGATAGAGTCAGAGCAGCCAGCTTAGGAGTGTTGCTATCAAGTAGAATTGTGGAGGTTTGTTGCAGTGGAGAATAGTATAAAGTCCTAAGCAGACTTCCCTTTCCAGGTCTTATGTTATGCCAGTGATTACTTTATCTCATACGTTTTTCTCATACATTTTTCAAATGCTCTGTGCAGTCCAGGATGTTTTTCCTTCAGACCGAATTTTCAGGGTGATCACATGCCATATGGCAACAATGTACAGCCTTGGTCCTTTTACTCCCAAGAGAAGTTCTGGAAGAGTTTCACCAGTGAATGATTTACTGTCTCTTGCCCTTTTTCTTCTCCAACAGAGCAGAAATATTCTAGTGACCTCAGTGCTAATGCACTCCAGTATCTCTGGGGGGAGACAGTGCCATTTTTGGCAATGTCATTCGTGAGCATTTTTCTCCTTTTCATTCCCAGCGTTTTTGGGGATGCTTCTAGCAGATATGACATTAGGAGCATCTGCTGAAAACTGGTCCCTTCAGTTACATTGGAGAGATGAATTTTGCAATTTGTGCCATGGTGCCTCCTCTTAAATTGAAACAGTTTCCTTCGCATACATGCATGTCATTTTCTGGCTAATTGTGAACCCTCAATTGTGTTGTCTTCAACCAATCACTAAGTCCTCCTATTTACCAAACTGTCTCATAATCTGTGGCTAACATTATATATGAGAAGGTTTAGGAACAAGTTTCACTCTGTCATTTCACATCTGAACTTTGAAAAATTCTTCTATATAGTGAAAAAAAAAAAGGCATATTTATTGACATTGTTGTAGCCTTTTCTTTATCACAGTGTGGTGAATATAAGCACTCTGCACTGTCCTGGCATATAATTCACAAGATTAGATGAAGTGTCAAGTAGTTAAGTCTTCACTGAGGTGGCCAAAGGTAGATGTCATTTCTTGGCATTGGGGCATTTCTGTTGCCTGGAGTGAAGAGTCAAATCTGCAAATTTTAGATCTGGACCATGTGAGCTGTACAGTACTCCTATGATACATTTGAATTGGAGATCTAGGGAATTTGACTAGTTACAACACCTTGGGTGTTAAGAAGCAAAGATATTGCTTCTTAAATACACTACTGTAAATTTAGAGAAATACTGGTTAAAAGGAATGTGTTAATTGTGTAGAATCTATAGCTAAGACAAACTCAGGTGTTTGAGGGTTTGAAATTCTGGTGTTGTCAAATAAAAGCAGAAAGAAGAAAAAATTCCATGTCATATTGTTGTGTGGTGTTATACTATAAGCCAGTAGCACCATTGATTTTGGCAGGTACTCTCCCTGTACTTGTTGAGGATCTGGTCTTTTGAGCCTATGTGTCCTCCCATTAGTGCTGTTCAATAATCTTAATTCTTAAAATGTTCACTTCATTTTTCCAGATGCTGCTCTGGGTATGGTGGGAACTTGCTCAGTCAATTTTGCCTTCCATGGGCTGATTACAAGCTGTTTATAAAAGGTTTAAAATCCTCTCTTCCTATATTAATGTTTTGCTTTGGCCTTGTTTATTCACAGCTGAATACCTCTGATTATTTTAGCTGTCATGTGCTCGGTATTTGATGCTTTGCACAGTAGAACTGGAATAAACTGGCTGTACTATAAGACGTTCAGTGTATACTGAGACAATGACCGTTTAGCTGTCTCATTTCCTCAGCAACATTTTGAAGATTAATCATAGAGAGTGGTGTGAGCCAAGAAAAAGATAGTTGAAGTAGATAAGAATTTTTTTTCTTCATGGCGGTTTGCTTGGACTCAGTGTTTTGGTAACTCGGTGCAGAATTCACAATAACCACAGTGACATGTTTGTGTGCCTGATACTGGGATGAACAGTGACAGAGCAATTCTCAGATATGCAAGGCTAAATTTACTGAGCCCGTTTTTCAGCCTTTGATGNAATTAGCATCAAACCAGCACAGTGCAGTAAGCAGCTAAAGGCTTCATTCCACTGACAGAAGTGGTATGTTTCCCTTGGGGATTGGAGGGGTGGCCACAGGCCAATGAGTCACTGTAGTATAGACTTCCAAGCAGGTAAAGCAACAGGCTCCTTGATGTTGGGGAGATTGGTATTGGAGTCTGCATGTGAGAAAGAGCTCCTATTTGGTTTTGTTAGTTTTTCAATTTAGCAGTATGGAGGAGAGAGGGAAGGCTTTAAAATATCTAGGGAAAATATTTTGTTTTCAAATACTCTTGAGTACAAAAGTATTCTAAAAACTCTTTGAGGCTGGAATTTTTTCAATTGTTTTGATTGTCATATTGCCAATTTAATGAGAATTGTTTTGTAGCCTAATTTTTATATTAAAAATCAAGGTGTGGCCTCAATAGCAACACATTATTGCCTATGTTGAAAAATGAAAACGAAAGCCCCAAAACCCTCACTAAAACCTAAACACTCTCATCCCAAACAGCCTCCCCTTCCAACTTTATTGCTTGTACCCAAAGGACATTACATGGTCTCTCCTTCCTTCCTTCAGAGAAACAAGTGTAGGCACTGCTGTGGGATTCCTTTTAATGATTTCTGAGTCAGGCTTGCAGGTGATTTACTAATTCTGTCACAGGCATGACAGTTAGAGCGGTTCTGCTCTCTTCTCTTCTGCAATAATAGTTTGAAGTGGTTTGATTTGGCTTTTTTCTGACAGACAGTCATCAGTCTTAACTGAGTAGCTGCATGGATTTGAATTGTAGGATCAACTAAACTTGAGACTATAGTTTATACACTTTATTTATTTAGTAATACAGCAACAAAGGAGAAGAAAAGTTTTAATCTTACCTGGTGGTGGATTTGACTGTATTTGGGGAGGAGCCACATGCATGCTGGCTGCTTATAATCTGAACACTGCATTAAAATCCTGAGTGGAGAAGTCTAGGTGGACCCTTTGAAGCTCGGTGAGTCCTGGATGGCCTGTATGCAGTTCATGTAATCCTTGGAAAAGGTTGCCTAGTCACTGCATGGGGGAAGAGACCTTTCCTGGACCATGTTTCTCAACAGTTATGCCTTGGCTCAGTAAATAAGCAATTTGAGCAAGTACCAGATTTGACAGCTGAATCAATGCTTTTCATGCTTTCAGGCTCAATCATGAAGTCAAGACTCTGAGATGTCAGCAGTCAGTCTTGTTTCATAAATGAATGTATTCTGTGCTCTGTGCTATTGTAGCTCAAGTATCCTCTATACCTCCTTGTTTCCGTATAAACTTTTAGTTACTTTCTTGGGCCTTTTTCTTATTGTTTCATCCTTTATACAGCAGCATGAAGAGAATATTAATTTCTGCCACTCTGGTGAGGTGGTATTTTCATCTTTAATTATATAAACTCTTTCTATATTCAATTATTCATATTGTAATAGAGTCTAGATTTGTTTCAGTCATAAATCGAGGTGTCCTGCTTCTAGGATTTTGACAAGTGCAAAAGAGACTATTGCTCGTAAGAAGGACTTTAGACCTACTGTAACTTATATTAGTTCTGCAAGAAAATCAAGATGAAATTACTATCAGGTACAGTTCCATGGGTTTGGAAAGTAAATTATAGCACTAGCATCTGAGAGTCAGAGAAGGCATAAAGCATGTTTGCTTTGCTACTGTTATTCAGTATTGCAGCTGGAGATGGGGAGGCCATATGCAATGTACTGTCCCCAGACAAAAGCATTTGTTTTGCTGGGGCTGCCTCAGGCTGTCACAGGTGTTCTTCTTTCACTTACAATAGCTCCCTTAAAATATAAATGACTGCATTTATTACATTGCTCTTTTTCCTCCTTTGGAATACCCCAGCTAAAGTTACCTTACAGACAGCAAATGTTCTTGCTCCCTTGGGAACTATTTTAATTACTGATGTAGGTGGTTAAAGCATCTATCTTGACCGAGATGTTAATTTTACCATGCGTTAATTAAGAGGTCAAGTGTGAAAGGCTGCAGAGTACCTTCATCTTAAAGATGCTGAATATAATGGTGCTGAATAAAGGGCACTGAAATGATGAGATTCTTACTGTCTGTAGGAGTATCAGCTTTCCTTCTACATCTCATTACAATGAGGCTGACGTCTTTAAATATATGCTTTTATTTGCTCATTGTATTTTCTAACATTAAAGGCTTTTTCCATCCTGAGTCTTCGAAGCAACAAAGGAGCAGGCCTCTCCTTTCAAAGANACCTTCATCCTCCTCCACACCTCCAACCTCCTCCACACCTTCAACCTCCTCCTGACCTTCATCCTCCTCCACACCTTCAACCTCCTCCACACCTTCATCCTCCTCCACACCTTCATCCTCCTCCACACCTCCAACCTCCTCCACACCTTCATCCTCCTCCACACCTTCAACCTCCTCCACACCTTCATCCTCCTCCACACCTCCAACCTCCTCCCAACCTCCAACCTCCTCCTGCCCTTCACCTCCACCCCCTTCCACCTTCATCCTCCTCCTTCCCCATCACCTCCTCTCTTCTTCTTCTTCTTCCTCCCCCATCCAGGTTTACCTCCAGGCCTCCAAGGTCAAAGCCTCTCCTCGGGCAGCTCGGAACTGAAATCAGATGAAGAAGGAGATGAGAACCTCCAAGACCCAAAATCCACTGAGGAGAAGAAGTTGGAGGAGGAGAAGAAGGAGCTCAAATCCATAACTAGGTCAAGATCTAGGTAACAGGAGAAGACNCAGTCTTGTTTCATAAATGAATGTATTCTGTGCTCTGTGCTATTGTAGCTCAAGTATCCTCTATACCTCCTTGTTTCCGTATAAACTTTTAGTTACTTTCTTGGGCCTTTTTCTTATTGTTTCATCCTTTATACAGCAGCATGAAGAGAATATTAATTTCTGCCACTCTGGTGAGGTGGTATTTTCATCTTTAATTATATAAACTCTTTCTATATTCAATTATTCATATTGTAATAGAGTCTAGATTTGTTTCAGTCATAAATCGAGGTGTCCTGCTTCTAGGATTTTGACAAGTGCAAAAGAGACTATTGCTCGTAAGAAGGACTTTAGACCTACTGTAACTTATATTAGTTCTGCAAGAAAATCAAGATGAAATTACTATCAGGTACAGTTCCATGGGTTTGGAAAGTAAATTATAGCACTAGCATCTGAGAGTCAGAGAAGGCATAAAGCATGTTTGCTTTGCTACTGTTATTCAGTATTGCAGCTGGAGATGGGGAGGCCATATGCAATGTACTGTCCCCAGACAAAAGCATTTGTTTTGCTGGGGCTGCCTCAGGCTGTCACAGGTGTTCTTCTTTCACTTACAATAGCTCCCTTAAAATATAAATGACTGCATTTATTACATTGCTCTTTTTCCTCCTTTGGAATACCCCAGCTAAAGTTACCTTACAGACAGCAAATGTTCTTGCTCCCTTGGGAACTATTTTAATTACTGATGTAGGTGGTTAAAGCATCTATCTTGACCGAGATGTTCATTTTACCATGCGTTAATTAAGAGGTCAAGTGTGAAAGGCTGCAGAGTACCTTCATCTTAAAGATGCTGAATATAATGGTGCTGAATAAAGGGCACTGAAATGATGAGATTCTTACTGTCTGTAGGAGTATCAGCTTTCCTTCTACATCTCATTACAATGAGGCTGACGTCTTTAAATATATGCTTTTATTTGCTCATTGTATTTTCTAACATTAAAGGCTTTTTCCATCCTGAGTCTTCGAAGCAACAAAGGAGCAGGCCTCTCCTTTCAAAGATGATACTCACTCCTAGGTACTACTAATTTCCATTAGCAATGTCAGAACAGCGTCCTCTTGCCCACTGTATTTGAAGAACAGGACTGTATCCTGCCCCCTGTGCTCTGACACAAGGGAGGATGTAGGGCACATACTCCACAGAGGACAACAGGTGCTACCATCTCTGAATACCCAGCTGTTTCCTCATTATGTCTCTGTGAGTGTGGGCAGATTCCTTTCAGCATTTAATTTGAAAGTCTTGTTTTGAGCTAACCCAAAACCCAAGGAAATAGGCAGACAAAAGGAAGGAGTGTCTCATAACAAGATTAAAGAAAGCTAGACAGTAAGAGTGCCTTGCTGTACGGTGGCTGATTGAGCTCATTATGTTTGCCCTGGCAGCTGGAGCAGTAATGCCATAGATAAGAGCATTCATATTCATTGGCCAACATTTGAAGTTTTTCTTGAGATTGACCCGTTGCACTTTCAGAAGGACTAAGTGACCAAGTAACACAGTACTGTTGCTTTCCAAACAGATATAAGGAGGACAATTGGTGATTTTTATTAACATGTTTTTTCATCACTTACAGAATTGTTTCACAGTGAATTGCTAATTCATTAAGATGTTCTTGTGATCTGTGCTACAGAAAGTTTATTTACAGGAACTCTTTCTGTCGCTTTTTTTCCTCTCATCTGTGGTGGTTGCTTCTTTTGCTTTTAAAGAAGAGTAAAAGTTCAGCTATGCCACTGCTTTTCTCTGCATCCCTGCAGGAAGACTGGCATAATACTGGAAAAACACAGAGTTAAATATTAACATGTATTGCCGAATGTTCCCACTGAAAAAATCAGGAACATTTCCAAGCAGAGAAAACAGACTTTCCTTTCCTGCAATTAAGTTTCGCTGCTTAACTTTAAAAACTACAGCTTGCTTGGCCATTTTAACATGGTTAATAGTTAGAAACCAGGTGTCCTTTACTTCTGAAGTGCTCTCATGCAGGCTGCTTCTCCTGACCAGGTGACAGGATTAGTAGGAGAAGCTCATGTGGTGAATTAGTGCTGGAACATTTAGGTTGTTTAAAGGTAAGAGTTTGATTTTGGTTATCTTTTCCTGTGTTCTTTGTCTTGGAAATGGAAACTGCTTGCCTTTCTTCTTTTTTTTTTTTTTTTTTTTGTCACAAAGATGATGTTAATGTTGGGATATGATATGGATGCTACAATAACTCCTTTAAGGCATGCTCAGATTTAGGTTCCTCTTGAGTTATGAAGACACGCAGCTGCCCCCATTTTTGTTGGCTGAGAACCTAATTAGCTGAGCTGCAACTTTGCATTTTCTTCTGCTGACTTGAAATGCCACTACCAATCTCTGCTGACATAAAAAGGTGCACAAAGGAAATAGTTTTAATGAAGAGGAGTCTTTATTCAGTCTTTCTGGTTGTCTCAGGTGTTGAGACTTCTGCCTCAGTGCACCAGGGATCTCAGCTTAAGGTGTTTAAGCTCTCATCTTTCCAGAGCAGCTCAGATACCAGCTGAGGTGAAGGAGGAGCAGTAAAGCCCATGACCCTGAACTAGAAGGGCAAGACTGGTTAATACAATGTTTGTGGAGTGGTATTGCTGAAGATTCCCTCTGTATATGTAAAAACTGTGCATGACGATATGGATTTAATCCATCAGAAGTAAAATGATGAGCTTTGTTTCAATTCTGATGACTTGCATTTGCACCATAATTTCCCAAAGTGAGACAGCTGTTGGCGTTTGCATGAGGCACATGCTTCTGCCTGCAAACAGCCAGTAAGAGAAGTCAATAAAAACAAGCCAGGCAAACCATGAATTGCTTAGAGGCTATCCACTCTTCTGCATGCCAGTGGAGAATCATTTCAACTGAATTTGTTTTAGAGGATGGATGGATAGCTACATAAAATACAGGCTCATATTTTCTGTGTGATACAGTGGAAGGCCTCCTGTGCTTCAGGTTTTACATGTACATGTACATCACAGTTTTTCCCAAACTGTTTGATTTTAAGTGTAACAACAGTCTGGAGAAAACTGTTCTGATTGCATAGATGTGCTGTCTGTGGGGGTGATTTTTATTTCATCAAAGGAGAACAAGAAGGAAAGGCAAAAATCTCTGAAGTATGGCCATCTGTGAGAGCGCAAGTGTGCATATGCGTGTTTGACAGCACAAGAGGTCTGACCATGTTACATCAGCTGTGAGAATAAAATGGCTTCTCTGCATGACCATGTGGAGGGAATTTTATGAGGGCAACACATTGCAAAGAGAACAAAGGTCTCACTGCATTGTGACTCTGTGTGACACGCTATTAGCACTACATCAAGCTACCATTTCCTATTTAAGTAATGGCTTGCATGTTCATCAAACAGGGGCTCTAATGCAAAGTGATTTAGATTACTGGGATCTGATGCATCTTGTTTTGCTTTGGACACAGGAGATCTGTGGTCAAAAAGACAGACAAACATGTTGGTGCTGGTATTTTAAGCAGCTTCTCTGGTGACCGAACAGGGAATTACAGGCACATTTGTTTCATGGCTTTTATTTCTTGCATTATTCACCATTTGTCTATTATTGTTTCCTTACCAGTACTTGTATTTGGACAGAAAAAGAGCTCTGTGATAAATTATCTGCATGCCCCACTTCTTTCCAGGCCCGACATGTTTATATATACAAAGAATTATGAAGGAATTAAAAAGAGGACAAGAGAAGCTCAGAAATTCTTTGGAAGAGCTTGTCAGATTTTTAATTAATGGGCATATAGCAGAGGGAGTGAAATCTGTTGCTCAGTACCATAATAGGCAGTGTAGCGCTTCTGCCTCTCTCTGTCATCCTTAACAGACGGATTTATTTTTGGTAATGAGACATTTATCTCCTTTGCATCTATTAAAAGCCAGTTCCAGTGTCAAAAATCAGTTGGAAATAACATGCAAAAGTTTAGTGGTGAAGTGTGTTTATTTTGGGTGCTTGTTGCAGCTCCATCAAACGGTTAGGATCCTTTTTCATTGTATTTTGCCTTATTTTGCCTTGCTGCAANAGGCCTTGAGTGACCTGTACTAGTGGGAGGTGTCCCTGCCTATGGCAGGGGGTTGGAACTAGATGATCCTTGAGGTCCCTTCCAACCTTACTATTCTATGATTTAGATGTTCTTCCAACAGCACCAAATAATGATGTGAATATTTATGTTGTGTAAAGAGGCTTAATAAAATTACTTTCATGGCAATAATTACCATTGGTGTATATAACTGATTTTTAAGACTTTCCGGTGTGTGGACCCTTTAGGATCTGTTAGCTGCAGATCCCTGCCTATCTGACCTAAGCCTATTGAAAGCAAACTTGCTTTTCTTCATGAGCATCCTTGAAGCAAGTCCACAGAAAATGATGAGTAAGTGGCAGCCTGGTTCAACTCACCTGGTGCCATGGAATTTGAGTCGCCATAGAAGTAATTGCGGTAAAAGAGTGCTGTTAATAAAAAAATAAGGATTCTTCATGGGTTTCTGATCCTGATGCAATTCAGTTAGGAAAGTATTTTCACACTTGTGGACTGAGTAATTTATACTTAACCAGGTCAACAAGCAGACCACTTTCCTTAATGTGTCCATAGAGAAGCTTGTGTGGGCTCTGAATAAATTCATTGGTGGGGGTTGTAGGCATTTGTTTGAAATCCTGTGGAATTGAAAAACTATTAATAGGTATCTAATAAAAGTGTTCTATGGCATTCTGCAGGTGGGATGTAATTTTCCTAGTGAGATCAGAAGTGCTTGACAACTGGTGAAAAAAGAGTTGCCTTCTTTGAGGTTTGTAAATAAGATTCCTTTAAAGAAGCTGTCTGGTGCCTCTGCACCTCATTTTTTTGGCTATAAAAGAGCGGAAATGGCCAGGATATCAGAAAGGCTTACTGATATGAAGTGACCTGGGAGCTTACGCCAGGAAGTTTTGTTTTCAGAAAGTGTTGAGCATTCATTCAAGAACCCTTTTAAGTATTTGTGATCCACACTAGGCATTCCTTTCAGTCCTTTGGTTCATATCCATCTCATAAACGTGACAGAAGACTAAATAGATTGATATAAGGAATACTTTAACTTTTTAGATGATAAAATGCTAATTAAAAGAGCCACAACATATCTAGTAACAGAACAACATATTATAAACATTGAAGAGTTGCTTTTGCAGAGGAGTTACATCATCCAGCTCCGTGGATGATACATCTTTTCCATGGAAGAAATTGCATGCTAAATGGAAGGGATTATCTTCTGTACTGTATGAATCCTTTGTCTTTACCTACTCATTTCCTCTCACTCTTCCATTCATGCGCAGCAGTTATTTTTCTCCCTCTGGCTCCTGCCCTGTATCTATGTACTATTAACAATGCTACTCTTTCTTCCCCCTATCTTCCTACACATGCGTTTGAACATCTCTGCTTGCTATGATTAAGTCCTCATAAGGCTACGGGGGGGGGGGGGGGGAAATTGTCCATCATTGACTTGCTTTTCCAATCCTCTCTTCTTCTTTGCATTACTTTTTTCAGTAGGCATGTTTGTTGTAAGACCTTTCAACAGCAATGCTACTGCTGCTGTTACCCTTGATTCTTTTCCTGGCGTTTTGTTTAAGAAGGCATGGAAAATCAGTGACTAAGTTGAGGAAAATGATTTCATTTCATTGTATGCTGTGAGTTAAATATGAAGTACCTTGCACAGGGACTACTCTTGTTTGTGATGGAAAGGGACAAGTACTTTAAAATGGCAGAGGCTTTGACACTCTGTTCTGTTCTCCTTCCTTCTCCCCCGCATTCAGGTTCTACAGACATAGATGCTGACTCTGTGATGTATCACATACACTGCAGAGCTAGACATGTTTCTCCTTCAGAGGAGATATGTGGAAAATGGCAACCTTCACATTTTTTCAAGTGGCACAGGGGCCATCCTTTGGTGTGCCAGACTAATTTTTGTAAGCAAGAATTGACACTGTGTTAGACTTCTGCAGGTAGATGGATGGATACGTGTGCTCTTCATTTTCTAATGAGGATGCATATATGTATGTGTGACAATTGATTTTTTTTTTTAATTAAAAAAAAAAATATTATATTTCTAAAATGTGGATCCTATTTGCCATTTTGCTTGAGCTACAGAGTTCAACCTCAAAGTTTTTAGTGCTTATTCCAAGGATAAAGCCCTGGAGGGAAAAGGGGCCCAAGAAAGCTGGTTGATATTCAAGGACCATCTTTCCAAGCACAGAAGTAGTGTATTACAGGAAGGAAGAAGGCAAGTAAAAGTGCCAGGAGGCTAGCATGGATCTATGTAAAACCTTGAGTTTAAAATGCCTTCCCAATGCTCAAAATAGTCTGGAGCAGTACCAAGTTCTCTGGAGCCCACCAGACCAATTTCACAAGGCAGAAGCTCATTTTGGAAGAACCTGTATTCCCATGGATCTTAACACTTGCCTGGGATATTCAGAAATGAGCTGTTTAGTAATAACGCTACAGCTGAACGACCTTCTTGATTAAAAGGCCTGATATGTGGCTATAGTGAAGAGTGAAGTTTTGAACAGCCTGGCACCAGTCTCTGGGTCCCACCAACCTGGCTGATCCTCACATTGCTCTTGCCACCCTCTGGGAGTGGGCACTGTTGAAGTGGGCCTCTATCATTGAGAGCTGTGTGCTCTGGGGGAGGAAAGGACAAAGGGCAAAAGACATCATCTGCCTGAAGGTATGCTGGGACTAGAAAGAGGCAGAAGTTCACATTTGGCAGTTAACACTCAATGCAGTAAATTCAGGACAACGTTTACACCATCAAAATCAAAGAAGGGAAATGTTCTTACCCTTTCTGTCACAGAAAAGCACATAAGAGGTTACAAAACATCCCCGTTTAAGCATTGTCCTGGATTTTGCATGCAGAAATCTCTCCAAACTTGTCCAATTCATTCTCTCTACCAAGTCTTCTATCTTGTTGCTGCTTCAGCGCTTAACAGATGTGGTAGAAGTGTATCAACTGAGAGATTCAACAGACCATGAGTGAAAAGCAAAAACTCATGGTGAACAGTTAAGTACTGCAAAGGTTGGTCTGGAATGATGCAATTTAGAGAAATAATTATGAATGAGATTTCTGCATGCAGAGAAGGTTGGCTAGAGTATCTCCTTCTACCTCCAGCAGCGTCCAGCATCCCAGTGTATTTATACATGCTATCTAGGATGTGTACTTTTACTGCTGCTACCCAGGTATCCAAACTTTGCACATTTAGAAAATTTAGTTGAGCACTATAAGAGTGCCTCAGTCAGAACATATGTTCTGAACATTTTGTGTGCTGCCTAATCTAAAAGTTCATAATTCAGATTCTGTACTCTCATCTTGCTCAAGCTGTTTGTAATCTTCATGGCTGCCACCTAAGCAAAAAGTTAGACCATTGTGCTTGCCAGAAAGGAAATCAGTGCATCACAAGATCATTTTTCAGGGAGCGGGTGGCATCCTGGATACTGCTTCTTCAAGCTGTAAATCAGCAGTTTAAAAGCAGAATTTAATTTTGCTGTTACTGCCTCTCTGCTGTTAGGAATGTATTTGCATTGTGTGTCTGATTGTCAGGGACAGCCATATGAACCATGTGTTAATGATTGAGACTAATTGGACTCTTAAAGAGTTTCTCCTCCGTTACAAACCAGTGGAAACAACGTTAGATGAGAATGGGTTGTACCAGAGTTGCTTATGTAATGGCAACAGGTACTACTACTGTTATTTGTAATAAGGTTTGCTACAGTATGCTTGGGCATTTTGTGATGTAGGGAAAGTCCATGATTTTCCTTGAGCAATGTTACAGATTCCAGAGGTGTTCTCAACCTTTCACTCAACCAAAAACGACCAGGACTTTGCCTTTTTTTTTTTTTTTTTTTCCCCCAGCACCCTGACATTTTTGTTTTGTTTCTGTTTTCTGAGGCATTCGTCTGAAGTGTGGCTGAGGGAAGGGCATGATTTGAGTCAAAAAGCTCTTGTGCAGGTAAACAACACAAGTATTACACGGTACAGGCAAACTGTAGTTACCATTTGGCCCCCATAAATTAATGCAGGGTAAAAAAAAAAATTAGTAACCTCTATGTTTTCTGTAACAGCATTGGCATTAGAGCATGAAAAAGTCAGATTGTGACTTAAGTGTCTTTGGTTGCTCCTCTGGCTAAAAGACAGGTGTTGAATCAGGGATTTGATCTAGAGTAAGTGTAGGATAGAAAGGGAAAATACAGCTGTGCCATTGCTATTGTGCCTCTTTTTTCTTTATTAAATTCTCTATAGCGATGTCAGCACATCATAGTGCCCAAATTGGGTAGAAGAGTGTTACTTTCTGTGCTTTATACAGTAAGTGAGAAGTAAAGAGCTGAATGCCACTGAAAGACAGACACCTGGGCTAGGTGTGCAGGCAAAATGCCTCTGCTGGTAAAATGTGCTTTAGGATAGTAATGATACCATATATTATCTCCTTGATTGATATACTCAAGAGTGTTACAGCATGATGACACTGTCCAGTGTGGTGGGCTTGTTCTAAGTAAAATTAGTAAAATGAGGTTTTAAACCTGAGGAGGTGGAGTGAAGAGGAATGGGGTGTTCTAGAGATGTAGCTCTAGGAACTGGGTTCGAGTAGCTGGTGAGGAGGGTTGCTTTCTGAGAGGAGGGAGATGTGGGAACATTAATGGGTATTTACTCACCAGAGCAATATTGTGGGCAGGGAAAATGTCACCACTGACTATAGTACCTGCAAGAACGTATCAGAACATGCATAAATCTCGTGACTGAGAAAGGAACAGTAGGAAAGAAAAATGGTGACGTGCTGTAGAACAGCTCTCCAGAAGGGAAAGTCCTGTGCAAATATTGTGTTGTGATGTGAGGAACCCTACCTGGTGACAGAAGTTGGAGAGATGTTGGGTTTTCACCCCCTGCTTCAGGACTACAGCTGTCCTGACTTGCAGGCAAAACTTTCAGGATAAGAAAGGGAGGTTGAGACATGATATATTCAGATCAACAAATACTCTTCATCCTTCCCACTGGGGAGAAGCTGTTGGCTCTTCCTCACCCAGAGGTACCTACTCATCTGCCATTTGAGATGCAAACAAACAAACAAGCAGGCAGGAGCTTTTCTGTTTAGAATGGCACCATCTTCTATATTGAAAACAGTTTTTCACTGGGACTATATAGAAGACACAAATGTTATCCAAATGCAGTGATCTTGCAAAACTGCAAGCTCTACCTGTCCTGAGGCTCTGCAGCAGAGGATGAGACAGCTTGAAGCATGGGCTATGCTTGTATCATTCACGCAACTCATAAAGTTGAATTCTGCCACTTGCTGGTATTTCTAATCATTTGTTCTTGGTGGCACCAGCAAAGAATGAATTTCCCAACTGCTATCACCTGCTATTGAGAACATGTAGAGAAGTATCTGTTGCAGGTGGGGAGATTGGCAGGTGAGTTTCCACTATATAATCTTAATGAGGTGAGAAGAACCTAGATTTAAGCTTGAGCAGAGATCCTGAAAACAGATCTCCAGGACTTAGATCTCATATAAATGCTCTAAATAGCTTTTGCAGATCTGTATTTTGAGCAGCTTTGCTCCCAATTGATGCTTAGGGAGACCTACCGGAAGAGACATACAAAGACCAACCTCTTTGGGCAGGAAGAGGCACTTCACTGAGGGACTGCAGGATGGAGAAGCACCATACCTATAAGTATCAACAGGCTGTGTCCTTGACAAGTAGGGAGACAGACACCTGATGAAATAGCAATGGCCAGAGTTTTAATGCAGATTTCTCTGTACTTGAGAACTTTTGTCCTAGTCCTGACTCACATGCAACTTTGTATTAAACACAAGAATAGTAATAGTAGTCTTAGAACATTTACGTACATCAGTCAAGCTGTCATTTATGTGAAAAGCTAGCAGAATTTAACTATTTACCAGCTTCCATGGTACTTTTAGAATGTTTAGAACACTTCATTTCAGTGACCATGATTAAAAGTTACTCTGTATAAATTGCACGCAGCATTTTCTGTTTGGCTCTATTTTAACCTGCTATGGAATCCAGTACTTCCTTGTCACCAGACAAGCCTGTGTCTGATGCATTAGGTCAAAACATATTCCTGTCTCCAAATGCTAACAGCAGCACATTCAGTTCTCTGGACTTCAGCATCTAAAGTGGGTGTTGCAGGAAGTTTGGCACTGTTTCTCTTTACAGAATAATAAGCACAGATGATGTTGACTTAGCCTCTGTGTCTATATGAAACCTCTTCCCCCATAAAAGCTGATTCATCAACCCATGGTGACTCTTAGCTTTAAAAGGTAACAATACAAGTTGAAGTAGATGGGCTGCAAATAAATGTCAAATTTTCTAGTAGCCCCCAGGATGGTGGATTCTTTTATTTTAGACTGAGACAACATTTTATAGCTCATTTTCCTAACAGCTGCATTAGATTACTGTCATCTGTAACACTTACTGATTTGTTTGTTTGTTTTATTTTCCAGAAGGAGACCAGAACATACCTGCAGAGCTGTGGCTTCTCTTTCTCCAAACTCTGCCAAAGGTATGTACTTTATGCAGTTATTCTCCCCAGTATTCATCTCAAATGCACTTATGGGAACTTTCATAATGTTCAGATTCAAGGCTGTTGGTAAAAGAATACTCTTTCCTTTGTTTTTGAATACAGTACTTTCAATATAATACAAAAATCTTCTCCAGAATTAAACTTGAGAGTTTAGGTTAATGCATACAGCAGTGGCCGTCCTGCTTGTACTGACTATTGCAAGTGATGNGTGACCTGTACTAGTGGGAGGTGTCCCTGCCTATGGCGGGGGGTTGGAACTAGATGATCCTTGAGGTCCCTTCCAACCTTACCATTCTATGACTCTGTGTTAAAAATTGGGCTGCCAGGTAATGGCTAAATGCTTCATTTCAGAGGCTCCACAGTATGAACAGAACTATTTAATATCAGATCTACGCTGACTTCAAAATCATGGTCAGTGTCTATAATCCCCAAGATTATATCCTAACTTAGTTATCACTCCTGGATAAATAATGTATCATAATAGGAGAGCTGTGTCCTTCCCTAGCTGAGTCTGTGAGTCTTCCTAGCTCTTATTTTCTAATTAAGCACCAAATCAAGGTTGTACTACTTCTCCTCAGCAGCTTGGTACCTGAAGTAGTTTGACCAGGGGAACTGCCTGATGTAGGGAAAGTGCTTTCAGCAGATGTGTAAATTTTTTACCTAAAAATAGGATAATATAGTAAATAAGAACCTGATGTTCAAAGATTCAAAGTTATCCCTGCTGTCTAGTTTGTTGTATAACTTGGAAGAGCTGCAAAAGCTTTTGTGGTGATGATTGTTAACATATGGTTGCAGAGTAAAGAGTAAAGAATAGTGGTTTTCTATAAATGCTTATAATAGAGCATGATATTTCTATGGTTTTTCTGAACTAATGTAAGGAACTGTGTGGCCCAGTGATTAATTTCTGTATAATGCTGTAGGATGCTGCAAAATTCCTGAGTAAAATTCTGTGTTTTCCACTGAACTCTAGATGTCAGCTTGATAGTGTCTGGTAGCAGAGAAAGAAATGTGGGACTTACTTTTTGTGGGTGTTTTCTTGCTATTGTTTTTTCTTCCTTTTGAGCAGTGGAAGTGGTTCTTTTGAACTCTCGCACTGCTTGGACTTCTGCAGTTGGTACTCCTTGCCATACCTTCTAAATTAAATGTACTTCCATCCCCTTGTAGCTGGAGCTGATAGTAGCCAAGGTTCTCAAGGAGCCATGGACAGGGAAGGTGATGGTTCTCCATTTCGGTGTCCCAAGAACCATGAACAGTATTTAGTTCTGTATTTGGAAAGCCAGATATTCTCTGACCTTGTGTGAACTCAGCAATGCTTTTCTTCTTCCATAGGCCTCTTTTCACTGTGAAAGAAAGAACTGAGAATGATTCAAAATTAATTTAT
This sequence comes from Ramphastos sulfuratus, assembly GCA_013399055.1. Lineage (NCBI taxonomy): Eukaryota > Metazoa > Chordata > Aves > Piciformes > Ramphastidae > Ramphastos > Ramphastos sulfuratus. The sequence goes on along the minus strand of WBNM01027981.1, from coordinate 259,067 downwards.
GCAAAGTTTTCCCAAGTAATTCTCAGCCACCCATGTGTTTTCTTGGAAGAATGGTACACAATAGGCCCTTGTCTCTTGTGTTTTAACCCAATATGAAGCTAAAGACCACACAGCTATTTGTTCACTCCTCCTCAGTGGGCTGGGAAAGAGAATCAGAGAAAAGGTAAAACTCATGGGTTGAGCTAAAGATGCTTTCTTGTTTTCCCTTCTTTTTCTGTGCTACTAATAATGGTAAAAGAATACACAAAACAAGTGCTGCACAATGCAGTTGCTCCCCACCAGCTAGCTGATGCCCGGCATGTCTCGGGGCAGTGGGCTGCCACCCCCCAGCCAACTCCGCTCAAGTTTTTTGTTCAGCATGATGTCATATGGAATGGAATATCCCCTTGGTCAGTTTGATTTATATGTCCTTGCTGTGTGCCCTCCCAGCTTCTTGTGCACCTCCAGCCTCTGCTGGCAGGGCAGTATGAGAAACTTAAAAGTCCTTGACTTTGTGAAAGCACTGCTCAGCAACAACTAAAACATCAGTGTGTTATCAACATTATGCTCACCCTAAATCCAAAAACACAACACTGTACCAGCTACTAGGAAGAAAATTAACTCTGTCCCAGCTGAAAACAAGTTTCCAAATGGATTTGTTTATTATTTTTGAACCTAAATATCAAGCTAAATTTAAGGGGCTTTTTAGTCTCTGAGGCTTAGCAACTCATCCTTGAAACCTTCTGAAGGTGTGACTCTTCTGTGAATACACAAAGTATCATAACTCTGTTCGGTACTAGAATTAATGCAAATTATTCTAATTATATCTGAGTCACAACTTATTATATTTAAAAGGAACTAGAGGCAAAGCAAAATGTCTATGAAAGAAGTCTTATGGTTTCTACAGAAATACATTTTTGTGAATTAGGTCTGGATTCCTTGACAAAACCAGTGCATGGGGTGGGGGGAGTGTCAAACTGTCAGTAACAGGTTTGCAGTTGCTGTAAACTCTGAATTGCACTGCTTGTACAAGATTAGTTGCTCAGTTAATTATTCTTTTGTTTGTTTATTTAGGTACGTGAAACAGTGTTCTTTAGAGTCAGAGCAACTAACATATCTCTGTCTTCACTTCAAATTAGTTTGCATTACACATGAAGGCATTTTACCACTTGTCCAGTTCAACAGATCATAGAATCATAGAATGGTAAGGTTGGAAGGGACCTCAATGATCATCTAGTTCCAACCCCCTGCCATAGGCAGAGACACCTCCCACTAGTACAGGTCACTCAAGGCCTCGTACCACCTGGCCTGGAACCCCCCCGGGGAGGGCGCAGCCACAACCTCCCTGGGCAACCTGTTCCAGTGTCTCACCACCCTCACTGGAAAGAACTTCCTCCTAACATCCAGTCTAAATCTCCCCTCTGCCAGTTTAAACCCATTGCCCCTTGTCCTGTCATTGCAAGACCTTGTAAATAGTCCCTCCCCAGCCTTCCTGTAGGCCCCCTTCAGATATTGGAAGGCTACTATAAGGTCTCCTCAAAGCCTTCTCTTCTCCAGGCTGAAGAGCCCCAACTCTCTCAGCCTGTCCTCATAGGAGAGCTGCTCCAGCCCTCTGATCATCTTCGTGGCCCTCCTCTGGACCCTCTCCAACACTTCCATGTCCTTCCTGTGCTGGGGGCAGATACAACAGTTGCTTTAACTTGAAAATAGTGTTGCTCAAAAATGACAACTTCACCAAGAGGTCTACATTCTTCTGTTTAAAAGCAGGATTTTTTTTTTCTTTAATTGATTTTGCAGGTAGAAGAAGAGTGTGGTCTTAACTTAGTCTGTTTGAAGGTCTAATTCCCTTTTCAGTTTGGTTTTACTGAGTAGTTTAGACTTATGGGACCGAGCTTTCATAGAAGAATCCTCTCCCATGTGAGTTCTGATATTTGATGAGACAAAAAGTGCATGTCAATGATATCTTCCATGGAAGTGTTCTGGACACTGGTTACAATGGGTAGAAAGCTGTAGCCAGTTTTTGGTGTTATTTTTCTCAAGAGCTGAACACTTGGAACTGAGTGGGAATTTCTGTAAAGGGTTCAGCTTCTGGTCATATGGGAAGCAGATTTTCTAAAGTGTTACCTTTTCTGATATTTCTGAAAGTCTTTGTCCCTAGCTCATTTGCACTAAAGTAGCCTTCAAGTGTAACCCTGTAGTATTTCTTACTTGATAAATAGTGCAAACATTTCTTTATGGATAGGTATTAATTTACTCCAAATCTGAACTCTGAAAATCGGGGTGGTTGCAGGTAAATACATTTTGACTAGTACTGACATCTTGCCGTATACAATCTTGAAAATGAGAGAAAACAGAGTTATTAGCTCATCTGTTTTGCTACTGTGCTGATATAGCAGTGTTCCTTCAATATATTTGTGTGCTACTTGGTCCAGTCTACTTTTAAATGGTAACTGAAGTGGTGGAGTACTTTTTATGCCACTGAAGAAACTGCATAAAGTCCAATAGATTTCACTGTTAACAGGATTTTTTTCTTAACAGAGTTGTCTTTCACTTAACTTTGACTTCAATTGGATATAGATCTTTTGTATTTCTGATGCACACTGACAATTGTTAAAACCTTCTCCATTTGTTACTTAGTCAAATCTCCTTGAAGGATAAAGTATCAAGAGTGCTGTTAATGAAACTGTATTAAAATTAACAGAAAACAGACCCTAGTGTGCAGTGTTGGAGGCAAATGGCTGGATGGGTGCCGTCCAGCACTCCTCGTTCCAGAGCCCCTATGAAGCCACTACAACAGTGATTCTTTATATCTCTGGATTTTATGTAAACAATTGTTGAGGTTGTGGGCTAAGAGTTGTCAGCACCATCTTCACCAATAGAAACAACCTGATACAGGGAGAACAAACCCCAAAGATTCCTGTTTGTATAGACTGTAAAAATTTGTGGTGACTGTTAATCTGAGGCTAGATGACATGAAGGTCTGACACTTCTGCTGGATTTTCTCCATTAGCATCACCATATTTTATTCATTGGCCTTAAGGCCAAGACACCATACATTCCTTGTTTGCTTGAACATCCACTGCTTCTGTGCTGTTAGTGATGAATCGCTCAGGTCTTCCTTGGCCCCTAAAATAAAAGCTGTGTATCTGATTTGCCACAGGAGCTTCTATTTCGTAATTAATTCTGCTCAGGACATCGTGTACTCAGACACAGCTGAAAAACATGCCAAGAGCAGTTTGAAAAACAGACAAGACCATTCTAGAGTCTTCAGGTAGCATTAAAGAAAAAGCTGAGATTTGATGTATGTGTTTTAAAATTTCATCAACAAGGGGATCTAGAGGTAGATAACATAAAGGTAATAAGGCACAGTGGTTGTAGGTGAGTGTAGCCTCACTACATCCATAGTGCTGAGCTCCCAAGCATAATCCAAATTTGAACAGGGTTAAGAGTAGATAGGTCTATTTCCAATGCAGTGTTTCATGAGACCACTTCAGCTCTTGCATCCTGTAGCTCTGAAACTGCAGCATCACACACAACTGTAATTTTTTAAATTCCAGAATCTTCTGACAGTCAGCAAGGATTGTATCCAAACAGTCTCACACAAGTACACAGCTTGTTCCAGCAGATGCATTAGTGCCTATTAAACATTTATACAGAAGCATAAAGTTAGACAGAGATTCACAAACATAAATAAGACCTGTTCTTTGCACTGTAGAGCCTCCAGTCTAAATGCCTAGGTGATGACATACAGCACAGCTGCTTTTAGGAGGGAGGATGAGAAATGCTTGAAGGTTGATTTCTGGGAAGACTGAAGAGGGGATTTGGAAGTCTAGGAACTAACAAATCAGAAGGTGTAGAAAGAGTGAAAATAGGAATTGAAGCAATGCAAGTTGGGGTGAAATCGGCAGCCTAGCTGAAGTGCATGTACACTAATGCACACAATATGGGCAACAAGCAGGATGATCTGGAAGCCTTGGTTCAACAGGAAGGCTACAACGTAGTCACCATCACAGAAATGTGGTGGGAGGCATCACATGACTGGAGCACTGCAATAGATGGATACAGGCTTTTCAGGAAAGACAGGAGAGGGAGAAGGGGTAGAGGGGTGGCCCTGTATGTTAGGGAAGCTCTTGATACCATGGAACTTATGACCAGTGATGAGTGGATTGAGTGCCTATGGGTAAAATCAGAAGGCAGACCAATAAGAGCAACATACTGGTTGGAGTCTGTTACAGGCCACCCAAGCAGGAAGAGAAGGTGGATGTATTATTCCATAAACAGCTACAGGATGTCTCAAGATTGCCAGCCCTTGTTCTTGTAGGAGACTTTAACCTGCCAGGTATCTGCTGGGAACTTAATATGGCAGAGAGGAGGCAGTCTAGAAAGCTTTTAGAGAGCATGGAGGATAGCTTCTTGACACAGCTGGTGTGTCAGCCTACCAGGGGTGAGGCTCTGCTCAACCTGCTGTTTATGAATAGAGAAGGGCTGGTGGGAGATGTGGTGGTCAGAGATTGTCCGGGGTGCAGTGACCATGAAATAACAAAGTTTTCAATATGCAGTGGATCTGGGAGGGGCATCAACAGAACATCCACACTGGACTTCCGGAGGGCAGACTTTGGCTTATTCAAGGAACTATCTTAAAGGGTATCTTAGGAAAAAGCCCTTAAAAACAAAGGAGTCCAGGAAGGTTGGACCTACTTCAAGAAAGAAATCTTGAAGGTGAAGGAGCAGGCTGTGCTGATGGGCTGAAAGCAGAGCCGGCAAGGAGACAACCAGCCTGGATGGGCAAGGGACTTATGAAAGAATTAAAGGAAAAAAAGAGAGCATATCACCTTTGGAAAGAGGGGGAGGTAACTCAGGAAAAAATCATGTAGGAAGAAAATTAGAGAGGCAAAATCCCAGTTAGAACTTAGAATGGCCTCTGCTGTGGATGATGATAAGAAATGCTTTTATAAATATATTAATGACAAAAAGAGGGGCAAGGAAAACCTGCATTCTTTATTGGACAAGGAGGGGAATGTAGTTAACTAGAGATGAGGAAAGGGCAGAGGTGCTTAACACCTTCTTTGCCTCAATTTTCAATAGTAAGACAGGTTGTCTTCAGGACAGCTGACCTCCTGAGCTGGTAAGTGGAGTCAGGGAGCAGAACAGACCCCCTGTAATCCAGACCTGGGGGGACTGTTGGCCTTCTTGGCCATGTGGGCACACTGCTGGCTCATGTCTGGTCGACTGTCAACCAGTACCCCCAGGTTCCCTCTCTGCCTGGCTGCTCTCCAGCTGCTCTGTCCCCAACCTGTAGTGCTGCATGGGGTTGTTGTGGCCAAAATGCAGAACCCAGCACTTGGCCTTGTTAAAACTCATGGCACTGGACTGTGCCCATCTGTCCAGCGTGTCCAGGTCCTTCTGCAGAGCCCTCCTACCCTCTAACAGATCAACACATGCTCCTAACTTGGTGTCATCTGCAAACTTACTGATGGTGGACTGAATCTCCTCATCCGGATCATCAGTGAAGATTTTAAACAGGACTGGGCCCAGCACTGATCTCTGGGGCACACCCACTAGTGACTGGCAGCCAACTGGGTGTGGGTCAATTCACCACCACTTTCTGGGCCCTGCCATCCAGCCAGTTCTTAACCCAGCACAGAGTGCCCCTGTCCAAGCCACGGGCTGCCAGCTTTGCCAGAAGTTTGCTATGGCAGGCAGTGCCAGAGGCCTTGCTGAAGTCCAGGTAGACTACATCCACAGCCTTCCCTGCATCCACCAGGTGAGTCACCTGGTCATGAAAAGAGATCAGGTCAAGCAGGACCTGCCCCTCCTAAATCCATGCTGGCTGGGTCTGATCCCCTGGCCTTCCTGTAGGTACTCTGGGATTGCACTCAGGGTGATCCATTCAATAATCTTGCATAGCACTGAGGTCAGGCTGTCCATACAGAAGCTACAGGGAATGCTGCATAGTGAGCTTCCAAATGGCATCTCAGTAAAGAGAAATTGTGATATTTTCTGTGACTGGCTCTGAACAAAGCGATAGATAGGTCTTGAAAAAAAAAAACCCAAAGAGCAACCAAAAGTAGCTCCTCTCTGGTCTCAAAAACTGAAACTGCTGAAGAGAAAGAGCACTTGAAATAGTGAGGTAGTTGATGTTGAGAAAGCAGTGACACCGCTTGATACTTTTCCTCTTTGCTTTCTGTTGGCAGCAGAGCTCCACAGCCATTTCGACACAACCAGAGTCATCATTGAAATGCAGTCTTGTTCAGAGTGCTGGAAAGCTTTCCACCTATTAAAACTAACAAGTGCAAATTCGTAGTAGTTCATAAAAATAATTTCATGGCAGTGCTACAAAATATGCACTTTCTGCCAATTTTAAAAATTATTTTTGTGGCGCCTTCAGGATTTATAGTGTAAGTATAGTGAAAGGCTCTGAGTGTACACGAAGGAAATTGAACTGTTGGAGCGAGTCCAGAGGAGGGCCACGAAGATGATCAGAGGGCTGGAGCAGCTCTCCTATGAGGACAGGCTGTGAGAGTTGGGGCTCTTCAGCCTGGAGAAGAGAAGGCTTTGAGGAGACCTGGACTATTTATAAGATCTTGCAATGACAGGACTAGGGGCAATGGGTTTAAACTGGCAGAGGGGAGATTTAGACTGGATGTTAGGAGGAAGTTCTTTCCAGTGAGGGTGGTGAGGCACTGGAACAGGTTGCCCAGGGAGGTTGTGGCTGCTCCCTCCCTGGAGGTGTTCAAGGCCGGGTTGGATGAGGCCTTGAGTAACCTGTACTAGTGGGAGGTGTCCCTGCCTATGGCAGGGGGTTGGAACTAGATAATCCTTGAGGTCTCCTTCCAACCTTACCGTTCTATGATTCTATGACCTACAGGAAGGCTGGGGAGGGACTATTTACAAGGTCTTGTAATGACAGGATGAGGAGTAATGGGTTTAAACTGGCAGAGGGGAGATTTAGACTGGATGTTAAGAAGAAGTTCATTACAGTGAGGGTGGTGAGGCACTGGCACAGATTGCCTAGGGAGGTTGTGGCTACTCCCTCCCTGGAGGTGTTCAAGGCCAGGTTGGATGAGGCCTTGAGTGACCCGTACTAGTGGGAGGTGTCCCTGCCTATGGCGGGGGGGTGGAACTAGATGATCTTTGAGGTTCCTTCCAACTTAAACCATTCTATGATTCTATACAACCTTGATATACATAACAGTGAGGTAAACTTTTGCCTGTTTATGAAACGCTGTAAGGTTAAGTGACTCAGTTCAAGGCCTGGAGAGAGACTCTTGTTAAAGCTGAAAATTAAATGAAAGTCTTTGTCTAGGGCTTTTCAGTGCCTACATGCCCATTTTCTCACAGCAACAAATCTGCATGTGGCATTTAGAAAACAAAATTTTTCTGTGCCTAGCACTGCACATAACATTCTCAGACTGTTACACTTCCCTTCGATTTCCCTCACGCCCCCAGTAAATTTTAATGCAGAGATATCAGAAGAGTTACTAAAGATCTGGCTGGTTGCAGCAGTTTTTATCAGAGCACTTGTGGAATGTGGGAAATCATATGTTGGAGAGCTGCTTGCACAGAGACAGCAAATTCAAGAGTAATGCTGTCCAAAAGTGATGTCCTGTCCCCAGCTTTTGCTGTTGATGCAGTTGCCAGCAAAGAGAGGAGGCTGGTCATGCTGTCCATCCTACCTGCTGACTCTGCCAGCTCCAGTCCATTTGTGAGCAGTTCTACAGCATGACAAGTGCCACAGCTGTGGGACACAAAAACAGCGCAGCTACTGGGTACTCCCTGCTCAGGACTTTAAAGAATGAGATCCCTGTTGACAAGTACTTTCTGGACTGTTTCTGTGTAGGTCTCTATCCACCGGGCTTTGATCCTGATTTGAACAAAATCTACATGATTTTAGTTTCTAGTTTCAGCTTTCTAGGTACTTGTTTTCTGTTTTCCTGATCTCAGCTTTTGGTAGCTGCTAGCACTTCATAGTCTGCTCCTTGGGACAGAGCTGGCCAACCAGTCTACAGAATGTGATTAAATGCTCCTTTTGTAGATTGATGACAGTGTTCAGAACTTGGCTGAAAATAAGCAGGCCAGCACAGAGAGATGTAATATTGCACAGAAGGGGTGGAAGTGCTGTACCTGTCCCTCTCCCCACAAAATCTATCTGTACATATGAGTGAGTGGAAGTTGGAGTACCCTAAAATTTGGGTTACAGTACCAGTCCAGCTGGAGTGTGTTCCTTTCAGGTTTGATTTATAGTTAACATAAGGTTGTGAAACTGACTTGAGTTGGCCTGCTACTGAAACTAGTTTTGGAAATATGAACCAGAGCAAAGGTAATTTTGTGTGAAAGTCTACTGCTACTTCAGAAAGTGGTGCCAGAGAGAGACAGTTGGAGAGAGGGAAATGTCACAGAGAAGGGGGATGGGACCTGCAAAGTATCTGTAAATAAGATTTTAGTGGCAGCTAGGAGACATGGGGTTGAGGAGGAAAGGAAAATGGCAAATGGTGTGGGTATTGATTCTGCTTAACAAAATACTTCCAAGAAATAAAATTTTATCTCTGAAAGAAAGCAAAACGAAAAACAAACAAAAAACAACAACAATAAAACCAACCGAACAACAAAGCCCCAAAGCCCAAGTTCATTGTCAGAAGGTTAAATTGAAACTGAAGGATATGCCAAGGTTAAACATTTTTCCTCTTCCCAGTGTGTTATAGAGAAAGAGACTTCTGGGTTTTGCCTACCTCAGAACGAAGCTGGACAAGTTGTTTAAGGGATACTTGCACTATTTTAGGGTTGGATCTGAAAGATCGAAGAGATAATTTTTTATTTGCATTGAAACATGTGGGGGTGGGGAAGAAAATAAAGGTTGAAACACATGGGAAACATCTGCTCCATTTTAGAAAGAAGCTTCAGCAAGAGGGAAGAAGCTGTTGTGCCACATGCAGGAGGCCACCAGGGTTGCAGTGAGAAACAGAGAAAAGGAGGCAGAGGTAGTGATAAGGCTTTGGCCAAATTCAAGAAAAAGGCAGAGGAAAGACTCAGACTGCAACTTTGTGGCCAAGACACCTCTCTGGTCTAGACTGGAAGTGAAAATTAATAGTGTCTGTGGACAGTGCACTGTCTTGAACCTAGACTCAGCTCAGGGAAAGGAGCAAGGGTACTTGGACTTACCATGTACCTTGTTTTCAGGACAAACATACAGAATAATTTATCAGAAATGATGTGTCTTTCATGGAGGGGTAGATAACGCTCTCTTACCAGAAAGGAAGTGAGCTCTCTGGAGAACATTAAGACAGTAAAAAAGGGAAGATGCTAGTTTAGGGCTTCCAGACTCAGCTTCTTACTGTACCACAGGTTTTTTAGGTGATTTTGAGCAGAGCACTTAAGAGTGAATTCAGATGTTTGGGTCCAGGTCTTCAGAAATGCAAGATAAATTGGTCTGGAAGTACAGACACCCATACATGTTCCCAAATACCTGATTTACCTGAGCTTGATTTGTTCTCTTTGCTTTTACTTTGTTAACAATAAACTGTGAAAGAACTTCAAAATCTTCTACAGAGCTGTGATTTCATGGCTGGCTAAACTGATCCAAGTCATAGCTGTCACTTAAAGAATATGCCTCACAGTCTCTATCCCAGCTTCACCCTTACCTCGTGTTAACTCTAGTATTGATGGGATGGGGTCAGGTAAATGGAGAAAGAATCCAGATGAAAACTTAACCCAGCAAGGACAAAGTGGTGCCTCAGTGATCCGGGAAAGCTGTTTTGCATTATCTCAAACAAGAGGGATGTCCAGCTGCAGCCTTTCCAGGTTTCTTGTATGTGACTCTGAGGCTTCAGGTCACATAAAGGCTTTTGGATTATGTGAAACATAATCAGCTGTGGCATCTCCCAAAGGTTTTGGGAGGACAGGGAGTAGGGTAGGGTGGGGTGTTTGACAATATTTTTTTACCCCCTTACACTGCTCAAATTGCATTGTCCTTGTTTCTCTAGTTGTCTTGACTTCATATCCTCTTCATGTTGCTAATTGGAGATTAATCCAAAGCCCACTGAAAGCAAGAACAGGATTCATGTATTGATAGCAGACACTGGATCAGAAGTAAACTTACGTGATATGCCTGGGGGTTGTGCTGTTTATACACCGCAGCTCAGTTTCTGTATTTTATGCTGTATCATTAAATTCACGTTGGAATAAAATTCACCTTTTGTATCTAACTGTCTCTGTTCCCTCAAAATTTATGGAACATTCTTCCTGTACTTAGAGACCACACTTGCCTTAGAACTGATCTAATCCTTGTTTTCATAAAACCTTTTTGTTTTCTGGCTGAAAGGATTTCAAAATGCTCTACAGTAATTATGCTCAGACCATTCCAGTACAGCTCTTTACACAGTTGTGCTACACCACCATTCCCATAATGAGCCACAAAAAATTGCAATTGCAGGATTCCTTTTTTGCAAGTTGAAAAAATCTGTCCACAAATGGGCAGAGTTATTATACTGGGTTTTGTTTGAGACTAACGTTTTATTTCCCAGCCTAGGTGGGCTGGGGAAAAAAAACCAACAAAACTTTCCATGAACCACATTAAAAGAAGATTTTGCTTCCCTACTGAGAAAAACCACTCCCAAAGCAATGTGCTTTGAGGATGGGTGGGGAGGTTATCCGGAAGGGTGAGACTTCACAATCCAAGGAATAGATTGAGACTGTTAAGGTTCTTCTCAGCATCTCTGGTGCTTGATCATGTTGCCTCAGCCTGCCAGATTTTTGGGTTAGGTTAATCTCAGTATGGTTCCAAAAGCACATGATCCTAAGAAATCCGAGCAACCTTTGCTCTGAATGGGTATTAAAATATCCCATAGTACTTCAATGTAAGCATGGCAATTTGTAGTGACCTCTGTCAAAATTAACTTCCGTGGTCATTTAAAATGTCAGGCATGGGCAACTTGGTGCTGTCTATGGAAAAAAGATAGCACTGGTGAGGAATTTATTAACGTGTTAGACCTAAAGGAGAAAGTGAGAGCTTATCCAAAAGTACTGTACTTAAAACCTAGGGTTGTGTCTGATTTCTAAGACACACTGATTTGCTTGCAGACGCCAGTTATGAAGCAACAGCCCTTTATTAATCTTTCAGGGTCTTGTGATGTGAGAGCAGTCAGTGATCTTTGTGAAAGCACAAAACTGCTTTTCAAGGTAGACTGTAAAAATGCCCATAAAATGTAAAATATGTCAAAATTTGGGAAGTATCCATGAACCCCCTGACAGTATCATAGAAACAATGGTACAAAGCCAAAGCTAATAATCCGGGTGTTCATAAAATCACTGCAAGTTTTCCTGAGACAAAAACATTACTGGCAATACAGCCAAAAGGATGCTGTTTTGATGCATCTGGTCTATTTATATTGCAACTCCCCTTTCCTTCTTAATATTGCATGTGAAATAAACCAAAGTGTGACAAAAGAAGATTTTAACTGTCCCTGCCATTACATTGTTTTCAGAACTGGATAAAATTTTTCACTTTCTCTCTTAATTTATTTGGAAAATTGTTCTCCCATCTCTCCTTCCCTAACCTATACCTTTGCTCTCCCTTCCTTTTCCTCTCATTGCTCCATCCAATGTAAAAGAGAGTAAGGAGTGAACAGAAGTGGGAGAAACTCACTGATAACCCAAACCTGATTTATTCCTTAATTTTTAATTTCTTTTTTTCTAGTGGGACAGGATGAAAATTTGGAGGAACTGAAGGGAAAATCTTGTTAGTTAGTAGTTGCTGCAGTAAACTGTTCTACTGTTTCAGCTCATAAAGCATGCTAAAGGCCAGTCATTTGCAGTTTCAAACTATAGTGATTTTCCTGATCTGTAAAACCTCTTGTGTTTGAATGCTTTGTGCTAAAGCACTTGTTCAGAAGAGAACATCATTTATTGAACCACTGTCTCCCTCTGTAACACCTAAAGGATTTCCTCTCCAACTATTGAATTATCACAAGCCTGCTTATTTAAGGTGATTTTGATGGTGTTGCTGTACAAAGAGGAATGCCTGTGGACACAGAATCATCCCAGAATATGTTCTATCAGTGTATTGCTCTTTGATTCATCTATTGAACAGAGTATCTGGTTGCACTTTTGATGTTGTTTTGATAACCAGCACTGTGTTGCACCTACTTGAGTTACTCCACCACTAATTTGCTTAATGTCTTATGACATAAGAGAGGTAGTTGCAACTAAATGAAGATAATGAGATTTCATCTAATCCCTCTTGATTCCTCTTGATTTACCATGTGACGTTTAATTAAAAGAGGGAAGGAAGGGGGTAGGAAAGTGACATCTCATCAGTTTTAGTCAAGTGTTGAAAAAGGGCAGGTAAGAGAACATCTGTGAAAGGCAAATTGTCCCAAAGTTATTTTTAATTTCACTGGTTCTTTAGCAATAGATAGAGGAAGAAAGGAAGGATGGACCTGTCATGGAATGGTGGAGAAGATTCTGCTATGACTGGATCAAAGACTGGGATCGAATATTATTGATTAGGGCCTGTGCAAGAGGAAAGAGAGTATCTGTTTGTGTTCTAGCATACTCTGCCCTGCTGGGGAAGGGATGGCATGTGTTCTTCAGATGGGGTAAAGTGAGAGAGCAGACAGGGGTAAGAGGTGAAGCCTTCTTTACAGTTGTGTTTTCACCGTTTTTCAACCTGTTAGCACTGAAACAGAATTTTTCCAAAAGGTTGTTTCAGCATAGTTGTGAAGCCTTGCACAGGGAATGTGTATTTCCTGAGGAAGATCAAAAAGTCTGCAGTTTGCTACTTTCTGATGACCACCATCTTGTACAAGCATAGTCTTGACCAGCCCAGGATTTAGAATCAGCTTTCTTTTTTTGTGAGGTAGTTCTGCATCTTAAAGAGAGTGTCTGGCAAAGGTAGCATCAGAACTTTCTTGTTAAAATAAAGAAAAATTCTGAGAAAGGCAATAGTATTAGACTGTAACCTGGATTACTTAGACAAGAAGTAACCAAAAATAGGCAGCATCTGTATTCTGTGATGTACATCAAAAGCAGTAAATATTTATCTGTACTTTCCTCTGAAATAAACACTGAAGACCTTGCTGTCATTCAGACAATCTGTGTTTCTATACTAACCCATCTCTTTAAGAGAGACATCTATTTCCTCTTACAACTGTATAGAGGCCCTTAACTAAAATATTTTGCATGGCTTTGTAGGCCTCTAGGAAACGTTAAACACACAAAGAAAGACAAACGGCTATGAACCCCCTGTTAAAAATTAGGAGCAGAGAAGGGAAGTAGAGTTTGTGGCTTCTTTTCTCAGACTTGATCTGTAAAGGATCTCAGATCAATTTGCTTATTTTGCTTAAATTTATCTTGTTTGTGTAATACTAATTAATAACAGAAGTTGAACCAGCAGGGCCAGTGGGCAGTTATTCCTTTTAGCACACAGTAATGCTCAGCCACTACAAGGATATTTTAAAAATATGTCTCTCATTAAAAAAGAAAAAAAAAACCCACAACCTTGATTACACAAACTACTTGCTAGTTGCTGCTATGAGAACAGCTGTTACCCAGTGATTGTCAGCTTGCCTTACATTGAAAAATGTTATTTGACAGTATATAGAAAGCATGCATGTATTTAAAACACTGCAGCTTTGCTGCAATAGAATTTCACCATCAGGATGTGTTTGGTTTTGTAGCTGTAGGGAAAGAGCAAAAAATAGGAGTAATTGCTGCAAAATCGTTACAGAAGAACTGTTGGTGAATAACTTTCCTCATGAAAGTAGTTACACTGGAGTCAACAGAATAGTCACAAGTGCAGGGGTTTGAAAGTCAGGCCACCTTGGGCGCTGCCCTTGAGAAGTACTAAGTCACTTCAAGATGACTTTTAAGGATAGTATCTAACTGCTGAATTGGGGTTACTGGCAAAAACTTCCAAATTGCTGTACGTGGTTAATTCCCCATCTTGAAATGGACCTAATAATACAGATAATCTCATTAAGGTCTGTTGCAAAGATTAGGTAAATGGGAGTATCAAAATGGGCACAGTTGTGGCTCAGAAATCCTTCTGTTGCAGCCTGCTGCTCTGGCAGTGGTCAGTGCCACTGGTCTAGGGGAAGGGTTAATGTAGATGGCAAATGAAAGTGAATACTTCACCTGAGATATCCACACTTGCTAGTAACTTGTGGTTAATAACTTCCCAAACTAAGAGTTTTAGCTTAAGATGGTTCTTATTTTTTTTTCTTTAGGTTGCTGATATAGTGGACCTCCACAAGGTCCTGAGGCAATCCCATTATGTATAATGTGAGGAAGTACTTCCCTTTTGTTTAAAGTTTTTGCCTAAAGCTTTCTTTCAGTGTCCCTTAGTTCTTGTGTTACCAGAAGGAATGAGCGAGCTGATGTTCCCAGATAGCATTTTTGGTGCCTTTCAAGATTTGATAGAGCTCTGTTATCTCCCCTCTGCTAACACTTAATCAAACTTAAGAACCCTTATTTATTCAATGTCTCCATATCAAGAAACAGTCGATGAGCTTTTATTGTTCTTACTACCTTCTTCTGCTCCTTACCTAGTTTTAACTTTGAGGTGACACTATCAATTCTAAATGTCGTTATTAGTGAGCTAGTATATGTTGCTTGCTTGGAACTTCTTGGTGGGCAGCCATTTGAGATGGATTAATAAATTATATGAAGTTTTAAGCATTGTAAAGCACGCACATACTCGTACTAGTGCTTGCAAGGAGAAGACTGAGGATCCTTTAGGGCTCTCTTTTCACCTAGTGAGATGTAGTGCTTTTGAAAACAGCAGACTATCCACTGTGTTCTACTTATTTCTGAGCTGAGTTAGAACTACTTTATTCAAGAACAATGCAGAGGAAGTATGAAATTCAGAAGGAAGATTGGGTTTGTTACTGAGATTCCAGAATGAAACCATTTTACACCTAAGAAACTTACAAATCTGTCTGGATATCCTCTTCCTTTCTACAGCAGCTGTTTCCACTCTGTATTTTAATGAGTGGGCTGAACTAAAACCTTTGGGGAAGGATTTTCCCCTCCCTCCCCCCTCTTTGGCATTCCTACGTAAAAAGCTGCACTACAGTATTACACTCTGTGCTTCTGTTGAATGAGTAAATGCTTATGGCTGGATGGTCCAAAGGAAAGGCTACGTCATGCTCTCAGATAGTTAAGCACCTTAATGCAAGCTTTTTGAAATTTTCCTGGATATTCAGCTGATGTGATTTTGGCTGCAAAAAGTAAGTATTAAAAAACTTGGAAGATTTAAGACTGTTTCAATCTCTTCCAAATTTTCCACTGTAAATAACTTGTGGAGTATCTGCTGGTAGATTCTATTTGAACGGTTTTATTTTACATTTCCTGTTAACCGTTTATATCTCATCTGAATTCCTTAGGAATTCCCTAAAGTTGCATACCAAGATTCATCGAGGAACGTAACTCAGATAGCATTGCGCATGATGTCTAGTGGAAAGTACTGATTCCCTTTTACCGTACAACATAATGAGACTTATCCCTACAGATGTTGTTCCAAGCTACTTTTTGCGTCCCTTTATGCTTTGATTTGTCTCTGCCTGCTGAAACTTTTTTTTTTTTTTCCCCCACCTTGGTGGTATAGTTTTATTCGGTGTCTGATCGGTCCTCCTTATGTGTGCTGGAAACATCTGCTTTGAATGTTTCTCTCTGCTCTCACAGTAATACAGTAATTTCTCTGTCTTTTGTATGGTTTCTCATATGAAGCAGAACTGAGAAAATGGAGAAAACAGCGGCACTTTTTTTTTTTTTTCTAGTTTTCCTTCAGCGCTAGATTACATTCACTAACCTCAGCAAATAGCACAATTCCCTCCGGAGTACTGGGAAGCAGCCTAAACTCACTGCAGTTGCATTTAGCTGGACTATACTTGAAGCAGGATTTTTTTTCCCCCCCCCCCCCCCCCTTTCTCTTTTATGGTCTGCTTAAATTCTTTCTGTTGTAACTGCATTCCTGATTGATTCCATTCTCAGACAGGCATCTCTTGCCTGTTAAATTTCCCAAAATGAACTTCCTGAAATGAAAGTAGATGAGATGCCATGCATCTGACTGTGAATTCAAGTTAAGAATTTTTTTTCCCTAAAACTGGGAGTAAGATGGTCTCACCTTCAAGCCTTTATAGTAACTTAATTTGAGGCTGAAATTACTGTCTTAATTGAACAGAAAATCAAGGCTGACATTAAGCCCTAGAAATTTAAAGTTAGGGTCTAGATTCCTCTGCTGCACTTGGAACGATTTAGGGCCAGACTCAAACTTTATGATTTGATTCAATAATTAGTATCATAGTTAAAACAAGACCCAGAGTTAGGCCTCATTTGTTATACTGCAATAAATATGGGAGAATTCTTTTAATTTTAAAAGTTCTGTGAGCATGCAGTTGCTTGGACTTTAAGGCAAACGTTGTGGTTGATACCTGGGCAAGATCTTCGCTCTTGTTTTCCAGTTTTATTCTACTCTGGTAATCATCTGCATCTCTCCTAGTAGCATTCACCTTACCTGATATTTGCATGGCAGCAAGTAACCTGTGCTTCCCAAAAATGGGATGTGGCTACTGTGAGCATTCCTGTGTCCACAGGTAGCCTGTGTTGCATAGAGGACACCAATAATTGCTCTTGGGTGCCAGAGTTCTTCTGCTGGCTTTGGTTTGAGAAATTAAAATGACAGCTAATTTGGGTTTCATTCTGACGTGATTCCAGGATATGAGCCTGTCTATTTGGGTTCAGAAAACCAGGCTTAAATTGAGCAGATAGAGGTTACAATAACTTTACTTTTTATTTTAGGCAGATTTGGGTGATAGCTGAATATAGTAACTCTGTCACTTTCTCATGGTGGACTTCAATTTTTAATTTTTCCTTTAGGTATAAATTTTCTTGCTTAGTAACTTATGGTCATTCTGAAAGGCTGGAGCTATATTACGTATTTTTGCAAATCAAAGACTGTCTGTTGCTGCTCCCAAGAGAAGATAGCCCTGCAGAATGAGACTTTTCTCAAGCCCCTTCCCAGTTCTTATATCTCCCACCACTGGAGGTGGCTGTTAATGGTCTGAGCTCATGGAGCTGAACGGTACTTGACACCATGCCTTAGTTTCCTGTTAAGCTTTTCCAGATGATTTCCTTGAAGTTTAAATGACAAAGTTTGTTATTCCACAACTTCCTGAAGCAAACAGTTCAATAGAAGCGTTGATTTAGAAGAGCCAGGACATGGTTAAGAGCTTTTAAAGCACCTCAAAGAAGGCTTCCAGACCATTCTACAGGAGAGATTTCTCTTGTGTGTCACCTCTGAGGTGATTAAATGGTCTCCCCTTATTCAAAATATGGATTAAATTTAATACTTAACTCTGTGTGATCTTTAGCATGTTATTTGATCTGTTTGCATTGTTTCCTCACCTGTGAAATGTAATAATGCTTGATTGGTTTGTCTGCATTGGCTGTGACCTAGTCTGATAAGGACTGTAGTCTTATACATACCCGGCACATTAGGTACAAATCTGACTGGACTTCCAAATAATGCTGTACTAAAAATACTGAATTGTAAAAAAAATATTATCTTAGGTAATTGCATCATCTGTATTTATTCATACAGAAGGCATATGCTGAATTAAAAATCTGCTGAAAGCTTTATTGGGAAAGAGTGGCCACTGTCACATAGAGCTTTTCTGGTTTACTTCAGTTTACTCCCTATTGTCAACAGAAGTGAGATATTTTTCTCTTACTTGTGATTGTAAGTTTTGGTAGTATATAAATGGAGAGAAGGGGAGAACTATGCATTGATGTCCCCTACTAGTCAAGCTGTGATAAAGTTTACCACACGAATATGTTTTAAAGTAACTTTCAAAATTGTTTTTAGATTCCATTAAAATCTACTGGCTCTGTATGTGGTAGATTCTCCATGGCGAAGAGCACGTAACTCAAGGGTGTCCTGTCATACAAGAAGCCTCATGCAGCCTCTGACTTGATTAGTTTCTGAATTCCCATGGTTGTATGTTCTCAGCTTCCAAGACTTGTAAGACCTCCTGAATTTTCAGAGTGTAAACTCTGAAGACTATTTCTTTTTTTCTACCTCTCATCATTTTGCTGTTTATAAGAATATTTTGGCACTCAGATGTTAGCTAACCTGTTTTGCGGTGAATTCTCAACTAGTCTTCAGAGTCTTCTTTCTTACTTGGTGTCTTGATAGCCTCTGTGTCACAAAATAACTTTCAACTCTGTTGATTCTTATGTTGGAGTTTAAAAAAAAAAAACATCAAAAACCCCACAAAAAGTTGGAAAAAAATGGGCAAACATCAAAACTGTGTCCTCATTAACGAGTAAGGGAGAACAAGTAAAATGTGAAGGCATTTGTAGGGAGTATTACTTAAATATGTGATTCTCTGCATGGTAATTGATTCTTTAAAGATTTATATGGAATGAAGTATTCTATGAAGAACGGAGTACTAACTATCTGTAATTACATAGTTTCTTATGGGTAGTATGCATAGAAGTCCTGTCATCCATGAAGTAATTAAAGGGTATAGGTGAATTTTTCATTCTCATTTATTCTCATTCTTCCCAATTTGTTCCTGTTGTGAATCGGGGAATGGCTGGGGTAGTAGGAAAGCTGGACTTTGTAGAAGTAAAGGAATTGGTAATGATGCCATCAGAAAACAAATGGCCCTAGGAATCATTTAGGACCTGTCTTTCTCTATGTTACTCGTCCCAAATTTGTGTGTGTGACTGGGCAGGTGAAGGTATTCTTTTGGTTGACATTTTAATGGGTTACTGACATGAATCAGATTCCACGATGAGGACCCTAACTTGGTTTTACAGCAAGAGAACTGAGACTTGGAGTAACTGTGTTTGAGTTATTCTGGATTGACACAGGAGTAAATGAAGTCTTTGCTTTTGAGAAATACTGCTGTGGCCGAATTGGCATAAATGTTAGCTGGAATATTGCAAGAGAGTACAGCAAATAAATGCCAAAATCTGGCTGTTTTGGGGTGGAGGGACTGAGTACTTAACATGGTGATAAACGTTCTAAGTTTTTATAGACTATTGATCATGTTTTAAGTACTTGAAAGGGAGGCTTGTGGGTTTAGTTCTGGTTTTTAATTGAGAAATTGAGACACTGCTCTGTACTACAGTGATTGCAGAAAGCTGGAAATAAAGCTCTTATTTCCTGAATCCCAGTTTCTCAATGAGCTCTTTGAGAATTTGCATCCCACTGAATTATCTTCAGGGAGGAAACATCACACTGAATTGTGATTAGTTAGCAACACTGTGAATGGGAACATTTTAAAAGGTTCGAAAGCTGAATGACATCAGAAAAATCTGTTTTTCATGAAGGTGATTCTGGTAGATGTGTGTCTTCTAAAAATACAGATAGGGGGAAAAAAAATAACACCATAGCATGAATTCTATGCAGGATGTTCTCCCTGGTAAATTCCACATGCTAATGGGTAATGTCGTATCATTCTGTAGGCTTTCACTACATTTCCTGCATCCTGCATCTTTCCTCTCAGTGTTGTGTTTGATTTTTTTTTTTTCCCTTCTTCCTGAAATATCTGTTTCTTACGAGGAAGAGGAAGACTGCTGTAGTGTTCTCCCCAGTTAAGTCATACTGGGAGAGGAGATTGTAATTTTGAATTGTGTTAGAGCTTTCCATGTGATCAGCCACTCCTAAAAATGGCAAAACATCACTATTTCATGCACACTGAAGGGTTGTAAATAAGAAACTATCCAAGAATACCATAGTTTTTGGCAGGAATAAGAATATTTGGTAGGAAGTTTGTCTGCAGTTAATGCACAGGACTACTACTTTAAATATTGGGTTTGTTTGTTTGTTTTTTCTTTTTGAAATAAGATCAAAAGGTTTCCCACAGTTTTTGACATGATAGTTTGTATTTGAGCCAGTTTTCACATTTGTGTAATTAAGTTTATAGACTTGTCCAAAAACTTAAATCATCATCTCCTACACATAAATGGCAACTCATCTATCACATCTTCAGTAGCAAGGGGAAGCAGGCTGTCTCAGAGTTATTTAAAATTCTTTTCTTTCATATTTGCCAAGTTCTTTTATTCTCTGTAGGTTTTAATGACTCAGACCTCTGAAGTCTTTTCCATACATGGTTAAGTGTAACCACTGTTTGGGGGCGGAGGGGGAGGATGAAGGGAATAATTTACTGAGCTGATAGAGTTTTAAACAAATGTGGGTGGTTTTCCTGAAACAATATTTCAGTCCTGGTGTCATACATGTGTATTCATACATTGGGCATCTCTTAGCCTTAATCCTGCTGGCAGCTTGTAGAAGTAAGTATCCATATATAGTGAATGCTATGCATTTACATTTAGCAAGGGTAGTTAGTCTCAATCCTCCACCCAGGGCCATCTTCTTAGCTAGGATACATTTTCTGGGATCTTATTTCTACAAGATTCCTTTAATCTTTCTGCATGTGTCCATCTTTTGTGCATATTAACAAAATAAAATAACTTGGTTAATATTGTCTTCTTTTAATAGTGGACACTTACTGCACATCTATCTTGCTCTTCCTTTAGCACAGACAACGCTTACTTTTGAGCAGGTTAGTAATGGATGGTCAGCAGAACTGCAACATCAGATGTTTTGCACCCATTTCTTTTTAATAGCCACTGAAATATTTTAAAGTTTTCTGTGTGACTGCTCTCTCTTTCAGACTAGAAATGTGTTCTGAAAGACTAATTTGGTCTAGTGGTCAGTAGTGTCAGACAAACTGAGTTATACCATCTCTGTCACAAGCACTCNTATGAGGACAGGCTGAGAGAGTTGGGGCTCTTCAGCCTGGAGAAGAAAAGGCTTTGAGGAGACCTTATAGTAGCCTTCCAGTATCTGAAGGGGGCCTACAGGAAGGCTGGGGAGGGACTATTTACAAAGTCTTGTAATGACAGGGCTAGGGGCAATGGGTTTAAACTGGCAGAGGGGAGATTTAGACTGGATGTTAGGAGGAAGTTCTTTCCAGTGAGGGTGGTGAGGCACTGGAACAGGTTGCCCAGGGAGGTTGTGGCTGCTCCCTCCCTGGAGGTGTTCAGGGCCAGGTTGGATGAGGCCTTGAGTGACCTGTACTAGTGGGAGGTGTCCCTGCCTATGGCAGGGGGTTGGAACTAGGTGATCCTTGAGATCCCTTCCAACCTTACCATTCTATGATTCTGTATTGGTCAAATCATTTAGCCGTAATTTCAAAAACACATCATGCCAATGTAAATCCATTTCAATTCAAGTTGTGATAGAGGCCTAATTCTTATTTCCACTAAGGCTTCATTACACTGCCTGGCAAGGTCAAAATCCTTAAAATGAGTTTTTTACCTTACCAGAGGGATATAAAGGAACCCTGTGCAAATCTGGCAAAACTGAACTAACACAGCAGCATTAAAATAATTAACTGTGCTTCTCTATTTCCCCAGACTTAAAAAAAAAGCCTAGTAACATGTACCTACTTTATACAAATGCAACAGAGCTGACTGATTGATTGCACAGTCATTTGGAAATGTCCATTGCTACATAAGTGTCAACTTGCATCATTTAACTTGAACTAATTTGTCTGCTAATCAGTGAATTTTTTTTTTAAAGGCAATTTATATATATCTGAGAAACATTCCCAAATCCAAGTAATTTAGTTGTATTAAGACAAACCACGTACTGATCATGAATTTAGGCATCCCAAGTGTGGCCTTGACTTCACATACTCAGGGTTGCATGGTTGTGAAAGATTTGACCCCATGTTAACCATGCTGTAGATCACAAGACTGCTGATTGGAACAGATTTCTTTCTGTCCCAATGCTACAACAGTTTATTAGTTGCTCATAGCATTTTGTAACAGATCCTTTTGAAATTTCACAAGGATATGAGGATAACTGTCTTCTAAATGCCAAGTGTATTTTGCAGAGCGATAATGGAGCATTTTATTGCCTTTTTGTCTCCTGTTGACATTCTAGAGCTCATATTAATACCTACCCTGTACCAATGGAAGCGAAACAAAAAAACCCAAACTTTTAATGTGTTCTTGTAACATGAGCTGAAGTGATTGTTAGATAAGAGACCGCAATAATAAGTCTCAATAACATACAAACTCATACTAAGAGATGTCTCAAGGGCCCTTGCTTGCAAGAGAAATCCCTGTCTACGTGAGTGATTGCCTTGCTGTGAGTGGATTTGCTCATGAAATGGCTCTTTGTGAATGAAATGGCAAAATCAATCCTAAATGAAGAATGCAGCATAAATTATTCTGCCAAAAGGGGAGGTTATCTTGAGGCATAGGACTTTTGTTGTCTCTTTAAATAAATGAATATAGTGCAAAATGGTTCATCATCTAAAATGTTACTTCAGGAAACATCACATTTGATTTCCATTCCTTCATACTGCCTCTGGATTTACATGATCAGTAACATACATAAATATTTCATGGTCTAAATCTGTATTTCTTTCTCTTGGAGTTGCATTTGTCTTTGATCAATGTTATAATAAACTAGATCTGCCAGAATAGATTATTAAATACAGCTAATAATATTTGCTGTTTCTGAAATGCAACCTAATTTACAATTAGAAAAGCTAAATGGAGTTTGCTAACACAAGAACAGTGAAGCAGGCTGCAAATATGTAAGTAGGCACTTCTCTGGTAACTGTGCAGCTAGCTGAAAGGACTCCTTCCTATCTCCGATGTCCCTTGCAGGATATGTTAAGCATTTTATGGTTAAATCCACTGCACTTTATCAGCTGCACTATTTTACAATTGATCTGCCAGTACTCTGAAGAGGTTTATCCAGAGCTGTATTGGTCTGATTTAAACTTTCCCAGAGACTCAAAACCTAACAGAACAATACAATAATAGGATGTCTTCCTCTCTCCCACCCTTTGGAAAGAAAGGAATTAGATGTAGAGAGTGAAAGGGGTAAAACACCCAAAGAGTCTTGCTTTGATTTGGAAATTAAAAGAAAAACTTTAAAAATAAATAAAATGAATTTAAGGTAGGGGAGTTACAAAAAGGTATAGGGAAGAGAAACAAGATACAAGAACGTATACAAACAGATTGATGACAATGGATGGAGGTGGATTCAGGAAGTGGTGGTGCGACCATGTGGTAGGATGGCCACATGGCAAAACAGGAGCAGCAGGAACAAGGCAGGCAGGGAGGGCGAAGAGAGAAAGAAACAGGAAGTTCCTCTCTTTTTATAGGGATCCTAGACTGGAAGTGGGAGTGGGCTGACCACTACACCTGGGGTCAGGTTCAGACCACCCCTGGGGAGGGTTAACCCTTTACAAGACCCCATGAATGAATAATAACCATCCTTAACACTATGGCTGCAGTCATAGTCTGCAGTCTGAGAAATCTAGACCCAAATCCAGCTTTTAAAAAAGGACTTCTGACCTCCTCTGTGCCCAAATTTTCAGTCTCATTTGAATGCTCAGCCACACAGCTTCCCTGGGACCTTTGGGAAGTTGAAATTGCTGTTTTGCTGTTCCAGATCTACCACTTCTACCAAGGAATTGTGCCATCTGACATTTGATTAATTATCTTAATATCACAGAATCACAAGTATTCCAGCATAACCTGGAGCGGATTTTAAGTACAACCGTATTTCCAGTCTAGAGTTGGCACCTTCAGCTGTGGTATTTGCACCAAATATGGTTGGGTCTGAAAAACCTCTCTGCCAAAACACAAGCCACAACTTTGAAACTCATGACCTAGGCTGTTACAAGCTGCCCCTGCCTCACTAATGACTCTTCAGTGTCAGTTGTTTCTTTGCCTTTTCTAAAGGATTAAATATCTTCATGTCACAGGGAATGGGAACACCCGTACAAATGGGGGCTACTACCTGTGTGCTGTGATCTACATCTAACTGGTTGCCATGATCTCAGCTATTGCCACCTGAGTCTGTGATTGAGCATTTATTGCTGTATTTCTTTCTTAGGAGGAGGCAAATCTCACTCCTTTGTAAAAAATATGTTTTCAGGTTCTTTGCATAGCAAGTAGAGAAAGAAAAGCACTGCCATATTGTGACTCATTCCAGCTTACATGCCTGTCTTAGGACAGGATGACTTTTCCTCTCAAAGCCCTTGTCACTCACCATTGACTGCAAAAGTAACTGTTTAGGTGCCTGACAATTGGTTAACTGTAGTTAGGTGAGGTGGATCCTGTTATTACTATTCATCCCTCATGTTTGTGCATCAGGAAATGTCTGTATTTTGAATCAGTGGCATCACTAGTTGTTATCTTGAGTATGGGTTATGTTTGTCAAAGATCCTGTATGTATATACTCATTTGCAAACCATACTTTAGCAAGACTTTTTTTTTTTTTCCCTCAGATTCTTGCTACTGGAAAGCACTGGGTAGCTGGTCTTATTGGGGGAGGAAAAGGATAAGCAAAGAGATAATTTAAACTGAAGTTCTCTGCAGGATCTAAAATCTCTGAAGATTTTTTTGTAATGGTTTTGTGCTACAAATGCTGAATGGCATTTCACCTTTTTGCATGTGTTCTGCTCTGAAAGCATCACATATTTGTGAAAATGTTATGAATTTGCACAGAATATAAATATACAGAGAAAGTTGGGGGCAAAGTTAAATCTGTTTAGTAAAGTCCAGTGGCACTTGCTTAAGTAGCTTGCTGCTTCAGAATCCATCTGCAATTGCAGCTGTTGATATCCTTAAAGTTATAGCAGTACCTAGTTCTGCTTTAGTGAATGTGGTCATCTGCCCAGAGTTAAATAGTTACCCCTGTTTTGTATGTTTTTGAAACCCGGACCTGCTGGCCTCCAAGCTGTACTGGAGTTTCCTTAGCAAACTGTATGTGATGCGTCCCAGTTTATCATTCCAGCAAGGATTCTGTTTGGATTAATTTTTTTTCAGGGGTAGGAGGAAAGAGTTCCAGTGAGATACTGTGTCCTTGTCCTCTCTTTGGTGAGGAAAGAAGACCTGATTTGATCGCCAGGTATATCGAATGTCTTGAGTCGGGGCCTGGTGTGTCATGGGTAGTAGCAATGTCAGATTCCACTCTGCTGTCTGCTGACCTGTTTCAGCAATGCTGTGGCAGGGGGCAGTTGGACTCAATGATCTCTGGAGGTCTCTTCCAACCCTTAACATTCTGCGATTCTGTGAGCTGAGCTGTTTCCTGGTAGGGCCAGTTTGGATGGAAGGTGCTTCCTGGTGGTGTGATGAGTTTCTCTTCACAAAGTACTGGGCAGCTAACTTGCTTCACACAGCTCAGCAAAGTTACAGTGTGGAGGTAACTTCTGTTAACTCCTGGGCTGCTTTGAAGATCTTGCTGTCATGGAGCAGTTATTCTAGAGAGCAATTCTCTTCCAGATCATCCAGTTTCTTTGTTATGTTGTTCACGCATTTCCCTAAGCACCCTTGTGGATTGTGTCTGTTGAAGGGTGTCAACACTTCACTGTATAAGCTCTTAATATTTCGGTTGTAGACACGAAGCCCCAAATCACTTTGGTTATTTAAAGAAGCAGAGCCTGGAGAGGCCTTGCTGTATTGTTAAGGATGTTCTTTGTTGTTTCAGCAATCTGCTAGCAATTGACTACATTGTAGACTCAGTTCATCAGGCTGCTTGTGGCTTCCTTGGGGACTTAAAACATCCTGCCTGTGCTTCAGTTTCTTCATCAGTAGAGCTGAGACAACTCTTATATAGTCATAGAGGGATCTCTCATTTTAGAGTTGCTATGATTACCTATGTTGTGGAAATACACGATTTTGTTCTGACTGAAATACAGCATTTCCATTCCTCTTGCAATTCTCTTTAATAAGAGAATGTCAGGAGTCTACTAGTGACAGCAGTTAGTGCATCACCAAGCAAATTCTTGCTATTTGTAACAGCATAGTTTCCATTTGTCATGACGGAATATTTCTAAGCTTTGCTCATTATTTAGGACTGGATTGTATCACTTTATTTGTTTCTGTAAATGCTTTCATCAGAAACTAAGTCCAGATGTCATGGATTGGCAGTAGATCAGGTTGAACTATCCAAGGTTTTTCTGAGACTAAATAAGGCTTAAACATTTTCATTCCATTTCCTCTTCACCTTACTTATCGTGCTGGCATTGACAGAAGCAAGGCTGCTTTCCTGAGTGTTGATCACCCCTCTGCATAGTCAGTAAGTGCTGTTAGTGATGTTTAAAATAAAAATGACTTGTTGATGCAAGACTGAGATGAGTTTGAATAACTAACCCTCCTTGTTTTGGCAAGCCTATTAAGATGTCAAGTGGCTCATATGGTGGACAGGATTCTAAGTCCTGCAGTAGCACAGTCCTGACATTTGGAGCTGGCAGCTAGCCCTGAAGGTAACAGTTCATGCAGTGTGTTTTCCCAGTGATTCTCCTCACAGGTCTATATCTGGTAATAGGCTGCTGCTGACAGTTTGCATGGCAATTCGGACTAATTGCCAACAGCACTGTCACCTGTCACAAACAATTCATAATCAAATACTGCCTCTCTGCAACCCTAGATAATATATGTGTTACAAGATGTGTTATAAAGTGCCATGATCAGTAAACAAATGCATTATACTGACTTGTGTTTTGTGCTTCCTGAAGAGTGCTGGTGGAAGCCACCTTGCTGCCAGAGATGGCTGCCTCTGGCCCACAGAAGACATCCTTTATTTCTGTGAGGCAAGAATGAGGGGTGGCTTACACCAGGACTGGGGTGTGTGGGGAAAAAATACTTCTTTAAGGGCACTTATGTGCCTAAGAGGGCCTCATGGTGAGGCAGTTTGACTCTAAATAATCCTCTCAGAATAAAAGACATAATTTCCAACCCCTCAAACTAAGATCTTAAAGCAATATGGGCTTTATGGAAAGTGCTGGTTTTTAACAGTTGAGTCAGTAAACCAGCATGACTTGGCATCTAGTTATAGAAGAGGTTGAAGAAGGATATTGCTTGCCAAATATGCAAAACATTTGTGTGATTTACTTCAGCAAAGATGTGAAATGAATCCTGCTCAATCTGGGCTAAGGCAGAACCCTGAGACTGGGACCCTGCGGAACTTTGAATGGCAAATGGATGGTGGAAAAGCTGTAAATCCCCAAGGAGATGCCATGTCCCACCTACTTGAGGCCATTCTGTGGTGGTGGTGGACCTACCTCTGGACTAAACTCTAGGACAGTTCTCTTTCTGTAACAATGGAACAATGAGACATGACTGAAGATGAAAAAAAGTTGAAGCTCCTGTTTCAGAAGAGCTTCTGCAGTGTTTTGTGGAACATAGAGTGCTATTGAAACTTCCTGGTGTGTTAGAGCCAGTGCTGCTTTTCTGCTGATAGGAAGGTCTGTAATTTGTGATTCAGTTTAGTTATGCATGAAGATAAAATGTCAGCTGTTCCAGTTTTGTTTGTGTCTTTAAAGCTCTGATAGGAAACATCTAAAACACCGCAGGCTAATTAACTGCAGATACTATTTAGTTACCAGTATCAAATCTGTTGTATCATCTTCTATATGTGGATTTTCAATTCCTGAAAGCTGTTAAGTTAGAATTTGTCCTCTGGAGTTAGGCTTCCTGAACACTTTCTCATGAATTATGCAGTTGACATTGAGAACAAAACATGTCAGAGTACAACCAAATTTGGTTCACAGAAGTTACTAAAGGAGAATCTATTTGTATTGCAGAACTCTCTCTCCTTCCAAGAAACACATATACTAGTGACCTCAGTGAATCCGACAGTCTTCTATGGAAAATCTCATTCTGTACAATGGAGATAGCTTACTCTCAGATACGTAATCTCAACTGCATTAGTCACACAGCTCTTCACAGAGCACATGCAGTGTTCCTCATTTCTTGTTATTACATGATGATTTTCTGGTAGCAAAGGAAGAATTGTACAAGTAGTCAGGTGAGGTCCACATGAAGAACGTCTCACTGGTACACTGTGACAGAAATGTGTGCACACTGTGAAGGCAAGTTATGGAAAAACTGCACCTTCTCAACAGAGATCAATCCACCTCCCTGATTCTCTAAAAAGAAACAGCAGCATCCCAGTGCCTGATTATAACTGCACTGACACAACCTTGGTGAGGATAATTGTGGATTATACTTCATATCAGTACTTCAGTAGATCAGCTTTCCCTTCATCAGCTCCTTCCTTTTTCAAGGATTCTGATCTTAATCCTGTTTAACAAAGAGAAGCTGCTTTATTGGTTTTGACCTGGAGCTTCAGAATTCACTTACATAAAATGCCTTGAAATCCATGGATGTTTTGTTTTAGAGTGTTTCAGGCTCATCCCCTGAACATAAAAAGGTCTATCGTCACTACATCATCAATAAAAAAAAAAGAGGTGTGATAATTGCTAGTTCAAGGGTCTGTGGGTCTAGCTAAGAAATGTTTCCATTTTGGAGTTGACTTTGGAGTAAAGGCTCAACAGACAGAGACTGTTCAGGTAGTTATTTCCATGGTATGCATGTGCCTCGAAGTTCTGAGTGGTGCATAGTTTTAAGTCTTAGAGAAGTTCCTTAGACTGTTCTGTTGAGATCTACTTTAAAAAACACAAGAGGTGTCTGGCTTAATAAAATGTGGAAAATGAGGAGAAAATTATTAAAAGTCGTCGTGAAGGTTTGTTCAGCTTCTTTTGGCACATAACACAGCTGGGAGTTTGTATACCGTATGTGAGCCATGGAGAGTTTAGAATGAATACATATCAGTGTATATATATATATATATATCAATATCAATATATGTATGGTCCTACTCTGGCAAGGGGGTTGGACTCGATGATCTCTTTGGGTCCCTTCCAACCCCTGACATCCTGTGATCCTGCGAGTAGTTCTCCTTTGAAGACATTATGCATTACAAATGACTGTACAGCCGTTAAGCAATCACATTTGCTGTGTACAGGCCTGGCAGATGGTAGCAGGTAAGAAACAAAGAGATGAGTCTGTAATGCTGCATGCCTCTTGATATTGATCTTTGGAATGGGGATGTCTTCCTAACTCAATACAGTCGAGCAGCAATGTTTGCTCAGATGATAGGGAAATGCGGTGGAACAATGTTAACTTACACTTGCTGAGAACAGGAGTACAATGCAATGGAAGTTCCCAAGATCCTGGCAGCCTAGCTAATGGACATTGCATGTCTTTGTTAGTATTTGAACATCTGCTTAGTCAGTAAAACCCAAGACAAGTCAGTACCTTGCTTTTTTAGGACAAAACTAATGATGTTTGAACAACTTGCTGAAATTTTTTTGGCCCAGCACTATAGCTAGTCCAGCTGTGTTACAATAAACCCCAAGCCCTTTATTATCTGAATGGATGGGAAAAAAGTGTTTCTTATCATACTACAGCCAAATACAAATCGGCTGAGTTACTAATCTTCTGAAACATGTGTCACTTCTACTATGCAATCTTGTTCAAAAGGTCTTTTAGCCTTTGCCACTAAAGGAAATACGCTTGAGCCAAAGTGTTCTCCACTTCTGAATGCATGGACAGACTTCGTTTAGCTGCCCCTTGACTCAACAGGCAAGCCGCTTATATGGGGAATGTCTGCTAAATTCCTCACCTTTTTTAACAAGGTGCAGGTGTGATAGATCATGGATTGGTGAAAGGAATGAGAAGAGTTTATCATTTTTCTGTTAGTGTGCTTGTTTTTCCACAGCACCAATTTGGTCTAGCCTGTGAAGTTCCATGAAATCAAAGGAGTCTTTAGATATAAATTTCAGTCCTTAGAATTCACCTAACCAAGGTGTGGTCTCATAAATGGCAGCACTGTTGAAAGTTTTGATGTGGATTAAATGTATAAACATTTACAAAGACATCAGTCAGTAAGAGTAGCTAGAATTTTACATAGCACTGAATAAGAAACATGCTGAGTTTGATCTGTCTAATGCCAGCTAAGTTATTCATGTGCCTCTCTCAGATTTTAACGATTTTAAGTTTTATTTTTAATGGACAAATGGAGCAATGTCACCTCAGAACCAGTTTATCTTAGTCAGCCTTACAACCGTATCTTTTCTGCCTTTCTGAGATTCTGCAACCATGTTTGACTGTTCTGTCTGTGCTATCACAGATATCTTTGCCGCTCCTCAAGCACATGGCTCAGATGTCTCAGCACTAATTTGTAATTTGCTGCATCTTTTGTCTCTGACTTTTTTTTAATGTAAAGTCTGAAGAGTTTATAGTTCACTTGAGCATTTGTGAGGTGTCCTCATCTCTCAGATATTTAATGACCTTATTAGGGAAGCTCTAAAAGCCCAGAGAATCTTGTTTATAGGATTAGTTTTGAAAGTTTAGTATGCTTACAGAGGTGAAACAACTACAGCTTGGATTTTATGCAAGCAAGAGGAGAGTAATCAAAGCTTGGCTAGTTCACATATATGAATACATTAGTAACATCTCATGGGAAATGCAAGAAAAGGGCAATTATTCAGGCTCGCAGATAGCATCTCTTGTGGCAAATGATCTCTTGGAGTAAGAACAAAGATACACCTCTAAAATGTGAGAGGCCAGCGTACCAGTGCAGGATGAATAAGCACTGAAGTTTGTTAGTGCTGATCATGCAGACAGAGAAATTCTGAGAGATTTCTACAAAAACTGAGCAGGTGTGTTGTTTTTAGCTGGACTACATTATATCTTGCATCCTATGAAGTATTTAGCTGTGGATTGTCTCTGCTTCTGCATTTTGATACGATTCAAATTGATAGAAAGGCTTTCCATGCAATAACAAGGTTGTTGTGATTAATTGGTGATGAGGTACTAAGATTTTAAAACACTACTAGGATCTTTCTGTGCCCTTTTTAATTTCTTTTTAATTAGCCTGGAGGGTGACGCTAACAGACAGGGCCTTCACAGGCAATGAAGAGAGCCTCTAAAGGGAAGTCAGTCTTTAGGAATGCGAGAAGCAAACCCTGCCTAGCCCTTGTGTATATTTACAGCAGAAACACCCACAGGAACTCTTGCTTGATCTCACCTGGGGACCTGGAGCTGCCTGCCTTGTGCCTGGAAATGCAATGCTGACATAGCTCAGGGCTCGCTCACTTTTTTTTGTGCAGCCCTGCGTTGTGCAAAGTAGATGTTCCCAAAACTTTATTTTTTAATATGATTTGAAACCTAAGATTCCTGGTTACTGCATGGGCTGCAGCCTCTCAGCCTTTACAGAAAAACCTAGCTGTTCTGGGAATTGCAGTCAAAGCACAAGACTTGGCATGACTGGGCCTTTTACAATCAGTCTGCTTTTGACTTGCAACTGGCTACTGTCCCCTGACTTCACAGGGAAGGAAATCCTTCTGGGAGTAAGGATCAAATTCTGTGTCATGCCAGCTGCAAAGTAAACTATGAAAGGAGCTGGACCCAAAGCAAGCTACTGCTTTGACTCTTTTTGCTGAGCTTGACACTCTGTTCTCAAGTTTCTTAAGTCCTGGCTGACTGAGGCACATCCTCCTGCACTGGGAGAATCAGAATCATAGAATCAGTTAGGGTTGGAAGGGACCACAAGGATCATCTAGTTCTAACCCCCCTGCCACAGGCAGGGACACCCTGCCCTAGATCAGGCTGGCTAGAGCCTCATCAAGCCTGGCCTTAAACACCTCTAGGGACGGGACCTCAACCACCTCCCTGGGCAACCCATTCCAGGGTCTCACCACTCTCATGGTGAAGAACTTCCTCCTCACATCCAGTCTGAATCTACCTACCTCCAGCTTTGCTCCATTCCCTCTAGTCCTGTCACTACCTGATATCCTAAAAAGTCCCTCCCCAGCTTTTTTGAAGGCCTCTTTCAGATACTGGAAGGCCACAATAAGGTCACCTTGGAGCCTCCTCTTCTCCCGACTGAACAACCCCAACTCTTTCAATCTGTCCTCATAGGAGAGGTGCTCCAGCCCTCTGATTATCCTCATGGCTCTTCTTTGGACACACTCCAGCATGTCCACATCCCTCTTGTGCTAGGGCTCCAGAGCTGGATGCAGTACTCCAGGTGGGGTCTCACCAGAGCAGAGTAGAGGGGAGAATCACTTCCCTTGACCTGCTGGCCACACTTCTCCTGATGCAGCCCAGGATCTGGTTGGCTTTCTGGGCTGCAAGTGCACACTGGTGGCTCATGTTGAGCTTCTCATCCACCAACACACCCAAGTCCCTCTCAGGGCTCTTCTCCAGCCAATCACTGCCCAGCCTGTATTTATGCTTGGGACTGCCTCAACCCGGCTGCAGGACCTTGCGCTTGGTCTTGCTGAACCTCATGAGGTTGGCTTGTGCCCACCTCTCCAGTCTGTCCAGGTCCCTCTGGATGGCATCCCTGCCCTCCAGTGCATCAGCTACACCCCACAGCTTGGTGTTGTCAGCAGACTTGCTGAGGGTGCAGTCAATGTCTCTGTCCATGTAACCGACAAAGATGTTGAACAAGACTGATCCCAGGACTGATCCCTGAGGGGCTCCGCTTGTCACAGGCCTCCACTTGGACATGGACCCATTGACAACCACTCTTTGGGTGTGGCCATCAAGCCAGTTCTTTATCCATCTAGTGGTCCCCCCATCAAACCCATGTTTCACCAACTTGGCGACCAGGATGTGGTGTGGGACAGTGTCAAAGGCTTTGCTCAGGTCCAGGTAAATTACATCAGTTGCTCGCCACTCATCTATTAATGTTGTGACTGTTCATAGAAGGCCACCAGGTTTGTCAGGCAGGATTTGTCCTTGGTGAAGCCATGCTAATTGTACCCAATCACCTCTTCATTATTCTCCTGTCGCAGTAGTGCCTCCAGCCGGATCTGCTCCATGATCTTACTGAGCACAGAGGTGAGACTGACTGGCCTGTAGTTCCCCAGCTCCTCCTTCCTACCCTTTTTGAAAATGGGAGTTATGTTTCCCCTTTTCCAACCAGTGGGGACTTCACCAGACTGCCATGACTTTTGGAATATAATAGAGAGGGGTTTAGCAACCTCATCCACCAGTTCTCTCAGTACCCGTGGGTGTATCCCGTCAGGTCCCATGGACTTAAACACTTTCAGCTTCTTCAGGTGATTACTAACCTGATCTTCACAGGAGGACAGCAGATAGGAAAGCAGTGTCCCATTTGAGATTCATCTTTTCCCCTCTCTTGAGCTCTTGGGATTACTGGGCAAAAGGGTTCAATGCTGGGAGGCAGAACATAACCTCTGGTTTTATTCAGGTTTAGCTCTTTCTAGCTACACATGACGCTTGGCAGTATGTAGTGGCAGTTTGAGGATTTTGATGCTCTGATTTTCAGTGCACAGCTGAAATTGGTTGAATTCTGCTCAGGGATCCTCCACTGAGCACAGCATTTTCCAGCACCCAGGGTACTTGTGTGGTGATCAAAGGGAGGTAGCAGCTCCTGAGAAATATCACCAAGTGTTTAGAAAATCATTCTGTTTGGCAGCATTTCAGCTTCTTATTTGATGACTCTCCCCTTCCTTGTCCTTTTGATATTGTAGGCTTTTGTGTTAAAATAGGATGTGTGTTTTCCAAGAGAGAATGCCTGGAGGATGGTGTGAAGTCATGTGTTATATGGTATTGCCACTTCAAATGTTGTTTAATCCGCATGTGGCTGCCCCCCTACACAAATTAAGTGGTTGTACTTAAAGAATCATGAAGGGGGTTTTGTTTGTCATCTAAGAATATATGTTAGAATTTCTGAGTTTTATTTGCCTTCTGGTTCAGATCCCTCTTGCTCCTCAAGTTTTTCTCTTCACCATGTCAGTAACTCTGATTTTTGGGAGTTGGTTTTGGTTTTATTATTTTAGATGAAAGCTAAGGTTCTTGGACAGTCTCCTGCTTCTGTCAAGTAAGGCTTTATAAAACCACCATATATTATAAGAGCTGACAACACCATACTAGATGCGCAGGGCTCAAGGAGATATCACATGGACAGGTAGCAGTTTGTGCTGTGCCTATTCTTAACTGACTGGAATATTTTACATGGTTTAGAGCAGCTCCATAAGTGATTGTGAGCAATTCTGGATGGGTTCAAGCTTTGTGAACCACCCCATAGATTTTTGGTTAAAGACTGAACCTTATTACTTGACTATAGCTATGTGAGAAGACTTCAGTATTTTTGTAGTGATATTTTGGAACTATTTCAGTTACTGGAACAGCAGATGGTGATGTAGCACTGGGGCTTTGTTGAAGACAGGGTGACTTTTAAAGACACTTTACAAGAAATTAATCTCTGTCAAAATTTGTGCAAAGATTCCAAAGATGGAATTTGTTTTTGTTTTGGTTTTGGTGCTTATCTTCATTCATAGAGCAGGCCGAGTCATAGCCGGGACAGACTTTGAGGAGAGAAAGACTCTTGAACTAAAGCAAGCAACTCGATGCTGTGCTCTTTAGCTTTCCAGCAAGCTAGAAGAATAGAAGTACCAGTCCTTGTACTAGACAAATCTGCTCATTGGCATTGACACAACCCAGAACTTCTAAGCAGAAGTTGAGTCAGTGCTCCCTTATGGTTTGGGCTCCCATGACACACAAGACCATGTAGGACCAAATGGGATTTTTGCATCCTTTTTAATTCTAACAATGACTCGGAAAGGGCAGAGCCTGCCTGAAGGCACAAGCACTGGGCTGCAAATGGAACAGAGCGATGCCTTTGTGCTTATTATCCTGGTAACTCTTCGTGTAGTTTTCCCAGCTGTAGGTATTATTTATGTTAATATAAGTGTCTAATCCTTTCTGAAAGCCAGTAATGCTATTTCCCTACAGTATTCCCTTCTTGCCCTGTGGTAATAAATTCCTCAGACTGATTTTATGCCACCTTTTTTTAAATTATTTTTATAAAAGAATATCTATTACATTTACTGCCTTTTTATAGCAGAGAGCAAGATAAATGGCACATCCAAATCTTGCTTCATAATTACTTATTCATTGCTTGCAGCCTGAAAGCTTCTTTTTTCAGCTAAATATTTCTTTGATCTTTCTGTGTAACCTCAATGTATGTTTGTAATTTTTGATCTCTTAAGCATTGATTTGGTTCAATTGTCTAACCTTTCAAGATTCCTCAGTATTGTTTAGTTATGCGTTGTTTAGTGAATCGTATCTTTTGATCAGCTGCTCCAAGAGTCTGCCTGATTCTTCTGTGGCTGTTACCTAGAGCACTATGAATCTCAACCAAGGTAATTATGTGGTCCTCAAGACTTTAACAACTTCCACATACCTGGATCAGGGATGCTCCTTCCATTACACCTTTCCTGTGCTTGAGACAAGCAGGAATTATTCTAAACCATGTTTATGGGGCCCTACTACCATAGGCAGAGTGCTGCACAGTCCAGCAGTAACCACAGCAGCCTTGAAACTTGCTTCAGCATCCTATAGCAGTACTCTGCAGTGTGTAGTGGTTGTAACTTGGTGTGCTCTGGCCCAAACACTGATCCTCTGAGAGCCACTATAAATAGTTTCTAGATTCCTAGAAAGACTGAGTAGGAGTTGTTTCTTTGTGAGATGTTTTCACCCTTTTTAAGAATACAATCATACCTAATGTAGTTTTGTCAGCTACTTTGTCACTAGCAGGATTCAACCACAAGATAAAAAGCTGGCAGGGAATCTCAGGAGAATTTTTCTTGTGATTACAATAAATTTTCTTCTGTGATCTATAAAAACATCAAAACAACGTGAGATTTTACAGAACTAGGAAACAATTTGTTATTTAGAGCAGGAAGGTTTTTTTTTCTTTTACTGTTGTCCTGATCAAGAGCCCTTTATTTTGTCAAGAACAGATCATGTTTTTCAGGGCCTGATTTCTGAATCAGAAAAGCAACAAATAGGAAAAGTCCATTTATAAAGCCTCATTGGGAAAATAAAATAGGCACATGGGGATGGAGTGTAAGCATGCGCACATACAACAGAAGCAAGCAATGCGACTTGCTTCCCTGAGACACACTTGCAGTTTCATCACAACATAGAGCTAAAGTACAGAGAAAGCAGAGGGGCGTTTCACACTGGCTGCACAGCTCACAGACAGCGTGCCTGGGTCAGCTTTTCTGTGAGCTGATAGTGACCCCGTGCAGTGCACTGTTCCTTTTCTCATTTCCATCTGTTCAGCGTTTCACAGTTTCTCAAGTCACTGGAAGCTTGCTACTGCATTTTAGATGTGTCATAAGTTTGTCATAAATTTTATACAGTGACCTCATGCTGCCAACAGAAAAAAGATTTCAGGACACCTTCGGCCTGGCATCTACCCTTAAATAAATGGAAGATGTTTGCAAATCATTGCAACCTATTTATAACCCTCTGGGAATGCCTGAACTGAAAGAGAATCACCACCACCTTGGTTCTTATTGATTTCTGCAGAGCAGATTTTTCTTTTCATGGGAGAATTCAGCTACTTTACCCTTTGTTCCCTGTATTTTTTGGTGTACAGTAATTTGTCTTTTGGTATCTGCATGGCAGCACCAAATCATTAACGGTTGTGTCTGTCTTTGTCCAGCATATTGTGATTTCATTCACAGACAATGTAATCTGCATTAGATCAGACAGATTCTGCTCTGGCAATGATACATCTGTGTGACATGCCCCATTGCTCTTGCAGCCTACAGTAGAACCCTCTTGGTGTCATTCCACTGTTCCCTTTCTCATTTCAATCTGTTCGTTGTTCCAGAGTTCTTGAATAATGGAGACACAGCAATTACTTTTGAGATGTGTCATAAGCTTGTCATACACATATTCTTTCAGTAGCCCCATTTGCCAGGCAGTGCAGTTGGGAGGATACAGTAAGGGGAATTGACAACTTATTCCAGTTGTTGAAGTAAATGCCGGTGGCTCTTCTGAATGTTTCCCTGCTTGCTGCCCACACTGATTTTCTGTTATTCTTGGCAGAGATACTGAGGCCTGTTATTGCAGCCACTGAAAATTAAGGGGCCCTCGTTCCTTGAAGTGTGAGAATAAGAGACATTTTAGGGAGATGAGGAAATTAAGCACTTGTACTCTAAAGGATTGTTTATTTAAAATCTAACTCAAAGCTTACTCCTATTCTGAATTTCGCATGCTTCGCCCTTTAGATGTTCATTGAGGTAAAATTTATTATCATAGCTGTAAGCTGTGAAAAATTATATTCACCATGGAGTTAACTCATGTGAGTGAATTTAAAGTCCCAGCCTTATTTACAGCCATTTAATGTTTGCCTAAAGCTGTGATAAAGGTCTTACACCTTAGGGCTTCAAGTGCTTTGCAGAGAAATCAGGTAGAAATGAAATACTATCTTCCTTGCATAGTGTTCTTGAGATGCTGTGATGGTTTGGGAGTTACCCACCCCCCCACACTATGAAAATCACCCAGACTAGACTCAGCTGGATGGAAGTTAAGGAATGAAGCTATATTTACAGCTTAGCACAATATACAAGCTGATATATACACAATATACAGGAATATTTACAGAAATATGCAAGTTAAAGGTAATACAGAAACACAATACCCCTCCCAGAAATCAGAGTCCCCAGGAGGGGCTCCCAACCACCCTTCCACCTTTCCATCCTTCTACCTTATGCCAGGGTTTGCCTTATGTGCAAGGTGAGTTTGGAGGATTGGGCAGGGGGGCTAGAAGCAGAGTGGTTAAGTTAGCAGAGAGGCCAAGACCAAACCAGCTAGAGAGACCAAGACACTCTCTCTCTGTGTCTTATCTATATTTATACATCTCAGCAAGCCTGTGAGTGAAGTAGACATCACCATTGTTTTCTTTTCACAGCCTATAATCTATTTTTTTTTCATTAAAATATTCCAATTAGCCTCAAACCAACACAGATGCAAAGGGAGGATGCAAGAGGAAAAGGCACTTGCCTTCTATGGGAGTACTGGGTGCTGGCTATGGCCAGGGTCAGAGTGCACTGGTGCTGGGTGGGATCCCTGCAGCCTCCCTCCACCACTCCATGTGCAATACCTCTCTCTCTGACTTCATTTACATCCTTGGTACAAACACCTTTGTGAGTGGTATTAGGTGGAGTGGAGAAATCACTCACTGCTGTCTCTTTCTCTCTCCCATCCCTGCTTTGTTTGTTTGTTTTTTTCGTAGGCAGTTACACAGTTCTCAGTCTTTTTGAACCAAATGAGTGTGACCTCGTTGAGATTTTGTTGCATTATTTTCTGCCTCTCTGTGGAAAGAGAGGCTATTGTTTCCTCATAGAGAAGTGTCATCAACATGGTGTCTGGAGGCCAAGTTGCTGTGTGTTTGACCCTTTGCCTTGGTCACTGACCCACATTTCATTCAATCATGTTGGTAAATAGTGGCACTTCTTATGCCTTTAAGATTTATGTAACAGATGGGGGAAGATTAGAATTGGAGGTATCTTCTCCTATTTTGGGGCTTGGGCTGTCTGCCAGTTTTACTTTTTGAGAAGCAAGTGTTTAGTTCTGTGAGTATGAAGTGACTCATGCTCCTCCCTGATGTGCTGTAATACATATACTAAGTGGTGATTTATATGAAGATGCATTGAGGCTCTGCTTGATCTGACAGCACTCGGTGCACTTTAATCTCACATGTGGAAAGAGGAAATGAGTTAATCTGCAGTTAAATATAGAGGTGATGAAAGAGGTGGCAAGGGGAGGGGTTGACTCTAATCTCACTTAGGTTGGGGTCAGTTGAGAGTAACCTCTTTATCTGGATGGTATTACTCTGAGGTAAGTCAGATCTCACCTCGGTGGAGCTGACAATATTAGCTAATGGAAAATGGCAACAAAGTGAGAATGTGCCCTAAGTTCTGGCATCGCTTCAGTGTTGTTTTTTCCTTTCACCTTCTACATGCTGGTGACATTTGGTTTTTCCTTTCAAGTGGTAACCAATGGATTGTAGGGGTAAGCAACTGCACATAGCTGAAATTACACCTTATGGATCAGATCTGAGAGTGGATCGGTGTTGATCTACAAGCTTGGTTCTCTGCAATTGTCATTAAGATATATCATGAATTTATTCTTATAATTTGCAGTGTATGTTTGTTTTCTGTTTATTCCTGTCCTCAGCTTTGAATTGGGGATGGAGAAGGATTGAGAAATTAGGATACTTCCTCTGCACAAATCCCCTTCTCCCTTTGTGGGTAGATGTGTTCTTAAACTCTGAGGTAGTCTGAGAGCTGCCACCAACCTTCCTGCATGCCTTCATGTTGTTTTTTTTGCAGGGGAAGGCTGCATTATTGTATTCCTTATTGGTATATATTAGGTGATTCTGGGAAGTTTTTATCTTAAAAGTGCTACTGGTATGCCCAACCAGAAAGAGCCACACTTGAGCAAAGAGGAGGATGCTTTGCACCAGGTTGGTACTGCTGCCCGATAGCGTGCATTGCCTCTGCTGTGTAGAAGTTATGTTGCCTGCACTGTTTTGGCAGAGAGGTGAAATAGTTTTTGCTGACTCATTTGGGCAGGTAAAAATTAGACTTTTGGGCATGGGCTGAACAAACGTGGAAGATGAATTTCAGCAGCAGTGAGAACTGCTTTTTCTCAGGAGACAGCTTGAGCTAATCTGTTATCTGTTGACACTGTTTTCTCAACAGAGCTGAACCCAAGTAGTCCATGTAAGGAATTTGCATTTGGAGATCACATACAGTATGGGTCATGTCTGTTGAGCAATGTGTGAGGAAAGCCATTAGTGGGTTTACGTAAGCTCACTGAGATGAAGGGTCTGTCAGTTGGTAGAGGGCTTTTTTTTTTTTTTTTTGTATTGGAGAAAATATAAAGCAGTTCTTAGAGATCAAGATCTACACTGAAATGTATTTGTACCTCTTCTGTTGAAATCACTGGGAATCACATGCTTTTGCAGGATTTGGCCTGGCGTGTAGTTTAGTAACAGCATCACTGTGGTCTTTGTTCTTCCTGTTGACCCAAAGCGATGTTGTGCGAGTCATTTCAGTCCACAGATACAGGCTGAATTCTGGCCATATGTCCCTAAGCAATCTATACAGATTGCATACAAATAGTTTGGTAAAATCTAATAAGCTACCCAAAGGCCATAGAATTAGATGGCTTATCAATAATAGTCTGATTCTCAGCATTATTAACTGGTTCTAGCAAAAATATTACCAGAGTATGGTCTCTGTTGCACTAGCTGAGGATATAATTTTTGTTGTATTTGATACTTAAAAAGCTAGAACTCACAAGATGGCATGGCTCAGATAAGAAATTTTTGAAAGATCCATTGATAGTTCTTATCTGAATCACAAGACATATGACATCCAGAATGCAAGAACATAACCATATCCAAGACCAAGGCTAAGCATCAACTTAGCAAACAGTTGCTCAGATTGAAGATGAGGACCCTTGTTCTCCCTTCCACAGTGCTGTTTGTTGCTGTACTTAACACCAGTGGTTGACTTTATTTGAAACTTTGCCAGCTGAGGAGTGCATATGAGCACTGTCTGATCAGCATTGAGAAAATAAATGAGCTCAGTTTAATTTGATGAATTCTGCCTGCTGCAGGTTATGGAGTGCTTACATGGACACTATTAAGAATAACAGTGAGGGAAGTGGTAACCTCCAGGAGGGGGAATGGTGTCAAACATTTTTCAAGTGGAACACCTTCAAAAGATGGGTGTTGATTTCCAGACTTAGAGGCAGTTTACCAATGAAAAGAACATTGTGCTAGGCAAGTGGGAGCTACAGTTTCTTCCTGGCATTGATCCTGGTGTTACGTGACCACCTCAAATCACTTCTTATCCATGCATCTGTTTTCCCTTCATCTGACTTGTCAATTTAAAATTCCTTGGAAAAGGAGCTCTCTGTTCTTATATGGACAATGGAAAAATAATAATATTTTTATCCTGCCAGTCTTACAGAGCTGCCTAAAGTTATTGTTTTCTGAATGGCCTTTAGATCAGAATAGTGTTTGTTGGTTTTCTTTCTTCCCAACCCTTTGGTTTTCCTTTGCAAAGCTGGCCTCACACTGATGTGTTTGATTATATTTTCATTGCCATTGTACTTGCTTTGATTCTGCAGCTCAGTGCCTTCTACAAACACCACAATGAAGTCAAGCAGGGTCAACCTCTTTCTCTTTTTACCTTGAAAACAATGTGGAACTCTTACGTTTCTTTTCCTTGGCACCTCCAGTTGTTGAGCTTGAGGCTGTGTGTGTATATGTCTGCTGCCCTCCTGTTGTGTTCAGGTGTGAGATGACTTGGACAGTGTTTTCCATTGCTGCCTATGGGGGGTACTGGAAGCTGTGCTGTCTGCTTGGTTGTATTTGAGATCAAGCTGCTAAGTGTGGAAAATTAATGCAAGAATAGCAGCATGCTGAGCTGATGTCCATGCCTATGGTGGGTTAGTTGTGACTAGGTGTCAGGGCTAACAAATGTACATATAGGGTTGTTTTGCTGGATCGTGCCTGACTACTATGACCAGTTATTTTTTCCTTTTTCTCACCTCTTCTTTTTGCTCTTGGCAGTGGCCCTTTCTCCATGGGGATGAGGTTTGAGCGTGGCCTGTGTCCAGCCCTTTTAAGACATGCTAGGTTACTGGCTGATGATCTGAGAAAGGGAGAAGCGAGGTAGCTTGATTCTGCACTGCTGTAGTATTTTTCAGCCAGGGTATCAGCCCTTAGCATGAATAGGGCAGCCTCCAGAAAACACCTGTAAAAATGTGAACCTTGGTACTTTTGTGCTTTAGGCTCATCCCCATTTTCCCCCCATTATTCCCATTTCCACATCATTCTGGAAAGCCCTGTATGGTGAGTTTGTTAGTTTGTTTTGTGGTGGGTTTCTTGTTTCTCTCCTTGGTTTGCCTGACTCCAGCACTAACCTGTTACATTTATTCAAAGTTTTCGTGTGGGAGCACTGATCCTGTTGTGTGCTGCTTTTGGTAGCTCCCTCAGCAGTTCAGTCACTGTCAGGGGCTCTGTGTGCTGCTTGTGCAGAAAGTGTCCAAGTACTTTTTGTATTCAGTGGAAACTCAGCAGACTTTACTGTTATAGTGGAAATCAAACTGTAAGAGCAGACCAAGCTAGAACACAGATGAAGACCAACAAAATTTAAATTAAAAAATGTTGAAAACTTTTTGGCAGTGTCCTTCATCGCTGATGCTGTCGGCTGCCCTAATTTTGCTGTCGCTGATAAGAAGGTTTTGTCACTAACAGCAGCAGGTGTAAATTCTGTCCAAACAGAATTCTTCTGTGAATCCTGCATTTTCTTTTTCATTAAAAAATAAACAAGCAAAACCCAAATCCAAACAAAACAAAACTCGTTATGGTCCTCCCAGAGCTCGTTTGGGGCATATTTTCAAGAAGAAAGTTTAAATGCTTAGCTGTCTCTTCTAGACTGGGACACAGAGCAGCCATAAGTGGCATCCCTGTTCCCATGTCATGCTGAACTCCCTGGCTACATGCCAGGTTAAAGCCCCATTTATAACAACTCTAAGCAACAGAGGAGTTTCTATTAGTTGCTTTTAGTGTCTTTTACTCTCACCTGTCTCTCTCAACATAGCTCTTAGTCCTTGTGATGAGTAATGAGTTCTCTGCTTTGGGCAGCTTATGGTAGCTGGGACTTTGGCCATCTTTAGCTTTTTGCCAACTTGCAAGGACAGGGCAGGTTGAGAGAGAAAACAAACCGTAGTTAATGCCAGCAGAGCAGCTTCTTGTGTCACAGCAAAAGCAGCGCTTGACCTTGCCACTGGAATAGTAGCTCTCTTGTCTAATATACTCTGGACAACTTTACGGGAAATTTCTTCCAAGTACTAGCAGTAAGCCTTTCAAATGCATCCTTTGACTGATCCCTTTCTCTTTGTAGGAAACTGAGAAATGACTAGACAGTACTGGACAGAAAATTCTAGTTTGTTTCAGCTTGTGTTTTGTAAGGACTGTTCTAGCTTTGTTGAAAAACTAACCTAGTTCTTCTGGGCACATTGTCTGGAATATTAGCAGGTCTTAAAAAAAAAAAAGTTTTGAGGCTTATAAAGCCATCATATTTTTTTGAGCTCTGTGAGCATATTCTGAGAGCTTTTACCTCCGAGCACCATCTTCCATTTTCTCCATGTCATGTTTATGCCCCACCTGCACTGTCATAAGGACATATAGCTGAAAAGGTTTGTTGGCTGACAGGCTGGTTGTAGCAGGCCCTTGAGAGTACTGGTTTTGCACTGCTTGTTGAAAGAAATGTGACTCCACTCCCCTCAGAGCCTGAATAAAACACACATGAAGATTTGTTCAGTCATCCAGTGTAGGCATGAAGCTTTACTAGTTGGTCTTCTTGAGTGGTTTTTTTTTTTTTTTTTAAGTTGTTCAATACAGAGAAGTATGAAGAAGGCACAGTGTAGAGATGCTGGGTTGCCCTCTGGAAGAACCCTCCTCTCCACTCAGTACCAAGGGAGCTTAGAGTGACTGGCTGACTAGTTCAGCCTGATAAATTATATGATTAAAGTTGAGGGGTGTCAATACTTACCTTACAAATCAAACTGCAAAGGCATCTTGCTAAATCCAGGCTGCTGTTAATGTTATCAAGTGAAACGAAGCTGCACAGCCATCTATCAAATCAATGCTTAATTAACCATTTAGAGTTATTATTGAACTGGAGTTAACAGTCACATTTAGTAATCACCAACACAGTAAAAACCTAAAATTTGTCCTCTGTGGCTGTCTGTCTAGCTGGGTACCCTAGATGAAGAATTTGTCTGAGGACAACCTGATGTATGCTTCTTAGTATGTGTTTAACCTTTCCTGTTGAGAGTTTTTATTCCTGGTAGCAGGGAGTTACATTTTGTGGCTGTTGCTACTCCTAGTTCTCAGGCCAGGTTGTGTATTGGACAAGCCTATTCATGCATCAGGGATAGGTGTGGAATATGTATATTCACTTCCCTTTTTCTGCATTTTGCAAACAAGTACACTAAACTGAAGTCAGCAGTGGTCTGCATTAGTAAACAGACTGTAGGTTGTAGGGAGGCATGACTATTTGTGCTATTCTTCTGTCCTTGCTGCTTGGTGGTGGGGAATCTCTAGCAGAAAGGCAGGAAAACAGATGTGGTTTCAGCCTTCCCTGGAGACAACTGTACATGTCGATTCTCACATCAGGGATACTAGAATGCAGATTTGGTCAGGCTGATGTTTATACTAGCAATGCTTCCTGCATGGTAAGCAGAGGGAATTGCATCATCTAAAAGTAACATTATTTCTGTGAGTGGCTGATTGCTTTAGTACAGCCCTCTTGGTAATTGTGTTAGACAGCAGGACTAGTGGCACTAATAACATTTTCTTCCACTCTGACTTTTGTAGGTATGTGCTGTTACGTAGCACTTGCATGTGAAGAGAAAAAGGAGTGGAAGTCACTATCAGAGGTTCCTGTCCTTCTAAACTGGGCTTGAAGAATTCAACCAGCTGACTGATGTGAGTACCCTGAAGGAGAGGGAAAGTAGCATGTCACTGGGAAATCTCATTCTGACTTGGGTGGGGGCATCAAAATTCTCTCTTTGTCACTTGCAGTGAAGGAGTTTTTCTTCCTAATAGTAGCCTACCTTGGCTCTGTGAAAAGAAAGCTACATATAGGTGAGAGCTCTATTATATGCGGGGTTTTTGGTAGGCGAGCCTCTTGCAAGAGGATCAAGCTCTGAGTACTATTTTTGTGGTGAATCATGGATAGATCAGGTAAAACATAGCAGTCCCAACAAGGATTAAATTAACATCTGCTACCATCATATATGTTCCTTGTTTATTATCTGCATTTGTTACATTCTTTTCTGCCTTTTTTTTTTTTTTTTTTCATGCTGGTGCCAGTAGATAGTTTGTGCCTTAGCCTAGGTCAGAAACATGGAGGTAGC
Organism: Ramphastos sulfuratus; assembly: GCA_013399055.1. Taxonomy (NCBI): domain Eukaryota; kingdom Metazoa; phylum Chordata; class Aves; order Piciformes; family Ramphastidae; genus Ramphastos; species Ramphastos sulfuratus. The sequence goes on along the minus strand of WBNM01027981.1, from coordinate 214,424 downwards.
AAGGTTTTGAAATTGGAGTGAGAGTACATTTTATGATAAGGACCAAAGTTTAGCAGTTGACCTTGAACAGGCTACAAATCCAGATTTGGCACTCATGCATTCCTGCACAGCAGTAGTGAGCTGAATTAATTGTCTTATCTGTACAAGACCTGGGTTTACATTTTGAATTAATGTTTTGTTGTATGACTTGATTTCATGAATGTTTAGAACAGATGAGCTTTGGACTGGGATCAGGATTTGCTGGGAATTACGGAGTTGATGACATAAGATCAGATCACCAAGACTACTAGGCTAGAGTTAGGGTAGCTGCAGACATGACAGCTACAAACAGTGATGAAGCTGTTTTGTTTTCTGTTGAGGAGATGGTGTGTGGGGTCTTTGGTACCATTTGATCTAAGATTAAGTCTTGGATTTGAAAGAAACTTGGCATCTCTGAGATAAGGTTTGATATTACTACTTGAGCAAAAGCTCCTCAACCTTAAGAACCATTGAAGCAAAGGTTGAGGCTCACATGTCAAGCTCTTAACACCATCGTTTCACCTTAGGATGACTCTGGTGCAGGGCATGTTCATGATCAGAAAGGCAAAAGTCAAATCAGCAGTATCCTAGAAATTACAAATACAACTCTTTTGACCTATTTCTTTGTTTCTAAAAAGTCTGAAAGCATCAGGGGAGCAGTTGCTCTTGTCTCTCACACTCCCTTTCCTCTGCTCAATGTTCCAGTGGTCTCAGATTTCAGCTTTGTTTGACATCCTTTCCTGTATAACACTGTACCTGATGTTTGTTTCCATGCCATAGTCACATCCATACTGACATTGTGGTTCGTGACAATTTGCCTATATTTCTCTTCTTCGGTCATACAAAGCCTTCCAGTAAGGCTGCATCAGTCTTTTGCATGCTGAACATGCAGAGGCTCCTGTCAGCCTTACTGTGCTGTATCTTTTATGAACAGGTCCCCACTGAGGAGTGAAAATCCAGGTTGCTGGAGAGGAAGCTGGAGAAGCTTTTGGGAGATTTTTTTTGGTCATTCTCTTCACGCTACCTTATAAGCAAAATCACACTGACCCTACTGCTGAACGGACACAATTACTTGGTCTCTTCTAGAAATGGGCCATCTTGCACTATGCCTGAACATGATCCTGTGCTTTGGGTGCAAAAGGGTGGGAAGCTCCCGCTACCCACAAGTTTGGCTGCTTTAGAGAGAAAGCAATGCAATAGTTGGTTCTCCTCCAGCCAGGAATATCCAGTCAGGCATTGATCTGGAAAAAGAGCATCTCCAAGAAGCCTGGGAGCCATAGTGCTTCACACTTGCACTGTGAGCTGATCTATGTCATCAACCAAGTAATGATGACATCTCATTTCCTTCTTCCCTTGAAGGAAGCAGTGCCTGCTCAATCCTACTGGCTGTCAAGCAACATCAGTGCATGACATATTTGTGTGCTTTAAGGAGTACATAGCACTGAATATAGCCTGGATAGGTTGTACAGGAGAATGGTTAAGTAGAACTCTAAATGGCTTTTTTCTACATTAACTTTTTATATGGCAGAAATTATTTACTTTTCTGTAATCGAATGACAGTTTTCCTTTATCTGGAGGCATGTGGGAATGCAGGGAAGTGCTTGTAAACCATGATATTTGCATTTATTGTTTTTTAAGGTCTAATTCAGCCAGTTTTTAATGTGACCTGCAGTGCATGCTGCAGATAAACTATTCATCCCAGACCTTTACTCCAGGCGTCTGGCACTTAGTGGACATTAAACAGTTCCAGGCCTGACAAGCTGGACCAAAGGCACAGAAAGGGAAAATATGTAGCCAGTGCACCAGGAAACAAACTATGTCTATGAAAAACCAGTGGGGAAATCTGGACTATGTTCTTTGCTGTCATAAGTGTGGTAGGCAAAGCGTTGAAAATGCTACCAAGTAGATCCAAGGTTCTCTAATTGTTTTTCCTGTAAAAGAGAAATTCTGCTCTTAGTTCATACAGAGATCTTTTGCAGAAGTTGCTATTCTCACTCATGGCCAGATTTCCCAGGGCTGGTAAGTAGCTGCTGGTTTATTCAGTTTTCAAATCCATTGCTTCATGTGAGTGTTACTCTGGCTGCTGTAGGGTGCAACAAGTCGTCCTTTCACTGCTTCCCCTCGAGGCGTGGAGCAGGGTGTCCGCTAGCGGAAGGCATTGCCCAGAATATAATTTTGGTTCCATCCTAGCTGGTCACATCAACTCCGCACCAGCTCTGCCCATCTTAGACTATAAAAGAGGTCTAAATGGTGCAGCATTGTGCCAGAAACCAGAACAGTAAGTTTATAGAGAGAAGGAAGATGAAATTTTCATTTTTTCTGTTGAACTTTTGGGAACAGATGGGGAGTCGATGAGGCAGAGATGTTGGAAGGGACAGTGTGTTTCAAATGTTTTTCTTCTTCCCAATCTGCTCACGGCTCCTGCCTGTTCAGTACAGGGCAGTCAGTATCTTCCAACACTCCTGGGCCTCCAGAGGTGAATGTTCCCCGGAGCCCTGCATAGCTGTGATTTTTTTTGGGGGGACTAAGGAACTTTTGTCACAAAGTGTCATGGGACCAGCTCATGGCCTGGTGGGCAATAGCTTTGTTTACTTTGTTAGAGGTCACCACAGTGAAGGGTCTGGACTTTCTAATAGAGACAGTGACCCAGGAGCATCTTGACTGAGCCTTGTTCTAATGCTAATAAGGCCAGGCCTGCCTCTTGAAATGGTGGATTTATTTATTTATTTAAGAAATCTGGTTAGATGCCAAGAAGAATTTAATCAGAGCCCAACAGTGCACTGAGCAGCAGTTATTACCATTACTTAGTCATTCAGTTGCTGTTTCTTTGTTCTGACAAGAAATGTTAGTGTGGTGGGAGGGGATGGGGAAGAAGATCAGCTTGTGTTTTTGTCTCCTTGAAGAGATTCAAGCACATTTCCTCTCAATACACCTATACCCTAGTGTTGTTCTTGGAGGATAGATTTAAAGTCAGTGAGGCCTTCAAAACTGTGGCAGCCATAGTTGGAGGGAGAGGAATCAATGAGAAGGAGGAACTTAAAATCCTCATTACCTCCTAAAGGCATTAGCTTTCATAGTTACTAACTTAAGTAGTTAATTCCAGCCAGCTGGCCAAGTTAGAGACAAACTCAAACTGCTCCTCGTCCAGGTATTTTGTGCCAGATTTCTGGTTATTAGTGTCACACACACATCAAGTACATTGGGCAGAACTGCTGGGACTTAATTTCCATGAATACCCAGCCTGTCTGCTGGAAGACATGTTTCTTCTTTTGGCTCTATAATTCTGGTTCCTAGAGAACAGAGGCTCAGCTGAGAATATCTAGTTGTCTTGAGCAGTTAGGGTGCAGTGAAAAGTTTTGCAGGAAAATACTGAAATGAAGACAGCACAGTCTGATTTTTCCTTGCTGCTTTGGCTACTTTTCTTACTGCACTCATACCTTTTTTACCCCCAACAACCTACTAAATCACTATCATTGGAAGAGGCAGTAAGCCTAGGTGCTGCCCCAGAGATTATCCTACGTATCTGAGTGTTTTGAATCTGGGAAAAAAAAAAAATCCGAGAATTTCACAAAAGTTAGGTTCCTTGCATACCATATAGGAGGTGAACTTTGTTCTGACTGTATCTTAAGATTGGTTTCAGCTCTACAGCACAAAGGTTAAGAGCATCGTTAAGCAGATAGTGCCATTACAAAAGCTTTTAATATTGATTGGGCTGTACTCTGTTACCTTCACAGCCTGTGGAGCTGTTTGTTGAATGAAGTGCTTGTTTGATCAGTAAGGATGGCTCCCGCGTAAAGAAAACTGTATGCAGTGTCATTGGTGGTCTTCTGTAGTGAAGGAACAGAGCATGGGTTCTCCTGCCACACACAATCCACTGATCACTGAACATAATCCTTATGTCCCATGCCCCAGTTTGGTATAAATGCCACAAATCACAGCATGGAAGTTTTCCTTCCAGTTTGCTTGAGTGTAAGTGGCAGTACAGAGCACAAAGGGTGCAAAGGGCTGGAGATGCCTATGTTCAGATGAGAACGTATGTTTTGCTGATTGCATGCTGTAATTGCCATTAATTTCCTTAGAACTGGGGGAGGAATAGCTGAGCCCTAAGATTTTCCCCTCCAGTGTCATATTTATTTGGTCTTGTGTGAGCTAAGGTCGGCAAACTATTCAAAATGGATGAGTGAGTTTGTATGTTCTATGCATGAGAGTTTAAATAGGTCAGCAGATCAGTGAGAGCAGGTAGAAATTGCTACTCAGATGACTGCTGAACAGCTGATCGCTTTCAGCCCCTGTTGGTGCAAGGCAGTGCTTTCCAGCTCCTGCTGAGCTCTACAGAGAGTTAAAGATAGCAGCAGGAACCATGCCTCTCACAGAAGTCTCCTTTAAGATGCTGTAGATTCCAAGTCCTGGTAAACTGTGATTGTACCAAGGAGGGGTTTTTTTTGGTTTTAAATCAGCAGCCTACAGCATATCCCTTATTTTCAGCAGCCAGAAGAGATGCTAGGACAGTTCTTCAGTCTTCTGCAAGGATGCCATATTATACATTTGCTGTTCTCAACCATTTCAGAACATTCTCTAGCAGTTTGCCTTGCAGTCTGTGCTGTTCTCTCTGTACATTTAATACACACATTATTGTTACAAGGGTCTCTTGCTAGCTCTTAACCTCTTGTGCCCTGCAGACTAGCTCCTACTGGCAAATTAACTTCCTATCTAGAGCTCTTAAAAGGTGTGTGTACACCCTTGCAAGGACTTTTGCTCAGTATTTGCTGACAATCTGAACCCTTTCATGCCATGTAGATTCAGCTATAAGTGCTTCCTGAGTTATTGTGCAGTTGCCTAACAGACTGTAGGGGATGCTGGCAGCAGTATTTCGTTCTGTAGCTTTCAGTTAGGGAGGACTGAGCTACAGAGTTCAGGCTTAGGTCTCAGTCATCCAAGGGCATCTGGGTGTTGGGAGCTTTGGGGCAAGCTAAGGCTCATCTCTCATAGCAGGGAGGTGCTGCAAAACTGTCCTAACCAGAACCTGGGTGGCTGTTTTGTAACAAAGCAGAAGCTCCAGCCCAGCAGGGCAAGGACACTGAATGAATGAGTTTGTGCTCACTCATGGAACTGGGTGGAACTCTAGCAGCAGCATGTTATTTTGACTTGAGTTTTGTTTTGCAATTCAAACCCCTGAACTCAAGAGAGATCTGAACTGTAAGTACAAATGTGATCTAAGTTTGCTTCCCTTTCTCCTCCATCTGCAGAACCAAGTAATTTTAATCACTTTTGCTTAGCATCTCTTGGATCAATTGGAAGCACCTCCTTTTCTGAACTACATGCCACAAGCACCTCTCTGGCCTGTTCTGATGGCTGGAAAGCCTAGCTACATGGCATATTGGGGTGGCATAAAATAAATAGTAAGGCTGTGTGACACTTGTCAAAACACAAACATGGATGGTGGAGCAAACATTCCAGGGTAGCTTGTAACTGCAACAACCCACTCCCTCCATCAAAAGGACTTGTTTATGACTTTGGTAAGCAAAACAGACATGATGAGGGTAGGCTCTTCCAGTGGCTTATAGAGCAGTGGTCCAGAAGATCCTAGAACTGGTCTTTAACCCTGTTATGTCAAAGACTTCCTTTTTTGTGCAGATTTTGTCCCTACTGCTGTTTCCTTCAACTGTTATGGTGGTAGTGTCTTTTGCATAGACATGGGTATTATCAGGATAAAAAATGTGGCAGTGATTTTGCAGCAGTAGTTGCCAGGAAAATGGCAATGCATAGCTTACCATTATGATGAGTTGACTGAAACAGTAACACTGCATAGAGATTTTTGTCTTTCAATCAAGGCCGTCTTTGGATACAACCAAGTGCTGTGGCACTGAAGCTGCAGAGCTTGGTGCCCAGTTCTCCCATCTCCCCAGTGGAATAACAAAATCTATGAAAACTCAGGTTTCAGTCCAAGTGGTGGATTGTAGCAGAAACTCCTCCCTCCCTGCCAAACTGTTTGAAGGTTTGCTAAGCTGGTTCCTCGAAGACGAGAAGTGTTTCAGACTCAGTTCTTAACCTGAACACTTTCCTGTCTAACTTTGCAACTGAGCCAGCCCCTGGATGCCTTGCCTCCCTTCGCCATTCTTTTATTCACTAGTTTCAGGTATTTTTACAGTCTGGTTTCTAGTCTCTCGACATTTCAGTCTTTATCTTACCTGAAGATAAACTCGTGGAGGCTAAATCCCTGCTACACAGCTAGCAGAGCTTTCATATGACAACACTGCCCTGAGGTCCAGGCTCCAACTGAAGAAGAACAAGAAAGTTATCTTCTGGTGGTGAGGGAGATTTTTATAAACAAATATGTTTCTAGTAATAGGAGCTGGTGATGACCGCACAGCTTGCTTTGGACAATGTTGTGGCCTTTTTCGTTGGCTTTTCTTGTTTGTTTTTGAGAACAGTATGAGTGTTTGGGAAGTTGGATTTTTTTGATTGTCGTTGATTTGTTTTGGTGGTGGGTTGGGGTTTTGGTTTTTGGAGGGGGGGTGGTGGGTAGGTGTTGAGGTTTTTTGAGAAGACAGTAGGGTCCAGCCATTCAAAACATACTTCATTTTGATTGTTGATGTATCTGAAGTAACCTTCTTCACCCAAATCAAATACATCTGACTTACAAAGCACCTGGAGTCTAAGCCCTAGGTCCAGACTTGCAATTTGCAAATGGCCTCTGATGTCTGCTGGCATAAATGAAACCAAAACCCTAGGTGCAAGCTCCCCAGCATTAGTCTTTTGGGATGTGGTAGTAAATACGGGCCTGAGGGCCCTCTAGTTAGAACTGCCAGTAGTGTGTTCACACTGATATATGGGTTTGGTCTTAAATGAAGTAAGAGCAGTACTTTCCAACCTCTTCTGGACTTATCCAGAATACTAAGTCAGAATTGTGCCTATGCTGGCTAACAATTGAATGTTTCATTTGGTGAGAAGTAAGTATTGAAATGTTAAAAGGTGTATTGGGGAGGGTAAAGGAGAACTTGTGTTGCTGACAACATCTCAGCATTTCAAAGTGCATCAGCATGGATTTAAGTGTGTAGTAATTTGGAGACTTTTGTTCTGTGTCCTTCATGAACATTTTACCGAAAGAATCTGTATTTAGAGTAAGGGTTGACCCGCACAGTAACTTTTGCTTTGTGCTCTTCTGCAATCAGCAACTCTTGCCATCTGTGTTACTTTCTAGGTTTTGTTTCAATTCTGAGATGCTTGCCTTGCAATCATTTTCAGTACTTTTTTGTTCAGTCTGTGAATGTGGTAGCAGCAGGTCAGTGCCTGAACATCAGTATTTGAGGAATCCAAATCCAGAGATAGGCTGCAGGCAGAGACACTGTGGAGTGTCAGTCATGAAAGCTATCAGTGCGGTGCACCGGTTGCTGCGATACGGTGACAGTACTTAGGCACTCAATAGTGGAAATAATTTGAAGGCTACCATTAAGCTACAGCTTGGTCATATATAAGCCCACTTACAGGATCTGATTTCACGTCTTGGTCCTAGTCATTTGTTCCATTGGCATTCATGGTGGAAGGTGATCCTGTGCTGCTACTCTGTACCAGCAGGCTGCCCAGGCCTGGGAATGTGTGAGTGTATCCTCACTCTTGTAAGAGCTGGCACATCATCTACTCTAGTGCAAGTCTGAGGGTGTCTAAAGGGGAGCCAGGCTGCACTGTCATGGGGACACGCCACTCTAGGAAAACCTTAGTATGACTTGTGCTTGTCAATCAAAAACTCCTTTGATGCCTGTTGTTATGCCCACAGAGTGGGCATATAATGTTTAATAGGCATATAATGTGTAATGTGTAAGTAGTGAGTTCCCCTTTGTGTCAAGTATTTATGCTACAAATTTCAGCTGCCAAATGTAGAAACTTTAGCTGCTCCTCTAGCTCCTGCACACTGAATTGTGATCTGCATGTGCAATGCTAATGAAAATACTCCTTACTTGACAAGCAGATGCTGCCTGGTTTAATAAAATATAATTATAATAATAATAATAAAATTTTTTAAAGGGATTTTTCAAATACTTTCCCTGTGCTGGAGTATTTCTTAAAGGTCAGCCTGAAACTTACCTTCTGAAGTGCATTCTTCACCCATGCTACCAATAGACTATCACCTCCAAAGTCTTTCTTTTCCCTAGCTCCAGAGCTGCAGGAAGAGCCAGTGTTTTTTGTGATGACTGTGGCAGGGGACTGGCAGGCAGGCTGAGTGGGGGTGGCTGATGGTGAGCAAGTCTAGTGACATGATGATGTGACTAAGAACCAACTGGCTAATTAAAGCACAGCAGTAGGAGGAGCAAAGTATTTAAGGGTGACAGAGAGAAAGAGATGCCTCCACAAATTTCTTGTTACACCTCTGCAGCCAAGTGTCTGGGTAACAGTGAAAAGTTTCCTTAACTCTTTTATACCTCGTATGGAGTCAAAGAGACTAAGAAAATGGCTCCATTAACTGAAAAGTCTGAATCAAGGTAAGGACACAAATGTATTTTTTTAGTCACAGTTAGTCAAAGTTAGCCCTCCTAGAGCTAGCTGAGCTGAGCTGCTGTGAGCTGAACTCTCAGGGCTTTACATGACATTGGGAAGTGCTACTGTGCCCCGTAAGTGAGGCAGTACACACTGATTTTCAGATCATTTCTTTCATTTGGATAGGTATTTCCAGCTGATACTTGAAAAAAGGGAAGATACCAAGATAGTCACTAAATACCTTTGTGTTCTCATAAAGGGAAATGGACAGATTCTTGCTTCCTTACCCTAGTGACTGGATCTTTCCCCTGACAACTTTTCTGGGACGAAGCAATTGAAAGCCTCAGGGGCAGTTTCTAAAAGGAAAGTGGTGAGAGTGGATGTGGAGTTGATTGCAGTATGTGAGTTTGGTAGTGGAGTCTTCACTGTGTTCTTCATTCCAGTGTGTGGGTGACTTTAGAAGAGCACAATCCAACAAGGCTAGGCCAGCACTCTGGCCTGAATTACCGGACAGGCATGGGTTTGCCATCTGGGCTTGGATGTGTGATAGTGACCACCAATCTGAGTTTTGCTGGGACCATTTGTCTGATACTTAGGCAGATGAATCAGTTCCTTGGCAATCCTTATAGTGCAGCACGGCCTCCACGTTGGCAAAGGCTAAGGAGAATGACCCTGTCTAACTTTCCCTAGGCTTGTCAAAGGAGTGTTGGAAGTAGTGTATGCCTGGCTGCCCATGAGGGCTGGCTAGACTTAGCTTTATGTGGTTCCCTGGTGGAGGTCATTGTAGTTGTGTGTAAATGAGACCACCTCTCAAACAGGTTTTGTCTATTCTGAAAATATAAAAAGCAACCTGTAAGACTCATCCAAGCAGCTTGTTAAACTGCGACAGCTCAGCTGATTGCAGGTGTTGCATAGAACAGAGACCTAAATTTCCCATCTCTGCATAAAATAGCAATATCCCTGGCATACCTTGAAAAGTGTTAGTTGTTGCTTACTGAGTGAGTGTGCAGAGCTTCAAAACAGCCAGTGCTAGCAGAGGTCACAGTTAAAAATTAATGTTCAGTGTGGTTGCCACAGTGAGCACTCACTAATGCCTGTGCAATTCCTCTGCCTTACACAACTAGGAATCTCAGGATGTGTCTGGCATGGTATATAGTGGTCTGTACCATTAAAGTATCTGGTTTATATGTCAGAGGTTCATCAGAATCTTCTGTCTACCCTTATTTTTGTGAAATGTTTGTAATCTGGATTTGAACTTTGTCACACTAGTCAATCTCTAATTAGTATTTCTACTCAATGCAACTTCCTCTTACTTGCTACTTCACTGTTTGAGAGTGTATGACAGAGGTGAAGACAGCCTTTGTAGTCTTTGTTATACAAAATCATGCAAGAGAAGCTGCTGGATGTTGTTTAGATGATCGTATTTATAGAATGCCATTCACTGTAATAAATGCAATGTAGTGTTTGTCTCTGAACCCTGCAGTCAGCTGAATGGATCCATTGTTATACATAACTAGGGCTTCTGGAATTTCGGCCTGTTTATTTACATCAATTGTTCTGCAGAGGCACAAGTGGCCCCACATCAGAGGTGCACAGAGAGTTGCACCTCTCTCTCTGCAGTATGCAGAGCACCACAGCTGCACAACTCTTAATAGTAGTCTCACAGCAGCTTGACCTCAATGAAACTTCTGTTTCTTTTAGCTGAAGTATAAAGCCAGCACCCTCTTGGCTTGGTGTGGTCATTGCAGATTGCCTGAAAGATTTCCCTTTTGCAGAAAGGTAAATCTGATGTCATTGAATTAATTACCCTTTAAATAAATAAATCCCAATTCCTGTAGTTAATGTGCTCCCTATCCAAATTCCTGTATGAGTCTCAGTTGTCCTGAATGGTTCCAGGTTGCAGTATGTTGTTAAATCATTTACAACTTCCCCTCTGGAGCTGGCAGCCTGAGAACTGTACTCAGTGAGCTCCCTTGGATAGGATGTGTACATCAGCTTGTTTGTAAAGCGTTTCCGTCCATGAGATGTTAGCACAGACCAATTTGACCAGAAATCTCAGGTTCTGCTGCTCTCATATGCTCTGCCTTGTGTCTCCTGCTTAAGCAAATATACAATTTTATTTGAAATGTACTAGGAATTCTTACTTTTTCTTTCTGAAGTTTTAAAATATTCCTATGAGCTACTTGAGCATATATGGGTGTGGTACGAAGGCATTTGTTGCTTTAGCAGACACAAATGATTCGTGGACCACAGCTACTGTGGCCATTATCTCAGCCATCATTTACAAAAAACAGGAGGCAGTCATGGCATACTCAGGAGGAAGTCAAAGCCCAGTTGCAATGTATTTAAAATTTATTGTCATGAGAAGAAATGTTTTTGTCTGATAAGAGCAGTTAATTTATCCAGAGGGAACCAGTGATGCACTGTGTGGGAAGTTACTCTTCTGTCTGCTCTATGTCAAGCAGCCTTGGACAGCTATTTTCCAAGCCCTGTGTCTGTAGCAGAGCAGGAGGTTGATGGCTCAAGCAGGAGCTGCCTTTTAGCCCCACAACTGCAGATGTAAGTCACTGTCACTTAATGGAGGTTCACTGGCCAATGTGAAATTATTCCAGTCCATTTGTTTGCAGTAGGGTTGTAGACAGCAAATCACCATCTGAACTAATGCTCACTGTAGAGTTGGTTTTGGTAGAAAGACCAGAATTAGAATGGACCAAGAAAGCTTACTTGGGCATTACTATTGGGCATGTCAGCTGTGGGCTTTGCTCTCTGGTTCTGTGACATTAAGCAGAATTTAGACACTATACTGCCAACATTTTAAAGTCTTCTGCTGCTTGCCAGATTATAATGAGATGGATGACAACATGCAGATCAACTGCTTTGGGAGTGCATGTTTACAAGCCTGCAAGATGAAGATGCAGAGGTCCAATTGCTTGCTAAAAATGTGTGGATGGCAGTGAGCACAAGGAGGAGGAGCTGCTTAAACACATAAATGGTAGTGCTGCAAAACAATTTAGTTGTAGCTGTCCGTGACTTAAATGTAGTTTGCAAATCAGAAAGAGCATTCAAGCTATAGGAGAAATGAGTCTTGGAGCAGGCTTCCAGAAACAGTGGAAGCAGGAAACCATACCAGTTTTAAGCTGGAATGTGAAATGTTCTTGCACAGGACTGTATGACACAGTTGCCTGCAATAGCATGGGAGTAGGCCTGATGACCCAGAAGATCCTTTTCTGCCTTCCTGTTCCAAAACTGGTGACCTTGAACTGAGTTAACTCAGGTTGCAGCTAAACTTTGTTTACTCTAAAGCTGATGACTATAAGATGTCTTAGCTCAAAAGCATCTCCGAGTTCTTAAAGCCACACCTCCTAGTTTACGTTTCCTATTTGACTTCTGTTATTGAGCAGCACATTCCTCTTAAATTGAAGAAAAATTGACACACAATGCCCCAATGATTTAACTTTGCCTGTGAAGAAGGAAACAAACATACACAAAAAAAAAAAAAAAAAAGGCAACAGTACTGCATATGATGTGTGTTGTGTTTCTTTAACAGCTGTAAATTAAATAATTTATAACAACACCTTATCCAAGCTCATGTTCTAGGCTGCCATTTGTTTCATTTAGTGAACTTTCACTGCTCCCTCTCTGCTGTCTTAACACTCAATGAAGAAAGTGGGGAGACCGTTGTCTTGGACAGAATTATGATTCTTTTATGTGTACTGCTTGCATATTCATAGCCTTTTCATGACCATTTACTGTTAGGAGCATAATGTCTTCTGAAGGAATGACACGATGTTCTTTAACCCTTAAAATAAAAATGAGAGCTAATGTATTTCTCTCTAGTATTTTAGGTTAAGAGAATAATGATACTTGGAGAGAGAGCTCAGAGCTCACTGCCTTGGTTAACCTGGAGCTGTCTCCTGTATTGTAGCTATTTTTTTTTCTTGCCGCGTTTTGTGTGGTTCAGAGGAAATATGTTTCGCCGCCAGCTCTTTTAAGTGGAGGAACGTCCTGATGGGAGGCACTGACTGCAGAGCAGCTCTTTGCGTACCTACTTCCCAGTTTTGGGACTCCACATAGCTGATATGGCTGAATGATTGGAGCATCTGAGTCAGGAACAATTGATAGCAATGTGAGAAATGGCCTGACCTAGGGGCTAGACGAATGAATACAGTCTGTGATGTGTGAGACCTGACAAGGTGAGAAGTAAATTTTGTGATTGGTTATCCCTTAATTCTGAAAACTTATATTTTTTCTCCAAAAGCCTCAACTCCTAGGTTATACAAATAAGAATCTGATTTTTCATTTAAGTGCAGACACAAAACACTTAAAGCTTTTGTATGTGGAAAGAAAACTTCCAAAGCATAAAAAAATTCAGAACTGAGAGGGTAAAGCAGGATTCCAAATCTCAGGAATGTAAAGAACCTGCCTAATATTTTGAATGTTCATCTCATATTTAGCAGTTAATTTTAAAATCCTATGCAAACCATCAGAACTGTCAATAATAAGAGAAGAAACAAAAAGAAATTGCTTTTCCCCACGTGTGCATTAGACCACCTAAAAATAACCACTACCTGGGTCTCTTAGCTGAGATACCAGTGACTTCAGTGTGTGTCCTTGCTTGGAACTATTTGTGAGCTGTTTGTTACCCCCTGCCATTGTAGCTGGGGTACTCAAATGTTTAGAGCATGTGAGATAATCCAGAGATACGCTGTGCAGAAGTAGTTGCCACTTATCTGCATTCCTCCTAAATAGGCTTCTAAATGCACTACTGTCTTTTCCACGCCAAGTAGGGAAGGAGCTGCAGCCTTGGAAGAAATGAGGGTGAAAGGGAGAAAAGAAACGTTAAATGTCTGTCTAGGGGTATGACTGAGTTGGCAAGGAGTTGGTGGGTGTTACCTACGGACGTTGGCATGTTTGGGTTACAGCTAGTGGTTTATGCCCCAAGGAATTAATTACTTTTCATTGTGTTTTAAATATCTGCAGCTTTGGAGCCTTTGTTGCTGTCTGTCACATTTCAGGAAAGGCGTGAATTCCAGTCTGGCAAGGAGACACTGCTTAGGTGGTTAGAGCAGGAGCTGGAAGGAGACACTTGTGGGGTTTGGAGGTTTGGTTTTTTGTTTGTTGGTTTGGTTTTTTTTTTTTTTTTTTTTTAATTTTTTTTTTTTTAAATTATTATTTGTTTTGCCTTGCCTGATCTGGCAGTACTGGTTTCTCTGTTTTAAATATTGGCAGGAGTGATCTGGTTTTTGGTTCCCTTTGAAGGTTTTCCTTCTGAATTGCTGCTGTATATATGTACATGTGTGTTTACAGGAAGTTCTTGAGGGGAAGTGGGAGCAGCAAATGTTTCCAGATCCACAGCCCACAGACTACGTGCGCAGTCAGTCTAGAAGGAGCTGCTCAAAGGGTGGACCATCCAAACAATCTTTGCACACTGACTTACAGTTGTACCTTCCAAGTCTTAGAGAGGGCAACACTTAGCTATGCTGGGGCCATGGAGCAAGATGTGGTTTCTGGACTGTGTATCTGGTCTCAAGAGCAGGCTAGGTTAAACTTAATTAGGACTTTGGTGTGTGGTTTGGGTTAAGCATGCAGGAGACAGGTAAAATAACTCTGTAGCCCTTATGCAAAAAGATACTGAAGAATGTTTTCAACTCCAAATGTGCACCATAATTTCCTCAATCCAAACAGCAGTTATTTCCACTTGTATGCAGCAAATCTGTGTGCAGATCTTCAGATGATCAAACCCAGTTTTTAAATGGTGTTTTTGGAGTCGCACTAACAATAAAGCACTCAGGATTGCTTATACTCACCCTGAGCACACTGGATCCATTCTGTCTATGGGAACCTGACATTAAGTATGGGTTCATTTGAGTGCTTGAATAATGCTGATTAGTTTCACAGTAAGTGAACACCGAATGCTTGTTATTTTAGTTGAATGCCATGGTTGCTACAAAGTATGAGGATATGTGTAAAAGTGATTTTTCTGTGTCTAGTTCTAATGAGTTTGTACACCTCCTGCATCTAATTTTAGCAAACTTCTGTAATTATCATGTTATTTTTATCCTCAATTCACTTCTTGTGAAAAGTAATTTATTATTTTAAGGCCAAATAATTGTGGGGTTTTTTTGGTGTGAATTCTTTCCTTAATGCTTTTCCTAGTGCAGTGAAGGTCAGTGCTTTAAACTGTAAGCTATGTTAAGACTCCTGAATCAAAAAGACATCACTGAAACCAGAGTTTTATGGCAGTTGTAATGTCACTGTTTCTAAATAGAGGACAGTTTAAGAAGCATGAAACATGGGGTCACAAGTTTAATTGCTTGGATACAGCCATTGTGGAAAGGGACTTGTGCTGCTCTAGGATTGCAGCAGCCCTTGCCCAGACACATAAACTAATATTTCTGCCTTCCACTCCTGAAGAGGTAATACACTAAATTTTTTTTCCCGCCCTTGCCTTTATAATCTTGTATATCAGAAGAAAGTTTGCAACCTTTTGTGGATTCTTGAAGTGGAAGAAACTTTCTGTTGGCACTGGTGCACTCTATGAGCTGCTTCAAGCAAGTCAAGTCAAAACTCCTGGGTACCAGCAACCTCCTCAGCTTCAGAATGGCTTTAATCCTAAACCTGAGTTGAAACTTACTGCAGTACTTTCCCATCTTGTTGTTTTCTCCATGCCCTAAGGAGGAACTTGTATTTATCCAGTGAGTTTAACTCATAACAGTTTTGTGTACATAGAACAGTGCGATGCTGCTACAAACCTCGTTAGTCTGGATAACCTATCATTTTCACCTGCTTCTTTCTGCTTTACTTGAATTGAGGCATCTTTCCATTAATGGAAGGCATGGATATCAAGAAAGACCATTATTGTTAAGTACATTTGTCTGAATTTTCAGGCAGTGTCAACCATTACTGTTTCAGTGTACTTCCTGCTAATACAAAATGGTAGAAGCAAAAAGCTGGTACTGGATGGGCAGGCAAAGTTGGACAGCAGACTTTTTAGTTGGGCTCAACTTTTGTTGTTGACTGGTTTTGCACTCTACCCTCCACTTCACACTGTATTTTACTGGGATCAACTTAGAGTTAAACTGCATCCTGCTGGGCTTCACCAACCCATAATTTATATATTATGTGGATGTTTTAATGAAGAAAATGTTTAAATCATTAAGTTTTGGCAACTGTGGCTGGGGTAGCATAGTGACGAGTCTGGATACTGTCTGGTTTTACACACTGATCTGTTACTGTATTTGCTTGTAGAATTTTCTTTTCTTTTGATTATCTGTTGAACATACTCATTATATTCTGTCTGGTATGAAACAAATGCTAGTTAAGAATGGGGGCGGGGTGTGCGTGTGTGTGTTTGAGACAGGAATGCATATTCAGTTCCCTGAAGGCAATTTCCACCTCTTACAGTGTCCCATTGCTGCCTCCATTTCATGTAACAGGAGAACAAGAGTCTCCCAGTCTCTTGTTTAGTTTCTTGCTTTTCTGAGCATGTTTTCCATGTACTTCACAGATCAGGGTCTCCATTTATGTGTGATTTTGCAACTTCAGGTATCTATTTGTATTCATGTCATGGAAGCCATTAATTTGTTTGATGTTACACTTGACCTCACTCTTTAGTGCTAGCCTTTGAGTGAGGTAAAAAAGTTTGGAACACAAAATTGAAGGGCTTGCAGGACTTTTAGAGAATTGAGAGATCTTAGCAAACATGGACTTGTTTTGTGGAAATGCCACTCTGATTATTCAACCAACATCAGTGGTGTGACATTGAAACCTGTTTGCTGCAGATAGCAGGTCCCCACAGAAGTGGTCACTGGGTGCAGCTAAGGCTCACAGTTGTCCTCTATAGACTGTCATGACCATGAAAACTGACTTCTTTTCTCTGCTGGTTCCCATCTAGTATTTTTTTTTCTCTTGAGTTGGTAATTTCAGAGCCTTTCGCCCCAGTAAGATTATACCTTCTAATTTTAAAGTTTTGCTTACTGATCCTGAGAATCCTGGGTCTGATTCTGAAAATAGCAGCAGCACTGCAGGACTGGAAATGGTTGGTGCAAAAGTTAGTAGGCATTTCAACAAGAGTATCTCTTCTGTATTGTCATATTCTTCAAAGGAGACCACTGGCTTTGATCTGAGCAAGAGATTGCCTTGAAATATGGCAGTGATCTAAGTTGAGGGTCTCAGCTTAAAGCTTTTAGTCTCGCTGAGGATTTTTTCTTAAAAGTGATTCACATTTTATATATTGGAAAGTAGCCAGATTTGCACTTTACCTTGTATAGACTCTCAGGCTTTAATCAGTATCTTACAATTTAATGATGAGGATTAGTATTAAAGTAATACTTATATTGGGTGGAAATAATCTTCAATTTCTGATAATTATCAGCAAAAAATATAACCAGTGGGAGATATACATCATTTTGGATATTGAAAGTAGATTCTTTAAAGAAATCGTGGCTGTTATCATGACTTTCCTGATGTATGTTCAGCATCTTGTCCAGTACTAGCTGAACATAACCATTCTGCCTTTCCCTTTAAACAGACATAAACAAAATCCAGACGTGAGAAAGGCAAGTTCCTCTGCCACAATGAACTCTGGTAAGTCTGTGTTGTTTTCCACTTGCCCTCACTGACATTCTTATTTATTACGAAAAATATTCCTGTTTCTGGTGCAATTATGCTTTTTTTTTTTTTTTTAAATTCTTCTTCAGCCTCCCAGCAAAGAGTCAAAGCCCTTAAAAGTGCCCAGTGAAGTGAAGTTGCTTCATCATAAAAAGAGTCTTGGATTTGTGTTTGTTGCTTCAGTTTGGCCAATAATGCTCAAAATAATCACTAGAAGCTTCTTAAGCGGAGGCAGGTCATTTTAGCTTCTTTCACTTTGAAATACAACAATTAATAATTATTGATTACATTGAAAGAAAATATGAAAGAATTTGGTATGTTTTAGTAGGGATAACCTCAAAGTTTAACATCTGGATGGGAAAAATCAGCTATTCGAACCAAAACTGAGAGACCAAGAAATGGAGGCTGGTTGAGAAGAGGAAAACTCCTGGACTTGTCTGAGTAACAGGCTAAGTCAGAGTGAAAAACAAAGCACACCTCATACTGAAGTGCTGTATGTGGGACCTGTGGAATAATATTCCCACTTGATTTTAGCATCTTATCATGTCTCAGCTGGAGTAGCATGTCCAATTTTTAGCACCACATTTTGAGAAAAACTATTTGGAGAGAGTCCAGAGGAAAGCCAGAAGACTAAATCAGAGTCTGAAAAATGTGAGCTGGAGATTTGGCTTAAGCATCGATCAGCTTCCAGGTTGTGAAGCACAGGAACAGGTTGCTTTAGGGTGATTTTGGAAATTTGTAAGAACTCATTGAGCAAATATTTGTAGGCAATGACTAAGGTAGAATTGTTTCTGGCTTGAGTCTGGAATATAGCTTTAGATAATCCTCCGAGGTCCTTTCTAGCACTATCTTCTGTGTCTCTCTGAATTAAAATAAGACAGTTTTCCTCACATCAGCTGAGGATGTTGTGAACTTGAAAAATCTCTCTTGAAAGTCTCATCACTGAGCTTTATGCCCTATGTACATACAGAGGCGGACTCTGTTTAAAAGAAGTTACAATCCAGGCAGGAAAAGGAAATGGGAAACAGGATTGTCATCTGGGGAGATTTGTGTCTCCAGCATCTCCTAAGAGAGTAGGAATGCTTCGCAGTTCATTAATCCAATAGAGCTGACCCATGTCATCCACTCATAATAGAATACATTCAGTTGCAGAGATTTTAACTCCGAAGTAATCTGCTTCTTGATTTGCCTTACAGAACAAGAAGAAATAGACGTTGCAAAAGCTGTTGTAAACGGTCTGAGCAGCAACGGGCAAGAAAAAGGTGGGTTAAGAACTTGAATCATCTCTGCAGCTCCCCCTGCATGTCAGCTGTGTGATGTGGTTGATGTCCCTGGACGCAGCAGGGGTTTCCAATTTTAGTTTGCTTGGCGACTGATACAAGAAAAGCCTTGTACTGCACCATGTCAGCAGCGGCAGTAGCAGCAACGTTTCTTAGCTCAACAAGTGTTCTTTGTCTGTTGAAGGTGGTAGGCTGGATTTGCCTCTCTGTATATTTTTGGTGCTGCTTTGAGGAAAGCTGTGCACTACTTGTGGTACTTGTGAGCACCTGTGAATGAATATGT
Organism: Ramphastos sulfuratus; assembly: GCA_013399055.1. Classification (NCBI taxonomy): domain Eukaryota; kingdom Metazoa; phylum Chordata; class Aves; order Piciformes; family Ramphastidae; genus Ramphastos; species Ramphastos sulfuratus. The sequence continues at coordinate 195,761 of WBNM01027981.1, read as the reverse complement.
TAGTGTGTTTAGACAGCATGGTTTTGTGAATGCCCGTGTTTGAATTTGGTTAACTTCAGTGGGAGGTGAAGGTTTGAGACAAGGATTAAAGGGCAAGAGCTAACCATGTAAGTAAGTTTAAAAAAAAAAAAAAAAAAAAAAATCTGTTATTAGCAACAATAATTGAAACCCCAAACTCACCTAAACAAACCAGCCTTCACACTAACACCAGCAGGTTTGCAGTGTGCTTTATAGCATTCAGTTTTGTATAGCGATGGTGTGTGTTTTGGCAGGGTGAAACTATGTGGTTGTATGGGTTGGTATTCTGCTGGTTTTGTTTCCGTTCTTTTCTTTGATGCTTTTTTATAGTGGTTAGTATTCTGACTGCATTGTAGATGGATGAATTCAGTCAGTTACAGAGCAGAACAGAATTAGAGTTGTTTCCTAAACCACAAGCTGTTTGGAATCTGTTGTATTCCAGGGTCTCCAGTCCTTGGGGAGAGCAGGGTTTGATTTGAGTTCCTTCTTTGTAAATGAAAGAATTTAAAACAATCTCAGCAAATGAAAAATAAATGGTTTCATGTGGCTTGAAAAACTCTGTCAAGCTCTTCCTCATTCATTTTGCTCAAGAGCCTTTTTTATGTTGGGGTCTATACTTTCTAGTTTTGCCAGGGACCAGAATGGTCTGCCACAAGAGGGGGTGTACACACCACCCTGATATCAATGCCCCCCTCAGGCCAGCCCAGTGTTCAGTATTGGTGTGTAAAGTATTAAAACCAAGGTTCCTCTTTCTTCTGATTTTGGAAGCCTGAGAGATGGCATGCAATGTGAGGAAGCATTAGAATATTCAAGTTAATAAATCCCAAAAACTTAGGTTTTAAAGGAGAAAATCCTGTCTCTGCAGAAATCAAGAGCACAACTCTAGTTATTCTGGTTGGAGCTGTGATTTAAAAGATGTTCATTGTAATGAATCCTGTTGAGATTCACTTCTGTGTAGTTTTGCCTTTACCTTTATTTAGCACCACCACCTCACATTAGCAGCAGAGTTGGAGAGAGAGATTACCACCTGGTTTGGAGAGTTTTGTAACAGCTGCTAGAATTTTGCCCATTGCTACGTATAGGTCTCCTCTATGTTACTGCATGTAACACAACTAGTGTGCTAGTTGTGAAGTCCAGCAGAAATCTCTTCAGTCTGGAAAGAAGTGGGTGTTTCGATGCTGCCCTTTGGGATGGGACTATTTTCAAGATTATGTCACATTTCACTTCGTTCTGTTGCTGAACTTGTAAATTGTGTGCCATAAGATCCAGAATTCACATAGCATGGCTAGTTTAATGTTTCTTTCTCAACCTTTCAATCCTTAATTTTTAATTTTATTTTGTTTTAACTGAGTCATATTAAAGTTAACATTTTTGTTTTTGCATGTAGTGCATCTCAGCTAAATGTTTACCCTAATTTTTTTTTTTTTTTTTTTTTTTTTGGATGGCATCTGAAAACTAATGTTTCTAGATTCTTTGTGCCTGGAGCACAGTGGCAGTCAGCAATTAGTCAATTCAGTAAGTGGTTCTGTGTGCTGCATAAAACAGACGCATCCTGAACTGGGGCGAGCGAAGGGGTATTTTTAATGGTTGCATCACTGCTCTCTGAACTGCTTTTGTATTTGAAATTTCCTGCTATTGTGTCTCCAAGTACATTAGAAATTTTTGTGGCATGCTTCCCAAACTCTGTTCTTTCCTTTTTGGATGTGCCATTTACACTTTTGTGTTTGCAGCTGTTGACGTCCCTTTATGTACACGCTCTATTTCTGCCGTTAAAATAATCCCTGTGAAGAAAGTGAAAAGTTCTCCTCACCTAGTGCTGCCTACAGGTATCTTCTTCCTTTGTCCCCCACCATGTGTTAGTTGGCCATCACTCTCTCCTCTCTCTCCCTCTCTCTCTCTCTCTGCTTCACCCACACACTTTGGCTAGTTTTCAGCTTCATCGTCTTCTCACTGTTTCCAGAGCTGTAGATTTCAGCAGTAGGTAATAAAGTTAGCTCTTGATGGCACAATACATTGTTCTCAATTATGCTGCTCCTCTGCAGACATAATTGTGTCTACTTGAATCTGGGATCATTGTAAACTCTTCTACTAATGCTTGATTATGAATGATGTTGCTAGCACAGCCTCATTTTGAACCAAATGTCTGGTGAACCGAAGAATGTTTCCTGTATATCTTTAGTCTTTATGAAGTAAATGGCTGTCAGAGATGGTATTTTGCAGGTTCAAGCATAGTTCAACATTGGTGGTTTGGTTTTGATTTTTTGTACGTGCACTGACTTTATAGAACCATTATAAGAATGTTAGGCTGTCACCCCCTGCCCAAAGTACATGTTTTCCCACTAAAAGTACAAGTTGTTTTTTTTTTTAACTTTGCCGGATCTGAACAGTCAGATTAGACCAGCTGATCGTGCTTGTCTCTTAGATTCTGTATTCTGTTGGACTAGTGCAATGCTAATGTCATGTTTATAGCCATCTACTAGATGTGAGGGAACTCAACATCTCAGGTATTTCTTTCTCTTCCAAATTGAAATAGTATGGTGAATATTTTATCTTCAAATCTTTTAAACGTTCTCAAATTTGGTTCTTCTCCAGTATGATGGAGAAATTTATGGCATTTTGAAATTTTATGTGTTTCCTTTTCTCTCCAGTGCCTGTGAAGGGAGTGTAGGCAGAGGAAAACAACTAACCTGCACTTCAGTGGATATCTAAGTCAGGCTGGGTGACTCCCAACAGTGTGTCTATGTCTTAATGTTACAGGACTCTTGAAACCAAAATCTGAGAGCTTAAACCATTTTCCTCTGGTTCGAAAGTGAGTCCAGAGTCCTTGAGCTGCATGCTGGGCTGTGTGGATTGGAACAATAGCCAGAACTGTATTCCTGGGCAAAAATCCTGGCCCTATCTGGATCATGCAAAAATCAGAGAAGCCAATTTTTGTAGGTGGCCATAGGCGTGATTATTTGGGGTATGTGAGTGCAGATGTAGTATATTTAAGGATTAAGCAGCATTTGATACGTCTGTGTGGACAGTTTTTCCCCTGAGAGAGACAGTCTCAGTGCTGCCTAAATCAGCTAAACACTGAGCTGTAGAAAAGTATCCCCCGATTCCTTACTTTTTCCATCTTTTCTCCAGTCCTAAGTGTGAAGCTATGTTTTTTGATTAAATCCTTAAGACTTGAACTGTGGTGATTTCAGCGCAGAGGGATTTTGATGTGAGCTGGATGTCTGACATTTGTGGGGTCTTTCCCCTTACTGCTGTTGTCCATCTGGCTTTGTTGATGTTTCCATATGTTGTGGCCACTTTGGATGTGGTTTGTGTGTTTTGCAGCCTTAACTGAGGTGTCGTTTGTATATAGGCACTGTACTGGTATGGACTTAATTGGACATTATCTTACTGAAATCAGGCAGGGAGAATTGATCTTCACAAACGTGCTGTTGTCTGGGCAATAAACATTAGCCTTTTTTCCCCCTCTGTCCAGTCCGAAGGCACAAATTTTGTTATAGTAACAGTTCCTAGAGAGGATCTGGATCCCTCCTTGTGAAAAGATATCATGATTCTTATTCCATAAAAATAAGGATTATGTTGTCATTCATGTAACAGAGCACATGATCAATACCTCTTCAGGCTCTCTGTGCAGTGTCTTGGTAGAACTAGCATCTCAGTAGGTCAAAGTGAAGTCTTAATGGCAGCTACAGGGTCAGTATTAGTGCACAAGAGAGAGAGGTGATATGTTTTCCTGTGAAAGTAGCTTAGATAAGTGATAGACTCTTCAGGCTTATTGTTTCTATGTGTATCTTATAAGAAACAACTCTCTGGAAGGATTTTAAGTAAGGGGAGGAAGACAGCTTTGAACTACTGGTTTGTTATTATTTAATAGGATGCCAGGAACTGAAAAGTCAAATCAGAATGGACAAAGGTAAGCCTGCACAGGATCTGTGCTGAACTGGGCCTCAACAAGGACACTGGCATGATCTGGTGTCTGGATCACATAGTGATCTGAACAGGTATATGTTAAACGTCCTGGGTTTTGAAAATTGGCTTCCCGTCAGAAGGTGAAACACTACCATGAAATGGGGGGAGATGGCAAGGAGGTGGCTGCAGTACCCTGCCTTTAGATCATATTCAGGATAGTCGCAAGATTTTATCTTTTTTTATTTTTTTTTATTTTTAAAAAATTAATTATTTTATCTTTTTTTATTTTTAAAAAACTTCCAGTGCACAAAAGGCATTTTGAAGGCTTCAGCACACAAATTGTATTGCTTTATAGCACTGGGACATCCCTATAGAAAAGCCACAGGTGTAATAGTAGAATCCTTGCTAGTACAATGTCTCCACGCAAAACAGAACAAATAAAGCAAGTGGATTTGTGAAATTTGGTTCAAAGACTCATCTTTTTTTTTCCTCCTTTCTGTTACTCTGACTCAAAATTTGCTTTTACATTCATCAGTTAAGTGAATATGAAACTGCTTTGATTTCTCAATGCTTTAAATCCAGAGCTAATCTTCATCAGCATAAACATTACTGATTCACCCGGAAGCAGCCATGATAAAGTTACAACATAGACCTCTGATAGCTCCTAATAGCTTTGTATCATGTGTTTCAATTTGTCTCCTCCATGCATGTACATTTCCTGTAGGAATGGATCCCACGAAAGTCTGCAGCGGAAAAGGAGCTGTGACCCTCCGGGCATCTCCAGCCTGTGAAGAGAATCAGAATGTCACTTCGCCGTGTCCTCAGGATGTTGAGCGACCTGAAAGTAAGTGGGTAGAAGATTAACTGGAATATGTTGCTCACAATAACTTCAAAGGAGGTCAGTCCAGCATCTCGAAGTGACCTTTTTTTAGCTACAATTTAAAGCCCCAAATCCTGTAGCATAGTTGGAAACCTCTTGCAAGACTCAGCAAGTGGAAGGAAACTGACTCCTGTTCTGTCCTAGTGCAAGTTTCATGACCTCTTACTCATTGGCTTGAGTTTGTTTACAGCTCCCTTTTGTTGTCAGAAGCACCTTTTTTTCTTTTTTTTTTTTTTTTTTCCTCCTCCCTGGCAGGTCCACATCACCACCTTCTGTTCCAGGCATGAGGTGGAACAGAAAGAGGCCAAGTGGTGCTAGTGCCACCATAGCATTCACTTGAGTTGTCAAGGGAGCAGGGATAGCGTCCCAGACAGACAGTGGCACGGTAGAGCTCTGTCATCTTTCAACAGCGGACATGTAATTATTTAATTATAGGAGACAGGTAAAGGATAACAAACCTGGCCAGTGTTGTGGGTCTGGCAGAGAGGACAAACTCTCAAAGGCAAGATACCCTTAAGGAAGGAGGGCACCAAGCTTGTTCTTGAAGCAAAGCTTACATTGGTTTTGACTGTATTGTTGGAGGAAGGGCAATTCCAGTAATTTCAGCCCCAGTGCACTGCTTTCTGCTCTCTCTTCACCCGTGACCTACCCTCTTTTCATGCTTGCCATTCTCCGTTTCTTCACCCCTACCCCCCACCACTGCCTTTCTCATTTCTGTTGATGACTTCATAAATTTCCAGCAGCTTGAATGGCAATGAGCCCATTACTATGGAAATCAGCTCATTAATACTTCCTTTGCTTACTCTCAGTATTGCTTTATGAAATGTACTCTGGAGCTGGAATAGCTTTTTGCATATAACTTAAACAGCAAAATGGGTGGAGGGGTGGGAAGGAGCCCAGTGGGAGGTGGGTAAAATCTGATGAAAGCATTGCATCTAGCTGCAGGGACTAGGTTGCAAAGTGTCATCATATTTTATAACTCATTTCATGCACATGCACTTAGTCTGCAAAACCTGATCTGTTTGTTGGCAGTCTGTGCTGGTTTGAGTCCTTTATCTCAGTTAATCATACACAGTGATGTTGTTAAGGATCAATATGTCTTCATGGCCCATATCATGGCTGAATGACACAGAGTTCCTGCATTTCCAGTAATTTATAGTGTCTGGATGTCTAAAGCTGCAGCTTTAGAAAGCAGCTAGCTGGGCTGCCTTTTTTGCCTCTGAAATAAGAATGTCAATGAACAATTGTTTCTTCATTGCTCTGAATGAATTGCCTTGTGTTTACAAAGGTCAGAAACAAGGAGGGCATCATGTTTAGGGCTGGTCTCTATGGTAATTAGGCAGCCCTGTCAGAAAGCATTTTATGTAAGTAACTCAGCTCTTAACTTCAATTGGTATGTTTTCTGTAATTGTAATGGTTTCTTTTTTTCCCTCTTTCTTTTCATCTATGCTATCCTCTACTCTCACCTCTTCCATCCCTCCTTTCTGTGAAACATTTTAGGTCTGGAGCCAGAAAACTCGGAAACAGGTACAGACATTGGCTGCTTGTGTTGTTGCTTCTGTTGCATTCTTGGAAGTATTTCTTGTTGCCTGGGGAGGAAAAAAAAGAAACAAAAATTAAAAAGAAAAGAGAAGAGTCCCTTTCTTTTGCTCATCCTGTATCTGAAGAGAATCCTCTGTGATCTGAGTTTTCCTTCCCCTTGTAGATGATTGGAGGTCATCAGCTAACACTGATGCCAATGGGGATGCTCAACCATCTTCTCTGGCTGCCAAGGGTTACAGGAGTGTGCGTCCAAACCTTTCCTCAGACAGCAAGCCACAGGTAAGCCTATCTTCTGTGACCCTGAGAGTGATCTTCTGAGTTCAAGCACTGGATTCATGGTCAGGAGTCCTGGGTTGAAATCCATATTTTGCTGCAGACTTGGGTAAGTTGCTGTGCTCAGCTTTTCCCACCTTTAAAATGGGGGCAACACTGACATCAGCAGAGTGTTGTGGAGCTTGTGTGTTCAGGTACACCAAAGTGTTTCCTTGGTGAATGAATGAGGAGAACAATGCTATTTGTTTTCAAGAAAAAAGTTGAAATAGTCTTCTATTGCTCTTTTTTAATTGGTCTATTTCCTAGAGGTTGCTGCAGGCTTAAAGCAGAGTCTTTCAATTCTATCACTGTAAGATTATTTGTACCTGAAGGTAAATTGTTGAGGTCAGTCTGTTAAGAGAAGTGTAACCTCATTGTTTTTCTTTTGGGTGGTTGGTCTGTATAGAAGCAGTCTGAAAGTTGATGAGGAAACTGCTTTCTTGTGCGAAACAGAGTCCCTTTAAAGCCTTGTCCGGTATCAGGGTGACTGCTCCCATCATCAGGGACCTAAAGCAGTGCCACAGAACAGAGACAGTTACTGAAATTGTAAGTCGAAGTGAAAGAAGGCACAACTCACATGAAGGTATGGGAAGAAGTGGCACCCTAAAGGAGAAAGCCGTTTACTGCCTGATACTTAGCAGCTGTCCTGTAGTTCCTTAATGATCTCGATGAACAGAGAGAGCACTGATGCACATAGTACTTCTTATAGAAGTCTCAAGGACTACTGTCCAAACAAAGATAAAATGGAAGAAAATGCAAAAGAGCAATTGCAGATGGTGAATTAGTATTTCTGGATAATACTATGTAATAGTACGATGAGGCTTCACCTAATTTAGGGTGTCACTTTGAAGTCTCCAAACTGAAACTTTTGATTCCTCAAGGAATCAAAAGGAATGAGCCTGTCCCAGAAGCAGAACTCCTTTAGAAGTAGCACTTACCAACCCACTTCTCCACTCTCTTACGCATCAGGGAAGCAGGGTGGATAAGAGGGGCAGCATGAGGATAGTAGATTTTGATACAGCAGCTGTAGTTTTATTAAATAGCTCTATATCCACGTAACAAGGATAGGTGGTGGCCAGAACCTGTCATACGTGGATGAATTTTAAAGCAGGTATTTTTTCCAGATTCGAATGTTGTAAGCTGTTAAGATAGCTCCAGTCTCTGGTTTTGGCCGTTTTGGCCATTTTAGCAGTGGTTTGACCAACTTTGCCCGTAGAGATATGACAGCAGGGCACGTGTAAAACCTACTTTTGTAGTCTCCAGAAGGTTAATTTGCAAGAATACGAAGTCTGCTGTTCACTAGGTGGATGTTTTAATTCTCTCCCTTTCAGTAGTTCATAGTTTTCAGCTACGGGCAACAAAGCAGAAAACAAAATGAAACCTTTCTGTTGCTAAGTTATTTTACTTCAAAAAAGTTCAGCCTTCAGAAAAAAATGGACCACTGTAATTGAAGTGGGAGTTACACCCATCAGGCAATTGTAGAGTTAGCAACCTATGTTGCAAAGTACCAAAGTTTTTTCTATTATTTACTAAAAGCAGAATTTCTCTGTTGATGCTCTTGATACTCTGGTGGCAAATTCTTAATGAACTCGGTTTCTCAACAGACTTTAATTGTTCTGGTGTTCTGAGAGAGTTCTGAGGACTGAAAAATCTTAAAGAGGATTTTGGAAGGAAGAAATACTGACTTCTTATTTAGCTAGCTGTGACAGGCTGTAGTATTCACATGTCTGGTTTCATTAGCACTTGTTAGCCAGGATATTAAATCTTGACTCAGGCTTTCTCAGGGGCATGGTGGGTGTTGCTGTGCAGGCCTCTCGAAACAATACAGCACTGAGATTTATTTAGTCCAGAGAAAGAAGTGCATAAGGCAGAGACTTGAGAACTGGGTAAAGTTTGTGTGCTGCTCTGAGCAGTGCTAAGAAAGAGAGAGTGTGTGAGATGATGTGAGTGAATTCTTCACTGACCTTCCAGATACTGTATTTGCTTTTTTGTTTTGCTGTATTAAAACCTGCTTAACCCAAGTCTAATGACCAAGTTCATTTTCTAAATTAATTTTTTTCCCTTCCTTTTCCCTTTCATTTGGTGCTACTTTCTCTCTCCCTCTCTTCCTTCTTGACTCTGTGTGGGCAGGCTCTTGCTCCTCCCCATCCTCCTCTTCCCAAAGAGGAAAGCTTTGCATGGCGTCCTCGCACTGAGACTAAAGTGACCAATCTGTTGCCAGTGCCCATCATGGACTGTGTGTACCTGAATACACCCAAGCCTTATACGCAGCGTGCATCACCAAATGCCAGTGCACGGTGTTATTTCTCATCACCTACCCCCTTTGGGGCCATCCCCAGTGGGAAGCAAGGCTTGTCAGCAGGGCATTCTTCCTCTTCAGGCCCCAAAGATGAGGTGCATGCTGGGCAGCCACTCTCAGAAAGTCGTTCCTCGTTGGATATTTCATCCATACAATGCAACCCTGCCAGGGCAGATCCCAGTAGTAAGACTGGAATGAATTCCAGTCATGAGACGAAGGCGGATAAAAAGGTCACCAAACTATATGTAGCTTGTTTATCTAACAACACTTGCTCAGCCGCATCTGAAAATTCCACTGGCACCACACACGATCCAGCAGCCAGTACCAGTTTGGGTGCTGAGCTCACTCAGGCACCAGCCACCAACGTTGTTTCTTCTGTAACAGATACTGGAAAGTCTCTTCCTCCTCCTCCTCCTCCTGTTCCTCCCAGGCCGTACTTTTACATTGTCCTCAGTAAAGACGCAGTTAGTTATGGTGCGGGCCAACCCTCCTGGACTCAGTCGTCACCTCTGCAGGCTGTGAGGGATAGAGTGCTAGAGCCCCAGAGCACAGCTGCCACAGAGGACAGGATGAAAAAAGAGCCTTACCTTACTCAGCAGCGACAGCCACCGTACAAGGCAATGGGACGCAGCATGGTACAGGTTTTCTCCATAACCTTGTTTTCTTTCAGCCGTCTGGACGGTTCTTTAATGCATTACAATGTTTTCTTAATGCTTTATTCCCTCCTACCTAATTTCTGAGCACTCTGTGCCATCTCAGTCTTGTAGTCTTCTATTCAATAATACTTAACACCCCATGTGCACCCTCCAACATGATCTGTGTGTTTATGTATGTGTGGTGCTTGCAGGGGCTTGGGTTGAGCTGGTGAGGATATTCCTAGTTTAGGGAGGTGTAAAAGAAGCAAACTGTAATGGTTGGTGCTGCTTAAGTGATAGTGAATGCGACTGTTCTATGACGTAGCCTCACTGCACAGAACTGGAGAAGAGGGGTGGTGAGGGAAAGGAAGGTTTGTGAAAAACTGCGTGTGTTCATAGAGGCCAGGGCTGCAAGACTAAAGAAGTATGTTTCCCTTAAGGAAAGAAAATCTGTTGGGGCCACATACCAATTTGGGTGCATCCTTGCATGACACTATATGGCTGCATTAGACTAAAGTACCAATCTCCCCCGTTGCATAACAACACCTTGTTTCCTACAGGATGCCACTGCTACTACCACAACTCAGCCTGGGGTTATAGTAGTCCCCCTCCTCCAGGTTAATCCAGACAGACAGCACGAAGGCAGCTCCAGCACTCCACCACCACCTCTGGTTCCTTTTGGGCAAAGCTCCGTATTCCCTGAGACTGTTTCTCCTCGGTCACCCTTGACTTTTCCAACTCTAGATGATTTCATTCCCCCACATCTCCAAAGAGGTTTCCATCATAGCCAAGCACCCTCCGCATCTGGCACGTTACCCTCTGTTTACCCGAAACTGCCATTCTTCTCGTCACCACCTTCACTTGTCCCTCCAGTCACAGGGGCTTTGCACAGAGGCTTGAAGCCTGAAATCACTGGAGTCATCTCACACACAGTAAGCTTGCCAAGTACCCTCCTCGCCCTTTACCAAAATCTGTATTCCCAGATTAAAATTACTTTCTCCTTGCAATACTAAACTTGAGAGAGCAGTGATGACTCATTCCCTGACAGCAGCATGACAACTGAAACCTTGTTTATGCCCTGTGTTAGTGCATGCCTGGTGCCCGCCTTGTGCAGCTTTGAACTTTCTATTGACTCTTTGCAATAAAATTTGACTCTCTCCCTTTATGCCTCTTCTGCTAGGTGATGCACACCTCAAGAGTCTGCAGAATTTGCTCAGAATGAATTCTGTATAAACAAAATAATTGCAACTAACTGATCTCTTCAGGCTCTTTTAATAGCATCCTTGGTTACGTTTGAATAACATTTAAAGCAGCAACAGCAGACCAGTTAAAGGTTAGGACTGGCTTTCTGTTCCACTTGAAGTCACAAGTCCCTGTGGTCTCTACACAAATCCCTGATGAAATCAGTGTAAGATTGCTGCTCATATCCGATGACCTACAAGCAGTAATATCAGTTACTGAGCTAAAAGTCTTCTCAAGCACGTAGGTGCTACGGGATAATTAGGGGGAGAGTGTCTCTTCAGATTGGAGTTGTTTGTCTTTGAAAATGTTGAAGAATTCAATCCACAAGTGTTTTAAAGGGGAATTTACTGTGTTATTCTTGGATTAGGTTTTGTTTCTCTTTAAGCTCGTCACTTGTTTTAAAAAGTCCTCAGGGCCTAGAGGGAAAAGTAACTCTCAGTTAAAGTTACAGCAGAAGCAAAAAGCACCTGACCATCCTTGTGCTGGAAGTCTTAAAAAACCCCCCCAATTTCTGTATATATGGTTGCTTGTAAGGACAAGTAAGAGTTAACAGAAACCTCTTCCTCTCATGGTGATGCTTTCTGATCCACTGCTTTCTGATTCTGGAGCCTCTGACTATAGGGATCTAGCAAACAGAGTTGTGTGAGGGGAAAAAACCAAAACAAACAACAAAGCAACCAAAGATGATGTGTTTAAAAGTTCTTGGTATTGGCCTTTTAGTGGTTGTTTTGGTGTTTGATTAGGTTTTGGGTTTTGAGGTTTTTTTCTGCAAACAGCAGCAAAGTTTGGGGGATTTGATGGGATTTTTTTTGTTTGTCCTCTTTGGTATTTTTTTTTCCTTTTCTAAATTGGAATCTGCCTGCAGACTTCAGAAACAGTCAGGCAGCATCCAAGTCATAGAATAGTGCAAATAATGTTGTACCTGATTTTCATGAGATGAGAGTTTTGAAACATTTTTGGACATGCTTACTTCAGGCATGCAGTCATAGAGCTCTTTTCCAGTTATTTAAATAGTCTTTGTTCACCCACTTTGGTGATTTAGCTGCAGCTGCTGAGCATATTCTGATCTGATATTTTTCTTCTTTGAGGGCTTCTTTATATTGAAGTTATCAAAGTGAAGCTTAAATCCAACTCCCTTCTCCCTGACTCCGACTCCTTTCCCCAAATTGTATTGTTTGCAGTATTAACACAGCAAAATGAGGCTGGGTTTCTCTCTTAAGGACATCTATTTCTGAAGACCATTTATTCTTTTATGTTCTCATGAAAGACGACCTGATCCAATGCTGCTCAGAGCAAGATCACCTTCATCCAGCAGAACAGGATTGTTCTTCCCTGTTTCCTCTCTAGGCTGGAGGGACTGCAGATGCTTCTTCTGATTATGGCCAGTTCTCACTATCATTTATTTCTTAGCTCTGATGCCAGTCCTCACTTTGGCCCCTGTTCAGCCCCCTGTCTAATCCTGTAAATCCTTTACTCTGAGGCTGATAGATAGGAAGAGCACTGAGTTACATTTTGCCAGAAAAGCCAGGGATTCTTTTGAAGCAATGTTCTGTGCATATTCAGATTTTTAATAGTGATGAAGATCCCTCTGAATGCTCAGCTCCATTTTACAGATCAGTGGCCTGCAGCATTTCAGTCTGGCAGTAGAGCAGCAGGAGTGTCAAAGTCTGGTATGCTGTTCCATACTGTCTTTGTTTGAATGCTCATTCCCTGTTAACAGTAATTGTGTATCCAAATTCCTTAAGATGCTTCACAGATAGCCTGAACTGGCACAGAAGGTCCTAGTCATCATGCCTTTTTTATGTTTCCCTCTTACTACCAACTAAAGCCTGCTATCCCTGTACTGAGATTTTTCAAAGATGAACTAGGTTTTAAAGTCTCCTTGCTGACACAGCTGTGTTTCTACAGAACAACCAAAGCTGTGGTGAAACCAGAGGTGGGTTTGAAATAAGCAGATAATGAAGCTGGATGCTTTAGGAGAGCAAGAACAGCTTGCTGTCTGTGCTGCAGTGGCAAAGCCATGTTGAGTATCTTTCTTGCTAGAGTTCTAATTTTTACTCTCTATCAGTTTTCAGTGGTTTTTTTATTTTAACCAGTGATGGTGCTAACCTTATTTCTCTGACCTTCCTTACCTGAACTAGCAGCAGTAATAATGCTTCTTTCCGGAACTGCATGAGTTTTGCAAGTCTGACTTCTTGCTATGAAAGAAATACTTTCAAAACAAATGTTTATGTCTATACTTACTGGGGGAAAGATATCTGTGTCTTGCCCACCCCAGCCAGATGTGCTCCTTTCTGGCACCCTCTGTTTGCTCCAAGGAGTCTGCCAGGTTAAATTAGTGCGTCCTTATGGAGTTCAAGTTATGAAACCCAACACCAAATAATTATAGTACTGCCTTAGCAAACTAATTTCATTAACAATGAACAGGGTACCCACACTGAGTAGGATAACATTCATGCTTATACCATTTTTACTAAAATTAGCTGTGACTATGCTTAAAATGTCTTTTGGTGTTTTTTCCAGATTTTTCCAGTGTAGCAGCCTTTCACATGCTTCTAATGATGTGTTGCTCTCCTTACAGGACCCAGGTCCTGTACTAAATGAAGTGTCCCAGCCTGGCACTGGCACTGACTGTCCAACCTCCTTTACTTCAATCAACAAGTCCTCCTCTGCCTATCCCTCTACCACAATCGTCAATCCCACTATTGTCCTCTTGCAGCATAATCGAGGTAAGGAGACTTGCATATTGATGTTTGTGGCTCAAAATGAGACACCTGTTGTGCTACAGGGAATTGGAGAATGTGTGCACCATGGACAATTAAGTGTAGGCTACTAAGAGCTAACAAAGCTGCCTCCAGATAGTTGTAGTGACTAGAGCATACAGCAGGCAGGTAAGAAGTTAGAAGTATGGGACAGTGCCTACTTTTCCTAATTAAAACCTGTGGATCAGAGGCTGAGGTAGGGGAAGAAGCTTATAATTGGGCATATGAATAATTTTTGTGGGATAACAGCTTATTCCCCATCAGATGTTCAGGCATGGTGGAAAAAGATATATGCTCACATCAGTCCGTCAGAAGAAGCACGGTAATTTGAAGGAGATAACTTCCTCACTGGACAAGGGGATATGTTACTTATCAGCTACTGCAGTGTGAAAGTAGCTGTATTTTCAGTTACTGTGTAAGAGATTTGACCTCAAAATTCTCAGCAGAATGTACCCAATGGTAAATAATTAATTTGCCCTTAAGTTTGAACTTGACAGTTTGTTCCTCTGTAACTCCATAAACTCAGAGTCATAGTGTAGTAGTCATTGAGCTCTGGGTTTACATAGGAACGAAACAAACTTGTTTACAAATCTAAGCCTTTCTCTGCCTCACAGCATCTCCCTCTGAATGGATAATGGCATCATTTTACCTCTGGCATTAGAGGGAAACTTTGCTTCTCCCTTTTAGTCCTTCTAATGACTGGCATTACCCCATCTTTTCAGTTCATTGTACATTGCTAAAGACTAGCTTATACAGAGCCACACAAATGCAGTCCTATTTCCTTTGGTTTCCAGTGGACGTAGGAAACTCCAGGACAGGAAGATTCTTATCAACTATGCTAGAACTCACCATTTGCAAAGAAAAAAATCAAATCAGAAAATAGGGGCAAGACTTGCATTCCTCATATTTTAGTCATTCTAATTACAGATGTGCATTGATGTGCTCTTTTGCAGCCCCTTGTGCGTTTTTTTTATCAGCTTTTTAAAACAGACTTTAGTCTTTGATCCTGAAGATAGTGTTCTCAGTGTAGCCTAGATTATTATAGGCATGGTGATTGGGTTACCTCTTCCTTTTCACTAGCATCTGAAGATCTTTCTTACGTGCTTCTGAATGATAGTGTCTGGATTCCTCAGCTGCTTCAAGGGGAGAAAATACTATTTCAGGCAGCCTTTTTTAATCTCCAAACATTTTGTTGATTTTCTTGAGGTGGGATACACTTTTGGATGGTTTCCACATTAAACCTGGAGCATTTTAGTGTGTACCACACAAAGATGTGTTCTCTCTGGATTTTAGGAGCACAAGAGAAAAGTCTATACAATATGATGATCCACACACACTGGCTCTGAGACAACTGATGTAAAATTGTTTGTTTACTAATTACCTTCACAGTTAACTATTTGTCCTGTCTGGATATGTTTTTCCATTGACAATTAGTGCTCGTGATACTTTATCCTAATAGATTAAAGGGCCTTCTGATTAAAGGGCCTTCTCTCATCACATTTTTGTTGACTGTGATACAGATTGGGGTCTGATAAGCAACTTTAGTGTGTGAAGTATCATTCCAATGAGTGAGTTTTGGTCTTTGTTAGTCAAACTTGGAATTTGCAAGAATCACGTTGAACTGGTTTGACAAGACATCTTAGTTATAAATCTATATTGACTGACACTGCATGTGGTATTTTTCAGTAAGATCCCATGTAAGTCATTACATTTTTTTTTTCTGGCATCATTGTCAACTTGACAGGTAGATGTCCCAGCCATCACACTAATGCTTGTCAAAGGTCGTCACAATATTTGCTTTCTTCCTTGTCCTCTGGAATTCTTTGTGTTCCAAAACATACTGAGGATAAATGTTAATGGTTCAATGAGCTGCTTTCTCCAAAACTGCTCTCTTTAGAACAGAAAACTGCTCTAAACCCCTTTGATATAGTTCATATGAATGTGCTAATTTTCAAGTATCTGACTTCATTTGTTGTCATTCAGCATAGTCCTTAGTTACTGTTGAAGTGGAAAGTATTTCTCCATCAGGTGATAGGCCATCAGGCTATCTACATTTAGAAGGAAAAAAAAAATAGTAATCAGATGTGTCATCTTTTCTGATGTCTTATTAACAGTTCCACTCTGCCTCTTAAGTAAAAGAACAAGATCATTGTTAGGTTTCTGTTTATTTTTCGTGTTCCTCAGAACATACTTTTGAATATCTGAGACATTCTGTTAAATCTTTTATTCTCAGTGTCGTTAATTCTTTCACTTCCCAGCATATGTTACCTACTCATAGGTGTACATTTTCTTGGGTTTTCATCTTTGTGTTGCCAGTTTCTTGCAGTCCTTATGCTTCTGTTCCTGTTTAGGCTTTATGCTAGCATAACATTAAGATTTCTTTTTGCTAACTTAGTGTTTTTGAATGGTTCCCAAATCTTAGTTATCTGTTACATTGCTGTCCTGGCTAACATGATTCATATTTATTTCATCTTTATGGACCTTATCTATTAAAGAAATGGTCTGATGGCATATAACAAATGGTTATACCTTTCCCTGAGTAGTTAATTACGCTTTGTGCTGAAATCCATTCCTTCATATGAAGATGAGGTTTAATATCAATTCCTCTTGGGTGCTCTGAAGTACCCTCTGAATTAGAAAATTCAAGAGCATTTTAGTGCTGACAGTCTGAGATCTCCAGCAGTTTATTTAGTCTTCCATATGGATAACGTGGCTTTCTTTCTCTTCAGTGGGTTATTGATTGCTTTTAAAGGAGATAATCGTATTCTCTGGAGTGACTGTTTCAGCAGACATCACCTACTGTCCTATTTCATGCTTTAGCTGGTAGTTCATTATTCTGTAAGCATGAAAGACTCTTTGATTTGGAGCTATCAGGGGCTTAGAAACAAGTAATGGCATTTGAATCACACAAATTACACTGGGTTGTTTTTTGTTTGTTTGTTTTTTGGGGTTTTTTGTTTGCTTGTTTGCTTGATCTTATTCAGTAAGTTGTTACAAGAAATCTCAGATTTTTTTTCTGCTGGATTTCAGTAATGCTAACTGAGTAAGAATTAGGATTATAAAAAAGGAATTTCAGATCCTCTTGTTCATTTCTAGCACCAAGGTAAGATCTTCTTTCTTTCATATCTGTTGGTGTCTTGATTCATTTTCTGATGCTTTTATTTTGCACTGAACATGTGCTCAAGTACTTGTTTCTTAGTCCCCTTTTGTTATTGATTGCAAGTCTTAGTCTCCCCCTGTGCCTCCTGCTCTGGGAGCTCTGAGGGCATCTGTAATCATTCATTCACTATCGCCAGCAGTTATTCCTCTGCTCAACCCTTTCTCTGAGAAGCCTAAAAGTTTTTGGCCTTTATTTAGTCCCAGAACACTTTATCAAGGGTGAAAACCTGGGCTAGCTGGTGCATGCCTGGGGCCGCAGGCTGCCTGTGGTCAGCAGGAGAGCAAAATAGCAGATACCTCCTGCTCAATTAGCTTCTGTCTGTCAGCAGCTCTCTTTCCTACTCAGACAAATAAGTGAAAAGAAAACCTTTTCTCCATGTAAAAAGCACTAAAATGTACTTTTTAAAAAATGGAAAGTCTATTAATCCATTATATTTTCTCTCCTGTGGAAAAAGAGGTAGGAGGGATCTTTCAAACTTAACTCTTGAAACCATGTTTTGTGAGGGCATCTTAGTGATTGAAGTTAAGTGAATATGATGGCTGAAGCTAAGACTGTCCTCACATCTCTCTCTTTTTTTTTTTTTCCCCATTCTTGTAACACAGTGGCCTACTCCTGACAGCCTGCTTAGGAGAGTGAACCCTGCAGCAGGTGGTTCCCATCTACTCTTTGGGTTCAGATTGCTATTCCTTTTATCCACTCTGTGTAGGGATTTGTTTCATATGTTGGCAGCTATCATGTATGCATAGTGCTCATGAGCAACTTGACATCAGTGGTTAGCAGAGCAGAAGTGCTGAGGTTAAAGAACAAAGTTTTTAAGTATTGGTGAGGAAGCTTCACTTAGTGAGGAGAAACATCAGCCTCCCTTACTGAGATAATCCACTTAGTACAAATATCTAGTGAAGTACCAATATGCTAGTGAACACTATACCTGGAGGATTGGTAACGTACCGCTGATGTGCTTGGCAAATGTCCCATGCCATCACAAAACACCATTATTTCCTGGGTAGGCTTTGCATGGCATGGTTTATTATGACTATATAACAAGTGCAATTAATATATGTCAGTTTTGAGATCTTTGCATTAACAATATGAGCTTTCAAGAGTGTATTTTGTATGTCAGTAAAATAATTTATTGTTTTCAAATGGCTTTCGTGCTTTAAATGAAACGATTAATTGCTGGGGAGTAAAAAGAGCAGAGAATAGAAAGCTAAGAATCTGTGGTTTATTCCAGCTGGTGACTTTGAGAAATCATTTGGGCATCCCTTTAGAAAGCAGTTGTGAGCATCAGCTTTAGGGTGGTCAGACATGCTGGAAGATACCACAGATGTCACAGCCTGGGAACTCAGTAATGAAAGGTCCTAAACCGAGAGGATCATTATGGGAATCAAAGCCTTAATCTAGTTATATCTGTGCTCAGATCACCAAATCTGTGATTCAGTACTGTCTGATGAGACTCAGCAAGCATCAACAATTATTTGATCCTTTTCTACATCATTTGAAATACTATAGCATTATTGTTTCAAAATGTGCTTCCTGCCGATGGTAGCAAAGTTAACTGTCAAGTTGTTTGACTCTGTAAGTCTTTACTGGTTTTCAGATTGTCTTTTGACCCACTTTGAAAAATTCTCTGATGTTAAGAAAAAAAAAAGTTCTTTACAAATGTATTGGTCACTGCATCATGAGGTTTATATTGTTCTGTGAGACTTCTGTGTGGAGAGGGACTGTGGGCTGTCACGTTGGCAGAGCATTTGAAAACAGACTCTCTCCAGCAGCTGCTGCCATTCTGTCTACAGCATATTTCTTGCCTGTCAGAAGTGCAGCACCAGAGCATTTGCTGTTTGTCTCACCCGTTTGTTCTGTTTCTTTTTGTTTTGTTTCTTCTGTTACCACAGAACAGCAAAAAAGGCTTAGTAGCCTGGCAGGTATGACATAAAAGGTCTGCTACCACCCAACTACTGCCTCTGCTGGAGCAAAGCTGCTGCTTTGTTAGCTTGTGGGTACCTTTAGCAAATACACTTCCCAGGAACTGCAAAAGAATTAGTACAACTATTTATCCTGGCTTAGTCTAGGTGACTAAGTGTTTGATTTCAGTCTTTTCTCCAAATGCTACCTGTGTGGTCACACATTAAAATACTGAAACCCTAAATTACTCATCTGTTCCTCCTAAGCTGAAAGATTTATGTGCACTTTGATTGTTCAAGTTGACTTTTGGGGCTGCTTTTTGAGCCTTTAAGTTTATTCCCTTGGGGCATATTCTCAAGTTTCTCTACACAGTCATTAATCTCCTTTGTGGTGAGGGGAAAGGAAGAGAAATAAGTCATAGTATTTGCATGACCCCTAGAGCAGAAAAATACGTGCCAGATGTTAAGAAATAGATGGTGAAATTGTAGTGTGCAAGCATGCAACAGGGTCTCCCCTTGAAAGAAGAGCACATAGTTTTCCTGGTTATCTTTCCCTCTCCACACTCCAGATAAAAGTAGCTCAGTCTACATTGGGCATTATAGGAGCAGTGCATTATGCCCCACTTCCCCATGTTATTATTCTTCCATTATGGCCATGGTTGGGTAAACGGAGATGTGGGAGAGATGAGAGTCACAGAGTGCCCAAGTGCTACAAGGTCTTGCTCTGCTGTGGGGGCTCTGAAGTAGTGGAGCGTGTCCCTGAGGACATCATTTGCCCAGGAGACAGCTGCTGACCTGGACCTCAACTTCATCCACCAGGTTACTTCAGCTGCAGCACCAACCAGTCTCTGGTCTCTGCTGTCATGCTGGTGAGGTGACAGGATACATTACAGCTTACACTGCTTTTCTCTCAGCTCCTTTCCTTCCCATATCAGACACCGCTCAGCTGTGAGTTGAACGTTTGCAAGTCTGGACAGAGGGTTCCTGTTGGTTTTCCTTCTCACAAGGTGTTTCCCTTTATTATCAGGAATGTCTTTGTTTTCTGAGCTAGATACAACCATAGAGTGGTTTGTTACAGCTCAAATGATCCTCGCCCTGGAAAAGTGAAGAATGTTGTGGCACAGCTGGGTCTGACCTGTTCACTGTGTGCCAAAACAACCACACCAAGCTGCTGGCTACCATCTCTCTCCCTGCTTTTATGTCCTGTTGGTCACAGCAATAAAACTCTCTTGCTGTGTAACCCCACATATTGCTGCTGCTCTTGCTGAAGGATAGCTCAGGTGCCATGTTGTGTGCCATGTTGTGTGCCAACTGGTACAATCTGGTTAGGCACCAGGCCAACTGGTACAATTAGGCAGCATATTTGACTCTGATGTTTAAGTACCTCAAAGGCTGCTGTATGCCTCCATAAACTACTGAAGTTCCTGGAGCTGCATTAAGTCAGTATGAAGTTCAGCTGCTACTCTTCGAGTTGTAGGGTATTGTAGGAAGCCTGTGGTGAAAGGTGTCTTCTTTAGTTCCTCCCTCTGTACAAACACCTGTGCAGGAGGTATCTGTGTTTACAGTCCCAGCTGAGCAGCCAAACTAGACCAGCAGCAAAGCTTGTCCTCTTGATTGAGACCTGGCAGGATGTACAGGGAAGGCTTGCCCTATATTGTGCTGCCAGCCAGGCCTTTCCTGTCTCCAGAGTTGTCAGTCTAGCACCTTCAACTAGTTCTAAGTGCAGTCCAGAAAATATTTGTGAACACTTCCGCAAAATACATTTAACTGGGTAGTAGATGTCCCCTCTGACTATGCCATGCTAGATAGTCCCAGACCTTCGTGTTATAATACTAAATACCTGAATACATGGTTGGGAGATAGCTGGCACAGGCCAGATGGTGGGGTTTATTTTTACTAAATCAACAAAATTAAAATTTTGCTTAGATCATGGCTGGCACACATTTACCCTGCTTTTTATATCTGTGGTAGGTGTTTGGAATCTTATCATTGGAGTTCCAGATGGGGTCTATCTGGAAAACAGCCAACTGCTTTTCCAGTGCAACAAGAGAGGGAATCAGAGAGAAGTAATATATATTTACCAATCCTATTAGGGAAGGGATTTGTGACTTTCTCTGACATTGAGTTGTTTAGCCTGCAGACAAAAAAGACTTTTCTAGACCAGAAGCTCAGGACTGCTAACATTATCAGTGACAGAGAAGTTGTGACCTTTCCTAAAGTTTGCATCCTCTTCATATCCTTATTCACATTCAAAAACTTGTTTCCTTTTGGTCTTCAAGATCATATAAGAATGGCCTAGTTTCAGTTGCTTTTTCCATGCTCTGTTTATAGTAGCTTAGTAAGGAGTTTAGTAATGGAAATGGACCAAATAGTTCCTACAAAAGGGAGACCCTTGTACGCCGTGGGCATGAAAAAGCCAGAAGACAGCACATTCATTCACGTGAATGGGGAATGGGATGAAAAGTCTAAACAAAAATTTAATAGATGGTTTGCCCCATTTTGAACATTTAAGAATATTATTTAATGTTTTTTTAAAGAGGAAGACTTACAGTTTGATAATCATTTCAGAGCAATCACTCAAAACCCAAATCCTCCACATACTGAGTTTCACAGGACAAAATTGTGTTTGCTCAAGGTACCAACAGACCAATGCTTTGTTATGCATGAGCCTTTCATCTGCTGATTGCCCCTTTCATGGCTGGGCAGTAAGATGATGTGCATGTGAATAAACATAGCTCTCTCTCTCTCTCTTTTCAGTGCATGCAGTGATGTAAGAAGTATAGGATTCAGTAAAGTCTTGATGAGACAGACTGTACAATCATAAATACATTCTCTCCAGAAAGTCCACATAGAAAAAGTCCTTGACAGAGCCTAAGGGTTGCTGTACCACAGCTCTTCAGAGCATAGTGAAGTTTCAGAGCAACTTGAGCTCCTTTGTTTTCTTGGCCAGTGGTGGTAGTGATTTGTGCCATGTGTGGATGTCAGTTGGGCAGTGTCAAGGAAATTCCAGGTGGAAGCAAGGCCATCTGGATGAATTAGTTGTTTCCCCTTCATCTTTATCCAGACTCCACATCTTCACCCAGATTCATGTGCAAGAGGAATCATGCATACATTTAAACAACAGTGGAGTTTGTTATTTACAGACTCCATTTTGTGCCCTCTGTTTAGGGCACAGAGGTGAATTAGAAGCATTGTATGCTTTCTGTAATGAATGGAATTGTCAGACAGGTGAGTGCAAACTATTAAGAAGTAGTGCCCCACCATCATGTTGGATGCTCTATTAGATTGAAACCACTGTCAGGAAAAGATCTAGGAAATTGTATCACTGAATCTTTTCCAATGAAGAATGAGATTGCAGAGTCCCTAATTAGACAAAAAACAACCCCCAAACAGTCCCTGAAAACAAAATTTTCAATTGCCTTACATGATAGCTGAAACTGTCAAATGATGTATGATGGTTGCTACCTGAGAGATGCTAGACAGCTTTTGCTGGCATCAATTAAATTTTTTTGGGTTGATTTCCCTCAGTCTAGATGCTAACCATAGTTAGCAGTAATGCAGTCTGTCTCATCAACTACTCGCTAGGTTTTTTGCCTTGAAAGAGGGGAATATGGTGATGAAGTAGAATGCTGGGATGAGATAAGTATCCCCCATTGTCATTTCCAGATTCAGTGCCAGACAGACCAGTTTCTGATAAAGTTGATTCAGTGCTCATACGGGACAAGCCAGCTCAGGAGACAGTGCCAAGTGAGAAGAGAGGAATGGAAGAGAAGAGAAGCATTGTTAAGAACCTTCAGCATGTGACTGACACCTCCGTCGATGATATTGGCATTCCATTGAGGGTAAGACAACGCCGAGCATATGAGCCAGATTCTGCCTACTTTAGGACTCAGGGAATTCACAATAGCTGCAGAGACTGCAAAGATTTAAGGGAAGATAGAATTGTAATTGCAATGTAAGTTATGGTGAACATTGCCATGTGCTATCAATGAGCTATTTCAACTGCCACCTGGAGAAAGCCAATGGAAAAAAAAATGTTGCTTTTCATCATATGTTAGAGTTGTCTCATCTTAGTCATCTTAAAGGCAAATATCTCTTGTATATGTGTTTAAGTTCACTTATTGCTCGGAGGAAATTATCATTAATAGAATTATTAACCTTTCAATTAGTCTGGAGTGATTTGAGCACTAAATGTTTCTACTGTCCTTTGAATACTTAGGAAATTAGTACATATGACTAAAACAGGCAAAGTGGCTAATTTTAGATGTTGAATCAGATTCATATGCAAAACCTTCCATACAGTCCATGGTTCTACACAGGATACAATCTAGTCCTGAAAAGCTTGTACATTATTAGTGACTTGAGTGAAGGCCATAGCTTCATTACATACTAGATTATATGCCTGAGTGAAATCACTCATATTTCAGAACATTAATTTCATGTAACAAAAGGTAAACATTTTTCATTTCTGGAAGATTTGCAAGATCTTTGAAAGACTAGTAGAATTCATGGTCATAATTATTTATATGTATATTTATTTTTTCAATAGAATACAGACAGATCAAAGGACTGGTACAAGACAATGTTCAAACAGATCCACAAAATAAATAGAGGTACTGTAACACCAATGTTTTTAATTTACTTCAAAATGCTGCCTTGATAACATTTTGTTACAGTGATGTGAAGACTTGTACAGGATATTACGTAGAAGTGTTTTATATTAACTGGCGTTTGCCTTGCACCACAGAATTCAACCAGTGTATTTGAAATCTCTGAAGTCAAAGGTGAGAGAACAGTGAAGGCCAAGAGAAGGTCTGAGAAAAGTGAACTGCAGTGCCTTCATGAAAGCAAGGGTACTATCTGAGATCAGAGAGCACTTAATAATTCCATACTTTGAGCAAACACATCCCTGAGTTGCAATTTCAGCAGCTAACCCCACGCCCCACACTTTTAAAGGTCGGTAGGATATTGGTGAACCTTCTCAGTGCACAAGAGAAAACTTTTTATGCTGTAAAGCTTTAGTACCTGTGTAACAAAGTTTGACTTGAAGCTTGCTGAAACCAATGGAAAGGTTTCTATTCATTTTTGGTGAGTTTAAAATCTGAAGTCTGTTTTCACAAAACCTGAGATTTCCTCCTTTCAAAATCCAGAATTGTGGTGAGCACTGACAGGCTTTGTAGTGGTGTGCTCAGGGGATCCTCTGCTTTGGGGCACATCTGTCCCTGGCTGCTGGTACATTCATGTTCTTTCTACTGTGTGAGAAATGACTGCAGTGGCATTTGAAAACTGAACCCTCTGAACAGCATTAGATGCAGACAAATGCAATTCAGGACTGCAGTTTCATAAGAAGAGACAGGGCATGCAAAACTGGAGCTGTGTTTGCCGCTGCAGATGCTGTCATGATGAGCTTTATGCACAGATAAATGCTGTGTAGTATTGGATGGAATAAGAAAGAATTGAACTGTTTCTAATCCCAGTATTCTTAACAGAGATCCTTCAGCTCAGCCAAAGGCCATGCTCAGAAAGAGGAGAATGAGCTTGCTCCTCTTGGCTTCCAGGCTTCCTCTTGCAAGGCCCAGACATGCAAGGCAGCAATGAGCAAAGAGGCATCTAGGCTGTGTCATGATACAATGTCAGCACAAGAGGAGAGACTTCTCCAGTCCGCTTGTATGAATTGTCTTGCCCTTCCTCCCCTTTAAATCTGTCCTCACTGTTCTGTTTTGAAAATGATGTTCCTCTTCTTAGACACTCCTGAAGAAAACCCTTATTGCCCTACCTACACATTTCCTGAACTTCCTGAAATCCAGCAAAAAATTGAAGGTACCAGAAGTTTAGTCAGAGTATCTGTTGTCTTGTGCTTTGAGTTAACTGTAGATAACTATCCCTAATAGTAACTAGATCCAGGTCCTAGATTTCCCTTACCCATGTGTTACACTGGAAATTCAGTTATTCTCAGTATACCTTCTTGTGTGATGCAATAAATAACTAAATCTTTCCTAATACACTAATCTTTTTTTGAAGTGTGATGCCATTTATTCTGGTATTATTAAAGTAGGCAATAAAATCATACGGTGATAGGAAATTGGGGAATGAAGCAGAACTTCCACTTCACTGTGGATAGTCTCAAATCCAACTGCTTTTCTCTGCTGCAGAAGACAATCCTTATTCTCCTACATACCAGTTTCCTGCGTCCACTCCTAGTCCTATCTCTGAAGGTAATAATAAAGGACCATATATACTTTTCTGCACAAATGCTGCCTTATTCATTAATTTCTTCTCGGAGTTTTTCCTAGTTGCTGAGCATTGTGCTGCCTCATAATGATTTGCTGCACTCTAAGCATTGGCTTGACTGTATGATGCCTTTTTGGCTTTGCAGTGCTCCTCTGGCTTTGTAATTAGCATTTGACTAATGCTGTAGACTTGGGGTTTGCTTGGTTTTATGCGCTTATCAGTCATACATAGTGATGTGTGTGCAGTGATTATTTAACATGCCTAGAATGCTGACTTACATGTTAAAGATGTGGGTTTACTGAGATTTCTCCTACCTCCCTTTTGGATAAATATTTTTGTTTAATTATTCGCTTCTGGTTTTGTATATTAACACAGTATTTGGGCCAGATCAAAAATGCCACTGAAGTTCATTGACAAAAAGTCTGCTCACTTCAGTGGGTTTTGGATCAGTCCATCAAATTAATCTTTTTAAATCAATATAACACAGGTTCAGGGCTGGCCTTGGGTACACTTGGCGTATCTAGGCAAGGACAGAGTCTGGTAGTCTCAGCACAGCTTACAGCTTCAAATAATACTGTCTTTACCTTACCCCCTTCACATGCTCAGCAAATTCCTTTAACTTCACATACAAACCAGAACCCTTTGCAGTTGTGTTTCAGAGATAGTGAAGAACCATCTGCTGCAGTGATAGTCTGTAACTGTGTGTATAGGCATGAAAACACTTACATAGCAGAAACACTGGAATCCACATTGGGCGTACAGACACTTCCTGGTGGAGAAACTGTTATTGGAGACAGCTTTGTTCATTTGGTGCTTTGGTGTCACTTTAGATTTTGCAATTTAGGAACTTGCCTACTTAGCCTGTGCCTCAAGCCAACCCTGGTGAGACTATTAATTAACCATGTAATTCAGTGCTTATGTTAAATGACTGGTGGATGCTATTGTAAGAAGAAAGCATAAAATACAAGTTCTAGCTGAGATGCTCAAAGAGAACGTAAGTGAATTTCACTGTTAAAATTAATGTGGACTAATGTTAATACAGGTATCTAAGATACTTATTTCTTGGTCAGACCTGTAGGTGAAGGATCCTGTGAATCAAGGTAAATTATTTTCAATTGGCAGAATTGTATATGGATATGAATAGGACAGAAACAAAGAGTCCCAGTAATGAATTGATAAAATTTTACAGGGATTTAGTTTTCTTGTACTTAATGAAGTTTGAAAATTCATTTTACTCATCTGAAGTAATGAGATTTGCAGATCCAGTGACAATAATATATTAAGAGTCTAGTTACCCATAAATACCCCCTACGCATTTACAAATGTGCATAGGAAAGTAATTCGCTGGTTTAGGTAGCTGAAATTTTATTGGACCAAACACTTGCTTTTTATTCTCAGGGTTGGGAAGTGTTGCCTAATGCTTGGGATTCTTTCCTTGATAAGGAATCCAGAATATCTGATGATGTGGAAGGGTGAGAGTCATGCTTCATGTTTAGAATTTCAAATTTGCATATTCGAAGTATTTTACAGAGGTAGGTTGAAGCCTCAATTTTCTACAATATCAAGATTTGGGCTCCCTTTTAAAATACCTTTAGAGTCTCTAGGAACGTAGAGACCTGTAGATTCTCTAGGAGCTGCAGAAGAGCAACCACTTCTCTCTAAAGAATCAGGTTTTGGTATTACAAACCTGGTGTTACTCTGCTCCATTATGGAGAGCCTCGCAGGTAAAATGCAGGTCTGAGAGCCAGGACATATCATTTTAATGCTCATCTCTGATTTACACTTTAATCTTTATCAAATCACTTCAGATTTCTGTGTTTCAGTACTCCTTGCTGTAAAAAGGGAAGAAATGGAGATGCTCTTCTTCATAAGATACTCAGATACGAAGCATACCTCTTGTCATTGTTGTCAATATGTTAACAATTGCAAAATACTGCTTGTCTGAAGTGGATTTTTTTTAATGTATGATTTTCCCCTGAATGATGAGCTATAATGAATATTGATACGTCTCATCAAGTAAGGTAATAAACTTTTTCATTGGTCACTAGAGCCAAATAAGACTTTGAGAGGTGAATGGCTGTGTAGATAGTTTTAGACATTTGTTCGTCTGTATTTGTAGGGGCCAAGAGTTTTGCTAATTACCAAGTATTTTGCTATCCGAATAAAACCAACTTTTAGAGAGGAATACCAGTTAATTTTTTCAACAGTTCAGGATAATAACATTAAGTTACTAGTTTTCTGATATTTAGATATAAATTGTGAGAACTTGCTTGAAAATTGATCTTTGCTATTTCTTAACCTGAAAGTTAGGATAAGCATGTCAGGATCAATAAACCATCTGTTTGGAACTTACACCTTCTAATTTATTCACAAGAACTCAACAGAAGGCTAGAAGTTAACGTTTCTTAGAGCCTTATTAAAAGGCTTTATTAGGGCCTGCTTGCAATTTCAGGTCAGCTGTGTCAGCCAGATTGTTTTTTCCAGCAGATGAGATTGGCTGTAGCAACTGATTGATGTCCTGCTTGAGACAAAATCTGGAAATTGTTTACACCTCTTTGACTATCAGTAAATTCACATAGCACTTTTCCCCCCCCCCCCCCCCAGTATGTTCTTCACTAGTTTACTCTAGCTTCATCTGTACTTTTAAAATTATTTTATTTTATTTTTGGTCCTTTTATCTGTGTCACTTTCAGTGGTTTCCTCTCAGAGGTATTAGTAATACCTTTGTTCACAGTTCTCTTGGCAATCACTGCGTTTTGCTTTCCTGTAGATGTCTCATACGCATTTATGAAAATGTGTATGACTTTCTTATCAGCAAAGAAAGGGGATGGGCCTATGGGTCCAGTTTCCAGGTCTGATCCCAACTCCCCCTGCTACCATCTGAACTTTGTTTAGGATTTATTCCAAAGACTGCTGAGGATGGTGAAAAGATAACCACTAGATTTTTGATCAAGTCAATGTCTCTCTGTAGAGAGGCCTGTAGAGTGGGGGGAGTGGTAAGGTTGCTATCCTTCCACCTTCTCTTTTTGGGCAGATTCAGCTTGTGCACTGCATTTCCATGTTTGATAAGGCAGTATGTGGTTCCAGGGCCCAAGAGAGCAATTGGTTCCTGGGAGTGACGTTGCTGTGGTGATGGACTGCAACACTTTGATTGTCAAAGGCAGAAGTTAGTTCAGCTTGCGGGGGTCAGATCACACTACTCAGGAAAACCAACATTCTTGCTAGCTCTTTTAAAGCAATCTATAGACATGCCTTTTCTATTTAAAAAATATGCTTTTCAGAATAAGGATGGTCTCTTGGTGGAAGTATACATGTATCACGTGGCAGGGTGTTGTCTGCACTTAAAAGATAAACTAGGTCAGTGAACATACTTCAACTCGCCGTGCGAGTTTATACAAGGAAGGCATCCCAGTGATTACCATGTGTAACTGGGAGCAGAACCCCTCAGCAATATTACTGTGTCTAGCAACTAATGAGTTATTTTAAGCATATACTGTGGCTTTTAGATCCTCTATCTTTCAGCTTTTGATAAAATTGATCTAATAATCGTTGCTGTAGAGTTCTGTGGTAAAAGGTGATTCTATACTAAAGTGCTTTGAGAGCCTGGAGAAAGGTATTTGTGTAAGTAGTACATTAATATTTATATCTAATCTAGGAATTATATTTGAATGCTATTTAAACCCTATTGAGTTTTTCCCTTTTAGGATTCTCTCCCTGTGGTAAGTATTGGGCATGTCACTCAAGTTATGGCTGGTGTATCAGTAGAAGGAACATAAAGGGTCACTGGTATTTCTTCTTCAGAGCTTTTTCAGCTCACTCGCAAAATCTTTTTGTCTTTCAGATGAAGATTCTGATTCATACTCTCCTCGTTATTCCTATTCTGAGGACAGTAAGTAATTCACATTTCTTGTTTAATATGTCAAACAGAAAGGGCACATAAAGCATGTATTTATTTGCCTCCTATCCATTTGACAAATATTCCTGTATTTGACTTACCCTCCAGGCCGAACCCAGCTTTCCGTTCCCCGCTCCAAGAGTGAGATGGACAATATTGATTCAGAGAAGGCTGTTAAGAGGTCTGCCACTTTGCCACTGCCAAACCGTACTTCATCACAGAAATCAAGCCCTGAAAGGTAACCAGAACTAAGATATATTTGGATCAGTCTCTAAAAGTTGTGAATGAGAAGGTAACAAAGGTGGAAGCTTTAGGTCCACAGCTCCAGTTAAAACTTTTTTGGGAAGTGGAGATGTAGTTTTGACTGCTATTCTTCTGCTCCTCCATTGCAACAGCCCAATGTCTGTCTTCTTTTACCAGGCATCACACAGCATGTTGCATAGTTTCCTTGTTGAGGTGGGAAGCATTTCCCTGGGTGTCATGCTTATACTGTGCCTAACACAGAGGCAGAGTGGAAACTCTTGGATCCCTGTGACACTGTACAGGCACTTTAAAGCAAGCAGCTTAATTGTGGAGAAGCAAAATCTGTATTTATGATGAGCCTTGGTAAATATTTTGTTCCATTTTCCATCTCTGAGGAGTCCCACCTGTGTGAACCTTATTGGAAGTGGATTTCTAGTTAGTGGTGTTCTTTCTGTTCTTTCAAGATGACTTCCCTCTTGGTTATTTTGCTTTGTTTATTACCATGTATTTTAAACTTCTTTGTAACAGTAATGAATGTGTTTACCAAATGAAAGGAAAGTAGAATGAGCAATGCATGCTTTATGTTCTCCTGAATTCTCCCAGCTCTTGAATTGTTCCTCCCTCCCTCCCAGAATTCTATATGCTCTTAATGTTTTTCACCTGATGACTCAAATGAGCAATCCCATAATTTGAAATTACTAATTCAGGGAGCATCTCAGGCCACTGGGTCAGGAGACAAAGTTTGCTGACAGAACATCTCTTCCTTACACAGGAACTTAAAACATAGTATATTGGCTCTTAGAGAAAACAATTGCAAGAAAAAATGATTACAATAGGTAATGCTTCCTATTATCTAGTGACAAAACCAAATATCACCAGTGAGAAGGTTCTCTGGGATTGGGATCTTAAGCAGTCAAATTTCTTCTAGACAGCAAAGATCAGCCTTGTTGAAATTTGTACGCCGTTTGTAGGCCAGTTATTCTGGACATCATTTTGACTTACTTATAAAGTAAAACAAAAACCAACACCTTAAAATTGAGAAAAAAAATTATTCTGTTCTAAGTCAGTGGAGTGAGTTTGACCAACTCATTGTGCTTTTCCTATCCTAAACCAGGTTAGTGGGGTAATTGAAAAAAAAAATTAAAGGAAACCTGGAGCAGCAGTTTTGGTTAGATGCCTCTCACTCTTTTTTCTGGTAAATACTAAGTGAGATGAATCCACATACAACATTTCTTATCAAAGGGAACACATCAAGAGCAAGATTAGAATTAGTTTACCATGAAAAATGGCCTGATTTCTAGGCTTTTTCAGGGACGTTGCTTATTCTGTGTGAGGTGTTTTACTTTTCAGAGAACTGAACACTGGCACTGAACTGTGCCAGTATGCACACTGCACAAAATCATAGTGGTTTGGATAGTCAATGGACTCTTCTTAGTCACTTTAGATATATCAGTCTGAGATAATTTATTCATGTCTCTAGAAGAGACCCTTTCTTGGACCCCAGAGTGCCCCCAAAATTTAGAGCAATAGTAGTCAGATAATCAATGATCACAGAATCACAGAATGGTAGGAGTTGGAAGGGACCTCAGGAAATCATCTAGTCCAACCCCTCTGCTAAAGTGGATTCACCTGGAGCACAGGAATGCATCCAGATAGGTTTTGAATCTCTCCAGAGAAGGAGACTCTGCAAAGTAAAGAAGTTTTTCCCCATGTTCAGGTGGAACTTCTTGTGTTCCAGTTTGTGCCCATTGCTCCCATATCCTGTCACTGGGCACCACTGAAAAGAGTCTGTCCTCATCTTCTTAACAATGCTTATCAATGGCGGCTGTCAAGTTCCCCTCTCGCCCTTCTCTTCTCCAGCTTAAAAAGCCCCCAATGTCTCAGCTTTTCCTCTCCTCGTAAGAGAGATGCTCCAGTCCCTTAATCAACTTCACAGCCCTCCATTGGACTCTCTCCAGTAATTCCGTGTCTTTCTGGAACTGGGAAGCCCAGAACTAGACACTACTTCAGATCTGGCCTCACTTTGGCAGAGTAGGACGCAATGATGTGGCTAAAATAAGGAAGCTTAGCAAAAGAGATTTAATCTGCATTCTTCTCAGAGTTTGGGCACATTGGTATTTGTGACCTTAGTTGAAACCCATCACTAAGCTATTTCCAATCAAGAAAGATATGAAAGTCTGGAAGTTTATTGAAAGTACTTGAAAGAAACCTTCTCTGCTCTAAAGTGTTTCAGCAACTGAACTATATCAAACTCTGCTTGCTATAGGTAAATATACATGCCCTATCTGAACTGTTCTTCTTGCAGCAAGCTCCTTTCTTAGATAAAAAAAAAAAAGTACCCTGATTAAGTCACAATTAACAGGGAAAGGCATCTGTCAAAAGGAAATGCTTGTCATTGCAAACTACAGTGTTTCTTTCCTCAGGACTGACTGGGAGCCTCCAGACAAGAAGGTGGACACCAGAAAATACCGTGCAGAGCCCAAGAGCATTTATGACTATCAGCCAGGAAAGTCCTCTGTTCTAAACAATGAAAAGATGGTAATTGTTTTTTTTATTCTAGGTTTGTTTTTTTATCACAAACATCACAAACTGTGATGTTAAAATACTCTCCAAGTGCGTGTCCAGTTCTGTTTGGATATGATTCCTTAGGCTTAAATTGCAGTGCTTGTGTGATATATTTCCTCTATATTTTGTTTTCAAAACCATTTTGCATAACTTCCTAACATTTTTGTTCTCTATAAAGCAAGATACAGGGGGATTAAGGGACTTCCTTTCTTTTGGACATGTTGTTTTCTGTGTTAAGTATGGATCACTAACCCTAGTTTTTAATCCATGTTTGACATTGTGACCTGTTCAGCAACTGTTTCACCAGCTATAATTTTTCTAGGGCTCAGCATTAGTTGCTACTGGAGGATTGAAGGTATTATGCAACAAAGCAGGCTGGTTCAGTTTCTGTGTTCTCTGATACTTTAAACACAGAGTATCTCATTTTTAGAGTGTCTGTAATGGGCCTCAAGGGATGCTTCTGAGGTGCATTAGGACATAGCCATCTCCCCTGGACTGCTTTCCTATTCAGATGGATCTCACCACTTCTGCATCAGAGACAGCAAGACTGAATGTAAGCTTGGCTTCCCAGCTACACCAGTGTGTAACGTGAAGCATTAAATGAACTATTACCACTTCTATTTTAAATTAGTAAGTAATGCTGTGAATTGTGACAACTAGGGGAAACAAAAGTGTCTCGTTCTGCAGGCTTGCCTGAGAGCATTTGGCAAGGGCTGGGACAGAGAGGTAGTGCTTACCTCATCAGCTAGTCCCGCATAATTCACTGCAGCACATTTAAAGTGTCATTCAGTGGTACAAGTGTAGCACTGTAAGTGCTTGAAAATACTGAATGAGATTGCTGGTGAATAGCCAGTCTGGTGCACAGAGATATAATGTCCTATATAGGCATTAATTTAAAGGATTCGATTAAAAGCACAAGTTGCATTTGAGATTCCAGATCTAAAAGTGACTTCATGTGTTAACAGCTCAGGCATTGATGGAATGAAGAGCCTGTCAAGGATTTTACAAGAGTGAATAGCAATCAGTAGAAAGAAGAGTCAGGTCTGATCTGGGACCTGATGTTTCTCTTTAGTGTTTTGGTGCATTTTTTTGACTTCCAAGTGGAATTTGAGTCCATCGCTTTCTGAAAATCCTGCAACAAACTTATTTTCATACCTGCGCCATTTCATTGACTTCAACAAAGTTGCTTTTGATAGGAGAATGACCCTACTGCTTATTGAAATGGGAGATGGATGACTCTTGCTTCCTTGTACTGGGTGTTGGCTCAGCCCATTAGAGAAGTGGCCGTGAGGAGTGGTTTGAACATGTTAACGGCAACGCTTTTCCTGCAGTCCATCCGGGAGCAAGATTTCTGCTGACTTAAGTGACAATTTTGTCGTGCAGTATACAAGATTGAAGAGATTAAAGCCAAAATTAAACCTTGTGGCAAAAGACTTGGTTTATTTGTGTGCCTAAGTCTTTGTGAAGGATCTGTCATCATGAGTGTCACTGTTTGCGCGTTCAGACTTCATCAGGTACTCAATTGAGCCATTGAATCAAAATCTAAAAGCAAAAAGGACCGTCATCAGCAGAATTGAGTAAAATTGTACAGAGCTCATCAAAGACAAAAAGAATGTGATAGCTGTGCTACTTTCAATGTTATTTTTTTAGCTTTAATTTCAACCCACAGATTACAGAAGCAAGAAGGTCTTGAAATAGAGTTTCACAATCTCTCTTGTTAAATACAAGAGTAACACAGTGTTAGTGACTAGATCTTTCAAGGAGGCTGCAGATTTGTGAACATCAGTGAGCTTTTTTAATGTAAAGGCAGTTATATAACAAAATCAGTACTTTTAGTTGGGGTGCAATATAGGAAAAAAATTGAGACATTGTTTCTATTGTGCCTTTAAGAAATAGCCAAACCTTCTTCCAGGCCATCAGATCAAATATGATGAAACCATTTATCTTTCAGATGGAAGCATCAATCCTGAGCTCTCATCCTACAGATTTTTTGTTTGTTTTTCTTTTGTCATGCCTAATGACTGTGGCAGAGTCTGGATCATCTTGCAAAGTCCAGCACTGTCAGGAACTATCAGTGCCTCAGTAACACCATCACAGGACAGTTTGCAGCAGGACACTTTGTGTTGGCCCTCTGTGCATATGTGTGGCTCATGGCTTGTTGAGATGGAGCACTTGGGGTCACACTGGCATGCCAGACATAACGTATTTACATTGTTAATACGCTGAGATCCACAATGTCTAAGACTAGGTACACTGAAATGTGAGAGTTAGGCAGTAACACCTGATAACCCTCAGCAATAGACTTCATTCTTTTATCTCACCAGTAGTCTTTTAACAGCTACAACTATTTCAACTTTTTTGTTGTTGTTTCATCAAAACAGATTGTATGAACAAAAGGGAATTTCCTTTTCAGATGTGCTGTTTTCTGTCCTGTCTGATTTTCCTATGTTGCAGTTTTGTCTGATTCTCTAACATTTATTTGTGAAGAGATAAGTAATTTTGTCTCTCTACCCATCCCTTCAGAGGTCTTTCAGGGATGTGTTCTCTCTGACTTGTATCTCCTTTGATTTTAAAAACCACCTTTCACTCTGTTTGCAGTGTATAGAATAGGGTTTCTCACATATTCGTGTGCTGTTAAAGATGCAGTATTTGATTCAGGTCTCTCTGAATCTCTCTTTTTTCAACAAATGAACATTGGAAAAAAAAAGTTACATGCAGCATTGTTGGAAGTGTCTGATAGAAGGACCAAAAGACTGAGTTTCCCTGTGATTGTGGACAAGCTGCATAATCTCTCTCTGTGTTTATGATGCTCACAATGATACCGTTAGGCTTCTCTGATGTTTTAAAAGCAATTCATAGCCTTTGTGAGAGAGGTGCTATAGAAATTCCAAATTTTAAGCCTAAATATCTACATTTTAGAATGAAAACCATGGGATCTGCATCTCTAACAGTCCCTTTCTCTGTATTCTTTGCATAATGTTATCCTTCTCTTTCTTCCATTCCCCTATCACCAATTCCTTTAGACTCGGGATATAAGCCCAGAAGAGATAGATTTAAAGAATGAACCTTGGTATAAATTCTTTTCGGAATTGGAGTTTGGGAAACCGGTAAGTTTGAGAGTTTGATGACCAATGAAGTCAACCTGCCTTTTTTTTTTAATCATTATTTTTCTTCTTAATGATTGTCACATCTCTTTGCTAGGCCCTAAACCTAGAACAGCTGCCTTAGTCATTTAAAAACATTATTTTTTTTCATAACATCATCCAGGTACTGATGTGAAGCAGCTGTTCTGTGGCCACTTTAAGTATTTTGAAGGCATCTACAAGCATTCCCCACTTCCAACCATATTTTTTTCAGACAGCGGAGTTCAAACTGCATTTTTGTTGTTAACGTTGGAAATAATGCCCTGTTCTCATTACTGAAAGTCCTTACTCAAAATCCTTATTCAAATCCTTATTCTCCCTCTGCCTAAGAAGATCTAGAATGGCTGATAAGTAGCTTTAAGTCAAGGAGAATCACTCATTTATTGCTGACCTTGGCTTGTAAATCATAGATCAGTAATTTCTAGCTGTCTATAAACAGATCATGACCCTGTTTCCTGCTCATTTTCTTATGCATATATCTGTCCATTGCCAAATGGGATGCATCAGTCTGTTTTTAATAGTCCTTACCATTCCCTGAAACCAAAGGAGCTTGAGAACAGTGTGCTTTCTTTTCAAATGGAGCTGTGTTGCTATGTATAGGGGGGAAAAAAGGAAAAAAATAAGAAGTCATCTTAACTTTCTACTCTGGAAGAAGATGAAGCAAAGCTTAATTATTCAATAGGACAAAGGGCATATAAGCAGTCATGGCTACTGGAAAAAATGTGACTTTAAAGCATTCTATGTCCTAGTTCTTACTGATTAAATGCTACTAATTTTATTATTAAATGTTGTTTAATGAAGTATTCTTACTGCACCAGAGGGTCAGTGTAAGTATCTCCTTGAGGTCAGTTGTCAAATGCTCATGCACTTCATTTTTGAGTGCTGCTGGGATTTCCCTGCATGTGCAACAGTACAGAAATGTGTCTTAAGGTTTAGTACTGGCCTCAAAGACAACAGCATGTGGGGACCAGACAGCAGGTTTTCTTTAAATTTAGTCTTTGTTCCCACAGAAATAATGAAATACCACTGCACAGAACATAGCTGTGTGAGGCTGGGTGCCTGGTCTGACCATGGGAATAGTGTGATTTTTTGCTGAAAGACAAACACATGCAGTGGCTGGGTTGTTCTGTCAGAACAATAGCTATGGACCTTCAAGAGTGTTTGAGATGAGACACCCCCTAACTTTTAGACAGTAGAATTCAGGTAAATCCCACCTCACTGAGGCTTTTAGGGGATGTCAATTTAAGAATTTAACCCTTCAGCAGTTGTTACAGTTTATGATTTCCACAAAGTGAAAAGAAACCTCCTCCTTTTTGCCGCCATGTAATTAATAGCCGTATGCTCTTGCAGTGAATGAAGGTTTATCATCTTTTGATCCTTTGAGTTAGTGTAAGTTAACGGGAAATGTGTCAGAGAAAGGAGAACCATTTATGCCCTTGGTCTTTTCTAGAAGTGAGGGTATATCTGTTCATTAGAAGTGTGCATTTGTAGTTTTAGTCATGTAGCCTTGGCCTTACTTCAGAAGAAGGCACCTCCACCAGCAGGTCATCTCTTTTTCAGCGGAGCATCTGTACTGGTGACAAATTCTTCACCTTGTTCAGGAAACTGTGGTTAAGGGCTGCTTTATTACAGCTTGCCTTGAAATGATGCTCCATATCAACTTAATCTACTTCCAAAGCCATGCAACCATGCTTCCTTATTAACTGTGCCAGCCCATAAATGTAGTACTCTTGTACATCATGCTTTGGCAAAAGACACGTGAGTTTAGGTTGCCATCTCAGACTTTTGTAGCTAATAAAACTCCATCTGAGCTTCATTGCCACAGCTGAAAGAGCATGTTTTTTATAGCTTGGCTCACTCCAATCATGAGAAGTCCAGGATTTTGTGACCGCTTAATGGCTAAGTCTCATGCCCAGCCAACCAGTTTTAACTGACATTTGCTAGCATCTGGGATTTTCTATGATTCTCTATTTGTCCCAGGTTTTTTTGTTTTTTTTTCAGGTGCTGGAAATAATATGTATTTCTACAGGCATGGTTTCCCCTGGTTTTCAGACTTTTATTTGCAGCTATGTGATATGGGCAGGGAACACCCTTGGGAAAGGGGAGCACTTGTTGAGTATATGGGTGTTTCTCTCTAAAAACACCAGCATGACCAGGGTGGAATTTCCCCATTGAGGAAAGCATGTGTGCACTACCACACTTGGAGATTCCCTGTCAGTGACTTGAAGGGACTCTAGTCACAGAAATCAGGATGGACATGTAGGGTCATGCTAAGATTGTCAGCCAAAACCAAAACACTGGTTTTGTTTGGAAACAGAGCAAATGTATTCTGATTGCACAAAGTAAGAGCAAAGTTTCTTTGAGCACACCAGCAAGAGGGCGTATCTGGTGATATGAGGATATTAGCCACATTATCCAAATAGGATAGGAGTGTCAGGACAAAATTTGTCACTTTGAATAATCCACCATGATATTTACTTGTGCATCCAAACAGGAAAATCATATTTCAAAATAGGTATCTTTACCTTTAAGATGAATTTGAAACAACTAGTTTCCAAACTTCCATGTGTCCCGTTCTCTCCACCAACCCCCCTCACAAACAACTCCCAAACCAGTGAAATAAGAAATAACAACTCTGCATTCTCATTGCCCCACAATGCCACCACTGGAAATTCAGCCATTTGTTCACATGGTATGTATTCATAGTCCAGTGGGAGTGGGAAAGAGTCTCCCTTTTCTTTATCAAAGGCTCTTGTTTTATCCTTTCGTTTTGGAAAGAAGAATGAGCAAAACAAATGCTTTTTGTGACTGCGTGAGTTTTTTTTTCCATTTTGTTTTTGTTTTAAGAATGCTTTAACCACCACCCGTGGACTCCCTCTGAGAGTCCGAAGTCCCTTAGAGCACCTTGCTAAAATAAAATTTTCCTCAAACGCTACCGAAAACAACCCC
Organism: Ramphastos sulfuratus; assembly: GCA_013399055.1. Lineage (NCBI taxonomy): Eukaryota > Metazoa > Chordata > Aves > Piciformes > Ramphastidae > Ramphastos > Ramphastos sulfuratus. The sequence continues at coordinate 158,075 of WBNM01027981.1, read as the reverse complement.
TCCCAGACTGCATGTACGCTCCCTTTTGCCTCCCATGATCTCTGGTTATTTGTGCTGTAGTGGATTTATCCCTTTCTATCTCTTTCTCTGTTGTGGTTTCGTTTGTGGTTTCGTTTTGATTTGTTGGGTTTTTTAAATTTCTTTTCAGTGTTGATGCAAATCCCTTATTGTATTCCCCCTCTGTTCTAATCCAGTTTCCATATTCTTTGTGATGTCTTTCCTTATCTTCATTTCCTCATTTCCTTCCTCTGCTTTCCATCAGCCTCCAAAAAAGATTTGGGATTATACTCCTGGAGATTGCTCTATCCTTACTAGAGAGGATAGAAAGGTAATTGTGTCTCATGTACATTGTACTACAGCGTCTAGCGTGTATGTGTGTGTGTATATGATTTTTCTCTTTATTTGTAGCATTGCTTGGGTTTTGTGTGCTTGTGAGTGATTTCTTTTTTTAATTGGGCTTGAGCTCATCAGCCTAACAATTAAGTAGCTAGTAAACTGATTTAATAATTCTTAAAGCGTAATCAATTGTAATTTAGAGTGGTGGTTTTGCTATCTTGACTTGCAATGATAATTATACTAACAACATTTTGCATATTGTTACAGTATGCTTTTTTTTTTTTCCCCCCACAGGTGTGCTTTATGACTTTATGATTTTTGGAATTAGATTCTAGCAGGCCTGTGCATCTCGTAGTTTTGAATGTAAAATGCCTAAAACTATTTCCTCTGTAATGATTGAAACATTAATTACTATGTTAATTACTAGTGAATTTCTGTGTATTGTCCATACCATCTTTATCTTCTTTCAATTAAAAAGGTTCTTTTTTTAAATTAACATTCCTTTGGTTTCCCCTAACCCTAAGCATTATTTTCCCATTCTTCTTCTCCTTCTTTAACCAGACTGATCTAGAAAAAGACCTCTACCTCTACCAGACTGAGTTAGAGGCAGATTTAGAAAAAATGGAGAAGCTTTATAAAGCACCACATAAAAAGCCACAGAAGGTATTTCCTATTCTTTTCATGCTGCCAATCCCTGTTTCCAAACTCTCTGCTCTAATCTATTCACTGCTGGATGATTATTAAATGAGGTTGGGATAAATAATGGTTCTGACCGTTCCGGCTGCATGGCTTGCTGTGTTGCTGTCAGAAATAATAGAACGTGATGCTGAGAATCCGGCTTGAAATCCATTTCAGATACAGTGATTTCCTCTCTCCCCCATTCCCTTCCAGTTGCTCTCCACCCCCACCCCTGTCCTCTTTTAGAGTTTTATGTTCAGTGTCTGCAAAAATCCGCTCTCTATTTTTCACATGAATAGGCGGCAGCAATCAGCTTAAAATTCTTGGTTGGCGTCACGTCATCATCTCGTGCCTTTCAAGCGTGTTGCCATCTACCCTCCCTTCACACAAGCCCTGCTTTTTGCTAGGAGCTCACACCTACCTAAGATTTGGATATTCCCAAGAGATTTTACACCATTTTCCTTATGCCGCACTCTGCAATAGCCTTCTAGGGCAGGTCAGCTGCCGCTGCTGTTTTGAGGGTCTGCATGACCCGAACCATGAGATGATAGATTTGGTAACACACCTTTTTTTTTCTCTTTGTGGTTGATTTTGTTTTAAGCTGCGGCATTTCACCAGGACTTGAAAAAGCTGCTTTTTTTAACCCCGAGCTTCGCATTTTCTTTCTACATAGGAGTCCCCAGGTAGATGAAGGGACACCAAATAGAGCATTTCTTCTAAAATTGCCTTGGATTTTTTAAAAATAACGTGCCTAGGAAGTGTTAGATGGATTTAAAACAAGCGGATAAGAGTGGGCTTTTGCTATTGAACCTGTGCAGCTGGCATTGCTTCCCTTAAGTAAGGAAACTGAACCGTTATGTTGCTTTTCCTTTAGTGCTTTGATGTCTTTTTGGAACGCTGAGAAACGTATCGTGCTGCAGAAATGTAAAAAGCAAAGGCGGGCAGTGACCGGTTGGGGAGAAAGCTTGGGGAAATAATTATGAGCATGTGTCTGCTGGTCATGGCCCAGCTGGTTATCTCTTCTTGCTTTTGGCTTTATTCACAATGACTCACTTGCAGACAAAAGAATAGACGCTTCGAAAAAGCATCGGCTGCGCTGAAAACCTGTCACTGCCCTGAAGGAACTCAGGAGAATTGTCGCTTTTCTGCAGAGACATTGACAGCTTAAATTGCATTTAGACTTAAACCTCAATGTCTCTTAAAGGCTAATATTCAAATAAATGGAAAATTACATAAGCAAGCCTTTTGAGTTTTCCTCCTGTGTGAATGTGTATCAATGACTCCTTTGTTTGGACTTTTACAGAATACAGCAGGTGTTACTCCTCTGGAAACTTCCACAGACCATTCTTCCTAGTAAGTTTTCCGATTGCTTTTTGATGTCTTTTTTTACAGTCTGAGGGCATGTAGGGGACAGTTTTTGGCATCAGAAGTGGGTTGGCTTTGTTTTTTTGGTAATGAATGCAGATAAATGCATGTACCGTAAGAATTGTACACATGCTTTAGATAGGTCCAGGTGCAATATCTTGTCTTCAGTGAATTTCGAAGTGATTACGTGAAAGATCGCTTTTTCTAGATAATAACTACTGTTTGTGCTAGGCAGTGACTGTAAAAAACAAATAGACCTTTAACTCCATCTTGATGGAGTTTGCAAATTGCCTTTAACTTCAGGCAAGTCACTTCACTGCATAGAATAACAAAGTTTGTTTCTGTTATATGTGTATGATAGGTTGTCCTCCTGTTAGATATCCCCAGTTATGTGCATCGGATCAGAAGGATGCTGTTGATGGAAGGCATGGATGGTTTGTTTGGAAAGGCATTTTATTCTCCAAACCCTCATTCATATCATGTGTGTTTACCACCCTTCCGGTGCTGTCTTAAAGGTCTCCTGTACTTCTTTCAACTCAATTCCCTTCTGTCTGTGTTCATTCTGCTGGAAAACTCACACACTGCTACATTTTGTTGGTTACTCCTATGACTATATAGTTTTGTTTTAGTAGAAAGAGACTAGTAAGCCTTCTCCCCATGGCAGTACTGTCTGTGACCTTTCTGATACCAGCCAAACCATGCAGGAATGCCAGTGGAGGGAATGTGACCTGGGTAGGCAGGAAATGGGACACAACAGTAATGCCTGCTGGAGTCCCTGCCCTGTCTTTAGAGGGCAGAAAGAAAGGATACCTGGAGTGTATTTTCTTCTCTGTAGTGTTGTTATTCTTGCCCATCTTGTGATTCTGATCATGCAGACTGCTTTGACCCTAAAACAGTACTGCTTTCTGGCCCTAATAAGGGAGCAGCCAGTAAAGGGACTCTGACAAATGCTTCCTGTCTCTCCCTCATATATATTCCTAAAGGGGGATTTTGGGTTTTAATAATTAGGCTAAAATGCTTTTTACCTCCCTTATGAAGAACCTCAGGGCAGTCATCATTCCTGGCAGCAAGTGGCAGGACTTCCTTGGGAACATGAGAGTGGCACTGAGATAAACCCCATAAGACACAGCAGCTCTGTAGCTATGGTCTGTTTTAGCGTTGCTTGAAAAAATTATAGCATTACATTTTTCTTTAATGGTGCTTTTCATGAGGTTTTACTCCAGAAAGCAGGGCTTGGGTCTGCATATGACCTGGTTTTCATTGTCCAGAAACTAAAATCTTCTTTGTGAGCCAGACGTTGTATAATTGCACCTCCATAGGCAGTCCTCTGATGTGTATGAAACCTTTCTCTTTACCCTAAAAGTGCAGCATTTGTCCAAAACAAACGGTACAAATTTATTCACAACAACTAGGCATAACCACAAGCATTTCCACACTTATATAAATTTGAATCACTCCTGGACACCAGGATGTAAATGAGCTTTCAAAATGTTTCCATGAATTGGCAGATGCTCTATTTTCTCTGTTTTTGTTCTCAGACATGCTTTGGCCCCAGAATACCTTTGTGTGAGACTCCGTCTTATTCTGAAGAGTCTGGTTGAGCACAAGAACTGGTATCAGATGAGTTTAGCTTTGAGGAAAACTTTGTCTGCCTGATTGCTCATTAGGCATTTTGTACCTGGAGAAGGATGCATACCAGAACACTGTTGGTTATTTTTTTAGAGATGAAACTGTGAAATGTAGAAGTCAGATGTGGGGTCGTATTTGTGCTTAGATTCATGACTGAGGAAAGGAAATTGTAATAAATGTCCATTCCTTATAGCCTGAAAAATTAAAGTTGCACTCATTTTAACTACATTTGGTTTATATATCTGCATGGTAGACCTAGAGTCCAGGATTTTTAATTCCGTGTAGTGGACTCATGAGGCAAAGCCGAGCAGAACTGTATGCATCAGGGAATTTCTCTGGCATTTAGAGCAGTAGTGTTGGTAGTGCCTACTATAGATTCTCTGGATGATCCCTCACTGATAGGCTTGAGATATTGCCCTGAGAGTCTTCTTAATTGGGAGGCTGAACTGGTTGAGATGAAGTCCTAAGCAGCTGTGCTTTGTAAGCAGGGGACAGGCATAGGTAGTCTTTAAGGAGAGAGGACTGGGAACAGGAAGATTCTGGTGCTACTTCCAGGTAGCTGATTAATTTCTCTGTGTCTCCAGAAAAGTCAGGCATCTGCTCTGTGACTCTGCCTCATCTATAAAATAAAGGAGGAGTGTTTTTCTGCTGCCTGTTTTCTGGGGTACTGAGATGTACTGAGATGCTAGAGAGCAGCCCTGAGGAAAAGGACCTGGGAGTCTGGGTTGATGAAAAGCTCAACATGAGCCTGCAGTGTGCACATGCAGCCCAGACAGCCAACCAGGTCCTGGGCTGCATCAAGAGCAGTGTGGCCAGCAGGGCAAGGGAGGGGATTCTCCCCCTTTACTCTGCTCTTGTCAGACCCCACCTGGAGTACTGTGTGCAGTTCTGGACCCCCCAAAACAAAAAGGACATTGAACTGTTGGAGTGAGTCCAGAGGAGGGCCACAAAGATGATCAGAGGGCTGGAGCACCTCTCCTATGAGTACAGGCTACGAGAGTTGGGGCTTTTCAGCCTGAAGAAGAGAAGGCATCAAGGAGACCTTATAGTAGGCTTCACAGGTGTGGTTTTCTCTGTTTTCTGTTTGCTCTCAACCAGCATCCCTCCCCCTTTTTTGTGTTTTCCAGCTCCACATATTCACCCAACTACCATGCAGTGAAGAGAGAGTCAGAACCAGCACCAGGGGATCCTGCTGGCTTGGAGAATGAAAGACATATTTACAAGAGTGTGCTGGAAGGTGGAGATATCCCGTTCCAGGGGCTGAGTGGTCTCAAGCGACCTTCTAGCTTTGCCTCCACAAAAGGTAAGCACTCAGGGCACTAACTTCATCTCCATTCTGCACTGTCAATAGCCAGGTGATACAGGGCAAACTGCTGCAGGCTATAGAGTCCTATTCAAGCCAGTTGAGGTTTTCTCTGTCCTTCCTCCTCTTTGCCATCCCCTGTTTCCTCTCCTTTTTTCTCTCAGACCACACCAGCCAGTATTTTTCATGACCCCTTTATCTGATCCAGGTTCCTTTTCACAACAGGAATCAATTCTCTCCCTCCAGCACCTCAGCCACACTCCGCATTCTCATGTTCTTCCTTGAGGCTGCTCAGCCTGACCTTGCTGCTATCCCCCTCCCACTGCTTTGTCATGCTAGAGCCCTTCCCTGCCTTTTCTTTTCTTCCCACCGAAATATCTCAGCAGTCTACACTACATCTGCTGGCCTGGCTACCCTGGTGTATCTAGTGCCTCAACTGGCTCCACAGCCTCCTGCCAGAGAGGGGCGCGCAGAGAATGCATGTGAACTAACAATGCCCTGCAAGCATTGAGACAGGAGGCAACATGAACTGCTGCATCTCCTTCCCTTTCCTCCCCTGACTGTGGACTCCAGGGGATTAGGACAAGGAAGAGCCTGACTCCCATCAGGAAGTTGTGTTGGGGAATGTATCTCTGAGCCAACTTCAACCTAAAAATGGCTTGAGATGAGGAGAGGACTGGGGAAGGAATGTATTGGGTTTCTGAACTGTTCTGCCTAAAAATAGTACATCACACCAAAAGGTCTCTGTCTTCCAGCTGGTTTTCAGCATTATGTCAGGCCTGTAGGGCAGGGAGTCAAACTCTATCTGAACAAAAAAAAACCTGTCTAGTTATTGTGCCCCAAACTGCAACTGAACCTGAATAGTTATTTTGACATTTGAGTTTGAAATAAAATTGGAAACAGACCTGAAAATTACAGTCTAAACTGAATCCAGACTGCATCTAACCTTAAGAAGAAAATAATGTCCTAATCTGACTCCTTGATTTTTAAAGCCAGCATGGCCAACCACATTATCTGAAGGACACTCAGCTTATTCCTAGTATGGGGAATCTCTAAGCAGGCAGTTCTTGGGCAACACCAGCTGATGTGGCCTGCTTGTGCTAGCATGGTCAGCTGCCAATTGTCTTCTCCCTCCCAGGAATAAGCTGCTTGGCAAGCACTGTGATGAGACCATGGTAGGTGTGATTACAGGCTTGATATTAAGCCAGTTTTGTAATTTTAGTTCCTCTGCATTCTTTGACACTCTGATCCTGCCCAGAGTTCAGCTACCTTTTTCCATGATGCCACAGCTTCCCTGAAAGCTGACAATGCTTAGCACTTTCTAGGAGGGTACCTTCAAAGTGCTCCAGACCTGCTTTTGGCCAAGCCTGTCATTGTAGAGATGTCAGCAGCACTTCACCCACTCCTTTAAGCGCAGCTTGTTGTGCAGTTTCTTCCTGCATTTTTTTTTTTTAAATTTTGTTTCATTAAAGTGCATTTTATGAAATCCAAGCATGTTCTTTCTCCTTTCTCAATAGCTTCCTAGCACTTAAGCTAACAGGTTGTATTTATTTTATTCTGCATGCTTACCAGTGGATCGTAAAGGTGGGAATGCTCATATGACTGCTCCCTCTTCAGTTAACAGCCGAACCCTTAACGCTAGTCATGCTGGTATGTTAGGTCACGCATGTAAACATAAGAAGCCCTTATCAGCTGCAAAAGCCTGCATTACTGAAATCCTCCCTTCTAAATTCAAACCCAAACTAGCAGGTCCAGCTGCTCTTGTGCAGGACAAGAAGGGTATCTTGCTGTCTCATGAGAAAGCTCAAAGCTGCGAAAACCTTCGTAGCTCCGTTGCCTTGTTTGGTAATAAAGCTTTGATGGTAGACATAGGGGAAAGCATAGAAAACATGTTGATGAAATCGAAGCAAGAGTATGCCGTCAAATCTGGCAGCACCATGAGCTTGCAGGAGTATGGCACCAACGCTAGGAAAGGCTACCTGTTCCCTGCTTCCAGGAAGAGTGGGATGGAGTTTACAATGCTGTATAAAGACATGCACCAGATCAACCGGTCCAGGATCCATTTGGGCACAGCCTCCTCCTGCAGTGTGAGGGATATCGCATCTCAGTTTGAGAACGAAGCAAAGGACAGGACGGAGCACAGCCTTAATCTTGAGGATTCAGAGCAAATTCCCAAACACACTGTTTCCTCCCGGATCAGTGCCTTCGAGCAGCTGATCCAGAGGTCTCGTTCAATGCCATCACTTGACTTTTCCACTGGACAAAATAAATTCACCACTTCTCTCCAGCCTAAAATTTGTCTGAGTTCTGCCTACTCTGCAGAGTTTCTTCTGGATTTACCAACAGCACACCAAGAGGAGAAGGATGCAGCCAGCTTGGCAGATAAGTCCTCCAATTCCTGCACCAACGTGGAGGACACAGCTTCAGATGTCAGTGATGCAATCGCTATGGACATACTTTCAGCTTGCACAGATGAGATAGATCTTCTCTCCAATGCATCCAATGACAGTGGCAGCAGCAGCAGCAACGTCAATGGGCCTCAAAAGCATAAAATCAACAGATGCAAAGGCACATGCCCAGCTTCATACACCAGGTTCACTACCATCCGAAGGCATGAGCAGCAGCAGGCCTCCAGAAACCCCAACTCTAAAGGGGATGTCTATGGGGACAGATATATGCTCCCCAGAAATGTCTACCTAATGAGCCCGCTCCCTTTCCGATTGAAAAAGCCTTTCCAAAACAAATCCTGCAGGACTCCACCCCTAGACTGCCCAGGAAATCCAGCAATGCCCAGTCTTGAGAACCCAGACGACCCCATACAGCTGCAGGAGGGTGTAGGAGACAAGAACCACCACTTCCAGCACCAACTGTGCTCCAGAAGCAGGCCTCTAGCCCCCAGGCGCCTGTCTTCCTTTGACATTGTGGAGAGGCTTAGCTACTTCCCCAACATGGGATCTAGCCAAGATAGCTTCATGGGCCGGGCTGGCACTCCTGACTCCTTAAACAATGGGAACCCTGTTCCATATGCCCTCTGTCACAGCCTGGATACAAACAACAACCCGCAAAGTGAACTTGGGACGTACCTAGGAGGTGGCTTTTTGTGTTCTTTACCAGTGTCCCTTCATCTGTCTTGCTTCCTTTCTCTCCTTTTCTTCCACAACCCTTGCATTTTTGCCCCCCACCTTTGCATCCCGTGACTCTCTCTGTTTTTTTCCCCTAGTGTGTCTAATGTCCTTTGAGTGTCTTGCTGAGCATTTTTGTTCAGGACTTGTTAACAGCTGCACTTCTGAGAAACAATTTCCACTGCCTTTCTAATTACATCAGGTTCAGTTTGTCTCTCAAGCAACTCCGGGGATGCAAGAATCTCAACATGAGATATTTCTAGTCCTGTATCATTGCACACAAAACCCCAGATGATTTGCTTTAAGGAGCAGTTTCTCAAGGTCTAGTTGTGTGTGTGTGTGTGTGTGTGTGTGTGTGTGTGTGTGAGAGCGTGTGTGTATTACATTTTTCTCTGCAGTAAAGTACTCAATTATATTTTTACGGCAGTGAGTCTTTTCTTCACAAAGTCCTTCTATGTCTTTACAATTTCCTGTACTGTTATTTTCTCCCTGGTTGTGGATCTTTGTTCATAAGTACAGCCCAAAAGGGAAAAAAAATTAAAACTGATAAATTATCAACATCTGATTGGCAATTCGGTCATTGGCAATTGAGAATTCTTAATGTCACAATGGAAACAAATTGTTTTAAAATACCTACTTTTTTTCCTTTCTGGTTATGCTAGATAAATCCATCTGTATTTTAACTAACTTCTGTTGTTTCGAAGTAGATTCAGAATCACCAAGGCATTTTGCACCAGTTGATTACATGGAATCACCAGAAGAAATTATCCGCAGAAGGCATGATGATAAAGAGGTAATGCCTTCTTTTATGATCTGCTAACTATTGTAGCAGCTCCACAGATGAAAAAATACAGCACTCAGCCTTGTATAAGGGCAGCTTATATGTCCATTGCTGTGCATATTGGAAGTTAGAGCAATGAGCTGGAACTAGTTTATTTTAATTTTAATGCTACCACTGACACTGATATACTGTAAAAGGTGCTTAAAATGAACCTGATAGTTCTTATCAATTGCTCAAAGTTATATATGGGGGCTTTGAAGAATGTAAAAAGGTTGGAGATGTGCGTGTGATGTGGTACAACATCCCAGTACTTGCAGATACAGAGGAAATAGTTGTTCTCTAAGTTTTATTGTTTTCCAAGCAAGCCACTTGAGTAGGTATTAATCAAACTGGTAAGAACAGTATTTCTCGGGAGGGGGTGGTGGTGGTGATGATGGGTGGTGTCCTCAGGTTTGGAACAGCAAATGGAAGATATTTTAAGACGTTGTAAAATGTGAAGTTTTCCCCCAGTGCAAACTAGAATTCTTGATGATGTCTCAATGTGTTACAACAGAATGTAGAAGTTGTTTTTTAAATGACTGGGCAACACTTGGACAAGCTGAAATAATAGGAAAGCCACACAGACATTTCAGCACTGACTGTAATCAGGCTAAGTTAAAGATGCTAGAAAGTGATTGCTTTCCAGGAAGCTGGAATTAAGTTTGACTGCCTTGGCGGGGGCGGGGGGNNNNGGGGGGGCGGGAAGAAGAGAGGAAAAAAAAAAAGGTGGCATTTTTAGTGTTAACTTTCTGAGTTTATATATGCTTTGAAATATGGTAAAACCTGTTCTTAATTCCTATGTGAAAAATAGACTTTTGCTGTCTTCTTCCATGAAACAATTAGCCATCCCCCACTTCCAAAATCCATAACGAAAACTCTGAATTTACTGATACCTGCTGGCTTCAAATGAGTTAGCACAGAGCTGAACTCTTCTGCCTACAGTCAGCCTCAAAAGGTAGAAGAATCCTTCTGCCCAGGTAATGAAGAATGCACACTTCCAGTAGTGTGCCAGAGACTTCAAAAGATAAAAAAATAATTCTTTGGGGTTTATTCACTTTGTTTTACAAAGTCCGTTACTATGTGTACCCAAAGGAAGTACAAGAGAACCTGATATCTGAAGGTGGTTAGGCACTCTACCAAGCTCCTTGCAAAGTTCAGGGGAGTTTGATGCCTTAGAACTTACCTGTTGGTCTGTTTCCAAGTATCTTGGAAGTCAATGAGAGAAACCCCTGTTTTGTTGAAGGTGGGGTGGGTGGATCAGCCCTCTGCATTATCAGCAATCTTCTTAGAAGCATCTGGCACCTGGCCAAAACTTAGAAAAACTCTTCATTGACTTCTATCAGCTTTGGATCAGATCCTCTGTGTGATCTGGATTTCAGTTACGCTACAGTGGTGATGTACCTTCTGTGCTTGCAAAAACAAAAGGGTGTGGTGTAGTTAGTGTTTTATGGTGAACTGTAAAATCCCAGCTGTTTGGTGGAACCTCAGAAGTTTTATTGAAGTCACATGTATGGCAGTTTTGAATGCCTTTAACTGGATGATTTACTGCCCATTTTATGCAATTTTATGGCAGAAACTTTTAGAGGACCAGAGACGGCTTAAACGTGAGCAAGAAGAAGCTGATATTGCAGCTAGAAGGCACACAGGGGTTATTCCAACGCACCATCAGTTTATCACTAATGAGCGATTTGGGGACCTCCTAAATGTAGACGATACAGCAAAGAGGAAATCTGGGTCAGAGGTCTGTTGTAGTTACCTCAGTCTGCTGCTTGACCCAAAGCAATATTTGCCTCTCACGATGTTGTGCTTTAGGCCAACATTAGCTCTTCAGAGAATGTCATTTGTTTTTGTTTTTTGTTTTGTTTTTTTTTCCCACCTTCCCATTTCCCATTCTGGCTTAATTTAGATCTGCTTTGACTCTCGTGCCTGGTAAATTAATTGATATCTCTATACCAAGCTGCATATATTAAAGCATGCCTGCTGAGAATTGCTGGTGCACACCTGTGATGCATGCCTTTAAATATCAGCTACTCCTAGTGAATCAGAGGCATTCTACATCTTTTGCATCATATTGCTACATTGTCTTCTTGTCTGTGCCTTATGCTTAGAAATTTCATGTCTTGTTGATCCTGTCTCATAGGGGGGGGGTATGGAAATAGGCAGTTTCTTCCCCTCTTGAAAGATGTTTAATGTCCTGTAGAAACAACTGGAAAAAGTTTTGGCATGTTTCACTGTATATGACCTAGTTGGTCTTTCTGAAAGAGACAAAGGAGGAGGTAGACAGTTTTCCCATGGATTCAAGGCACTTTTCCTAAGGGCTGGGTGCTAGTCCAGGTGTCCTAGGCAAATACTTTTATCTGTCTTTGGAATTGCTGCTAGGACTCTTGACAGTGGCTGTGTTTCCCCAGAGATGCTACACAGTGGTGGTGGGTGAGGTGATCACCATGTGGATGCAGGACACTTGTCTACCCTTTATCTACATAAAGGGTGCCACACAAACGTGACTGCTGCTTTTTTTATGCTCTATTACCAAAAGTACTTCAAAATAGTCGGAATGTTTTGTGGACATCAGAAAATCATCCAAGTAAATCAAGCTTTGACATCCTCTTTGGCTTTATAGCCACTGAAGACTTCTATTTTTTTTAGACAAGTGCTTAGTTTACTCGTATTTCCTCCTTACCTTTGTCTCTTTCCTACCAATTTATACGGAGTACATGGGTTACATTGCAGGATTCAGCAGGGCCAGGTAATAAGGGCCACATCAAATGAAATCCTCCTTCATTTTCCCCAGATAGTAAATTTTGCTTTTCCATTTACATGCCAAGAGGATTTGGTTCCAAAGCACCCAGTAACTGTAGTTACTGGAGCAGCTTTCATTCAGCAGGGTTTGTCACATTTTAAAGTTTATTGCTGTTAAATCCATGTGCTGTAGAACTCTTAATTACTTTTATAGAAGTTAGCACTTTTGCCCTGGTGGGAGAGACCCATCCAGCATATTTGGATGGTAGTACCAGTTGCACACAAACTTGTAGTAGTATACCTGCATTTACTTTCTTCCCCAGACTAATGTTAGCTCTAGAAGAGTTTGGGTGTTTTTCCTCAGAAGAGGGTTGAAAACCTGATGATTATTTTGACGTGTTGATTTTCTTGATCTCTAGATGAGACCTGCTAGAGCCAAGTTTGACTTTAAAGCACAGACGCTCAAGTGAGTACTGCTTGTTACTACTGCCTTGAGAGTTCTTCCTCTGCTTTTTACCCTATGATACAGCTGTTATGAAGTGCCATGTGATTAGATTCATGCTTTGGGAGTGTCTTTCTAGCAGCTCAAAGCAAAGATGGCCATAGCAAGGCAGGGAAAAATAATATGAATCTTGCAGGTTGTAGCCCCTAAAAGACCTTCAGGACTCAGAATCAGAATGGTAGGGGTTGGAAGGGACCTCTGGAGATGCATCTGGATGCCGTGTGATTTTTAGGGCAAACGCACATTCTTTACTGGAACAAGTTCTGCTCTGAGGGTGGGTGAAGCCATGGGAGAGTGCTCTGGTAGATGTTCTTCCTTGCACCTTGTAAGCAGGATGGCAGCTCTGTCACTGTCCTTGTGATAGAGAGAAAAGGGATTCCCCTTTGTGACATCCCCAGTTGTGCTCTGATTTAGGAGCTGGAAGATCTGTGTTAGTAGCTTACTATGTAAATATGCTGTACAGATAGTCCAAGCAATGTAGATATGCAGAACAGCAGCAAGGGACTTAAACAGATGCCTGCCTTTTAAGCATAGAGGTGGGCCCTTGAGTCAGGATTTTCCTGATTCAGGACCTAGAAGAGGTACAGAGTGGTCATTGCTCCCTTGGCATCTGTGGATAAACCAGTGGATGCTTCTGATGGCATTGTTGTCCCTCCAGCCTCTGTTCTGGTCCCTCGGGTGAATCACACATCACTGCTTGTTCTTTTGGGGGACCCAAGAAAGGCCTGGAAGGCTCTGCATGAGCCTAGGGAAGCCCTCATTTTAATATTGCTAGGGAGGGAAGAAAGAAGAGCATAATTTGGTGAAGGTCCTGCTGTTGTTCTCAGGTGCTAATGTCCTGGTAGTATTTTATTATATGTTCTATAGCTGATGAGTCATAGTGGTTTACACAGCATCTCCCTGGCAACTGCAGTAAAACTGAGATAGATGAAAGATTGTGTCCTTTGAGCAGAACAGGGTGGCAGACAAATGTAAAGGAGACTTAGAAAAATGTGTTAGGAAAGGCTGGGTTATTTGCTTTCCTGTGATGACCCAAGCAGTCATTTTATGAGCTTAGTACAAGGTGCCCACAGTGTGAGTTCCTCAAGCTGCAGACATTCATAGTTTTAGGCTGTATATTGAAAACCTCAGTTACTGTCCCAGGTGAGGTTAGTGTTTGCACAGCCACAGGCTGACCAGAAGTGTAAATGTAGCAGGATCTACATTGGCATGTGAGGGAGGTTATCTAATTAGCAAACCTGCTTCCATTGAAATCACGTCTTTCATTGGGAGACACTTGTGACATAACGCATTTCAAAACAGGATTTCAACACTGCTTACCATATCCAATAAGAAAAGCAGCCAGTGGCATCTTGAGCTTGACCCCATTGCTGCTGGAGGGTGTGTGATTAGTAGGGCCCTCATAAGCCAGCTTTTTGACAGACAGCTTTGAGCACAAAGAGCAAGAGAGTCCCCACACACCACAATATGAACAGGGTAATTCACAACATAGAGCTTTCACTTTGGATGAAGCATGGTTTATATCAACAGGGCTGGTAGAGACCTTGGTACCTAGGGATTGCTGGACAGAAAAAGAGCACATCTGTTCTCCAGTGACGTTCTAATGGAGTGCTTGTGTTATTAACAGGGAACTTCCTTTGCAAAAAGGAGATATCGTTTACATTTACAAGCAAATTGACCAGAACTGGTATGAAGGTGAACACCATGGCAGAGTCGGCATCTTCCCACGGTCATATATAGAGGTAGCTGCTTTACTGCAGGTGTTCTCTTTGCCCAACTCCTTTCTGACAGTGACCGGTTTATGGACTTTTTATACGTACCTAATCTGATTCTGTTTGTTCATTCTAGCTCCTCCCACCAGCTGAGAAAGCTCAACCCAAAAAGCAATCACCATTGCAGGTATTGGAATATGGAGATGCTATTGCTAAGTTCAACTTCAATGGGGATACCCAAGTAGAAATGTCGTTCAGAAAGGTAAGGCTTTTGTTGTGCTGATGAATTAAATACAGGCAAATGCTGAAGATTTTTAACACCAGTTACTTGCAATTTCCAAATGAAAGCTCCAATAAGACACTGTAGTCAGGAAGGATTCCTCCTCATCATCCGTGGTTTGAGTCCATAGTCATTATGTCATGCATTGCAGGTAGGCTCAATCAAGAAGTGCCAATTACTTCCTTAGGGTGAGCCAAAATGATGCTTTGAGCACACATGCTGGAAACCTGGCCTTGCAAGGCAAATTAAGTATTTGGTGGCATGTCTCCAGTCTGAGACTCTGCAGTGGACATGCGTGCAGTCACATCAGCATGGCAATACAGAAAAAAAGGGAAGTGGGTTCGCCTTCCTTCATACTACATGCCAAGCCACTGAGTGCCAGCGAGACAGGTTCTGTGCTGTTGATATGACTGGCTAGACCTGATTGCTGACTGAAAGGGTAGGAATGGGTTGTGTAATGGCTGTTCAGAGCCAAGTCAGACATACTTAGATTAAGTTGCAACATTTTTCCATCTCAGCTAGCTTTCTGTTTTGATGCTCAGATTAGATCTTGTCTGTCTTCTCTTTCAATTATACATGAAGGTGAGGCTTGCAGTTTATATTAAGGATTTGGGAAGCACTTCATTTGTTAGCAAAACAGGAAAGAGCATAGAGACCGAGTTTAAACTACAGACCTTAGGGCTGTAGTTTCCCTGCATAATCCCTGTGCACCTCTTACCCCTGAGAGTCTGCTGGTCAGCCTGAAACTGCTGATTTCCTTTTAAAATTTTTTTTCAAATTGGCTTTAGCAAGTAGGGTCTTGAAAAAGTGAGCGTAACTGAATGAGTATAACTGAGTCTGCTGACAGCCCAAGTCAGCACATGAAGATCTGCGTTCCTCCTTTTCTGAAGAGAAAAATATCATCTCATTCCCATCCAGAGGTTAGGTTTAAGATCACATAACTGGGAAGCGGGATTTAGGCTGAGGGCCACCAATTGTTTTAGGTCAGCTGTGGCAAGATTAAAAATGTAATCTGCTTTGGAATGATGAAATATGTTGAAGTCAGGACTACATTACTATTCCTTCTCATAGGGTGAAAGGATCACATTGATTCGGCGAGTGGATGAGAACTGGTAC
Organism: Ramphastos sulfuratus; assembly: GCA_013399055.1. Classification (NCBI taxonomy): domain Eukaryota; kingdom Metazoa; phylum Chordata; class Aves; order Piciformes; family Ramphastidae; genus Ramphastos; species Ramphastos sulfuratus. Next base: position 142,473 of record WBNM01027981.1, on the reverse strand, counting down.
GAAGGAAAAATCTCTGGCACCAATCGCCAAGGCATCTTCCCTGTCACTTACGTGGAGGTGCTCAAACGGCCAGTGGTCAAGAATGCCATTGACTACCCTGATCCACCAACGTCCCTCTCCCCTAACCGCAGCATGACAGCATCACCACAGGTATTTGGACTAGATGCAGCCAGTTACAGCACTTTGCAGAACGGAGGGATGTTGCCATTGCTCGTGCAAGAATCAATAGCAAAAAAAACCCTGTAGCTAGGACTTGTGTTTGAACAGTAAAAGCTGTGTGCTCCCTGCAGCATGCTGCAGCTGCAGGAAAAGGTGATGTTTCATTTACCAGAAAGGTTAATGAACGGGTCATTGGGGGATTTGGAGACTCAGCTTTTAATCTCTGATCTGTAGTTTGAATTCAGGCCAGACTGAAAGGGCTACAGTTTACAGCCTTCTGAATAGATTTCACTATCAGAGATGGAATCAGGAATTTTATCTCCTTCACATCAGAGGTGGTGATCCAGCTTCCCCTGAGTGTGTGTTTACACTTTATAAAGTGTCAATGTGATGAGTGAATTTTCTAATATGACTATTAAAAGGAGTGACAGACTGCCATAGTCTGTAGGAGCCATTATGCTCATCTCAGGTAGCTTTAATCAAGATGTATACTCACCCCTAAATGTCCAGATCACAATGAAAGTTGTGGGAGACAGAGTCAGGAGAGCAGCCTGTATTATTTGAAATCAGGGCTAAGTGAACTCAGGTTTTGTGATCAAGCCAGTCTGGAATCTTCCATGAATATTAGATTCTCTGTGAACCATACTACAGTTCAAACCAGAAATCAAAATGACACAGGTAATTGTATGGGGATCACAGAATGTCTGCCATCTTTGCTTTGCTTCCATCCTGCAACTACTCATGCCTGAAGGTCAGAATATGTGTCTAGGTTGCAGACATGAGATTCTGGTGTGTCCTCTCACCCATGGGATCAAAACAAGGTTATTATGAGGTCAAGACTGCAAGGAACAGAAGTGAAGAATTGAGATCAAGGGGAAGGGCAGGACAGATGGGAAAGGCTACCATGGCTCGTGCTTGGTGTCTGTCAGGATCATCCATAAAAGGAGTGCTTTTGTTCTTAGCCACCATGTAAAGAGGAAAGACTTGTTGCTTGTTTGGGACACACTGTTGAAGTGGACCTCAGATGAGCTTTTGTTTGAGCCTAACAGTCTCTACATAGCTATGGCCTGTCTACCAGCTTCTCTCCTTGATGGAAGGGATTGTATATAGCCTTTTTTTTGTTTCCTTTGCTGTTCTTTTGATTCATCCCCTAGTAGATCAATTCTCTCCCTTACTTTTTTGCGTAACTTGGCAGAGGACTGAGAAATACTCTGGTCAGTGCTAATGTAGCTGATCTCACTGACTTATCTGGTGTTAATAGCTAAGAGCAGAACTCAGTTGTGTGTTCTGCTTTTATAAACATAGGTCCTACTTTGATCACCTGAAGACCAAATAGCTATAGACAGCTTTATTGATCCCTTTCTCCTCCACAGCTTCAGCAATGCAAGTTTTTTGAGGGGCAGGCATTGTTCATGTTAGAGTTGGATAAAGTAAAAATATATAGTAGCAGTGAATTCTGACTGGGTCCACAGTGTGAGTTCTTGGCGCCCTAGATATTACTGCCAGGCCAGTCAAATACTAAATTCTGCCATTGTGGATGGCAGCTTTAGCTGCTTCCTGAGGGACTTAGGGTATATCATATTGTCTAAGGTCTTCCACAAAATGTTTGGCATCTGGGATCCTTGTAAAGGCTGGAGAAAGGTATTAGCAGCACAGATACACAATGTACTCCATGGTTGGAGTAGCCATGGACAGCATGTTCTCCATGGTGCACCTATCTGGAAAACTTACACACTGTGCTTGGTCACAGATCTGCCCCTCTCTACACTTACCTCCTCTCCTTTTACCTTTACTCAGTCATTTGTATTTTCCTTTATTATTATTTTCTTCATTTCTTTCTTTTTCTCTCCTGCTTTTGTCTCCTTCAAGTCTCCCAGCTCTGAGTTGCTCCATACACCAACTCCTCCGCCTTTGCCTTTCGCACGCCGCGCCTTATCTCCAGAGGTGCAGGCAGTCACATCTGAGTGGATTGCTCTGACCGTGGGAGTGTCTCCTAGCACCACTCCTACCATAACTCCTCCATTGCCTCCTCCGCCTGAAGCCTCCCTCTCTCACTCTGACTATCTCTCGCCTTCTGCTGCAGCCAGCCCTACCCCCACAGTCAGCCTCCACCATTCGAACCTCTCTGGCTCCTCGACTCCCAGGTCCATTAAATCCCCATTGCCCTCTTACTCATCCAGACCTCAGTCCTCCACTCGCAGTTTCTATCAGGCCACTCCACAAAGTGAAGAAAAGTTTGTGGGCTCCCTTTCTCCCAGCATGAGCTACTCTAGCTCCCCTCGCTGGGCAGCAGAGAGCCCGGAAAGCATCCTCGCAGAGCAGCATGACACCACTGGCAGCCAAGCCTGGCTCCAAAAGACCAGAGAGGGAAGCAGCAACCCCGACCAGGGTGCTCGTACTGTTCCCAAGATCTCTGTTGAGCGCTGCCTGAAACCATCCCAACTAGACATGCGTGTTAACCCAGAAAAGAGACCTGTGGGTTCCTCTGAGGACAACCAGTTGTGTCAGGAGCTAATGGCTATTGTGCAGGGAGGTAAAACAGAGAAAAGAGGCATCAGGAAAGGTGATCTGGGAAAGTTTCAAAGCGGGGAAAAGAAGGTACTTCTCCTGCATGTGTGTGTGCTGCTCTGAATCCCTGATTTTAACTGATGTGTTGAGGTTTGTGCTGCTCTGCTGGCCAGGCAGAGCCAGTGCCTGCCACGTATCGTTTTGATGATCTTAAGACCTTCTAGGGGTCACTAGTGGCATTCACTGGATAGCTGATCAGAAATTTTTAGAAGAGGACTCAGAAGCAGTGTAGTGAAAATTATTTTAGAATAGATAATACCAGGGACTGATTCAATTGGTCGCATCTAATGAGGTGATTGTCCCAGACAGTGGCTATTATCAGATTTGTCATATGAAAGTATCACACAGGTCTCATACCTTAAACCTTACTGCATAGACTACAGGCAGTTAATTCCTATTCAGAGATTTTCCAGTGTGTGATGGATCATCTTTGGTTATAGGATATTCCTCCTAAAGCCAAGAAGTAAAAAAGCCTTGTAAATGTCATCCTGGCTCCTAGAATCACAAGAGCTACCCCTTCTTGTTCCTGGAGCCTGTGGTTTATTGAACCTAAGTCTGCAATGTGCGTGACTAAGTCAGGGAGGCTTGATTATATCTATGCATTGAATGGAGTTTATTACCTTTGCACTTCCAAAACAATGTGAAAGGGTCTAGCCACAAATGAGAATTAGACCTAGTGATACTTTTCCCCAAGAATTTATAGTTTTATGTAGCTCTATGAGTGGGAACATAGAGAAACCCTCCAGTAATGTCTACAACATATCTTCTGCCCGCAGTCTCCTCCGTAGTAGGAGATCTGCCTTACTGTGCAGCTCTCAGTTGACTTAGGGTCCATTGTGGGCCACAGGCAAGCTAAATACATTACAGCATCCCTGTGTGACCTTGTATGGGAGTGGAAGTTTGGAGTTCTCAAAATCATAGCATTATAAATACTGTCTTGGACGTATTGCGATAGCCTCAATGACAGACCCCATTTACCCAATGCTAAATATTGAGGATCGGGGAATTTAAGATGAAACATTCTACACTGGGAAATCTTATGACAAATTATTTAATTTCTGCTTGAATCGTTACTAGCAGTGTGTTAAAAGCTGTATAAAGACTGTGTCATTTACTAGCTGTGGATATATTTTAGTAGCATTATTTACAGGCATAATCTGCATGTTTAAAACAGAATGAGGTGGCCAGCTCAGACAAACCAACTGGAAACTGCACTTGCCCTTGCATGGAATTTCGTTTGCTGTGTGTGCATCAAAATTACTGGATAGCAGATGCTCTTATCAGTAGCAGTGATTGTGATAAGAGAACCTGTGCCAAGCTGATCAACTTTTCTTTTCTTCAAAAGTCTGCAGATTCAAATGCATTCTCTTCATCTGCTCCTCTCTCTTCCTCTGCCCTCTCTTCCTGTACTGTCACAACACAGCCACCTCCCAGACTTACACACAGAGTCAATAAGTCACAGGTAATCATCTTTGCTGATTAATCCTCCATTACTTACAGCTGTTTCCATACCACACCATTGTTTTGTCATATGCTTGTTTAGCCATTCATTGGTTGCACAGGTGAGATATTTCTTCTGTAATTTAATTTAGACATTTTATTTTTTCTGAAAATCATTTAAAATTACTTCCAGGCTATGCAGAAGGGCAGGCAGGGGCCAGCTTTTCAGCTGGTGCAAATCCACATAGCTCAGTTTGTACCAGATGAGGGTCTAATTTTTGGTTCCTCTGAAGGATTAACCCAGAGCTTATTTAGTTCTGACCTTGAGTTCCTACAGCTCAGTTGCATTATAACACAGTATCTGTCGCCTTGTTATCAGGAATGATGTAGCGTGAGATGTTTTGATTCAGGTTACCTTTAACTACATGAGATCAGGATTCAGGGCTTGAGCATCTCAGAGCTGGGGGTAAGGCATCCATAACTTAGCATTCACGATGTAAAGGACCAGCCTTCTCAGATAGGATTCAGAGGTTCTCAGCTCTATTGCTGAGAGATACACATTTTAAAGAGGGATGCTGTAGGGTCTGTGCATCATAGCCAACTCGGCCTTAGCACTTCGTGGCTGGAATGCCCAGGGCCTGGGCCTGGACGGTGCCCGACAGCGGGTGCTAGTGTCTCGGTCAGTCCTTCAGGCAGCCTCCACAGGGTGGCGACGTTTGACACGGAAAACACAACGGCAAAAGCTGGGCTGAGTTGCACGGAAGGAAACTGGGGAAGCATCTTCCCATTTGACCAGTGAACCGGGCAGGGTGCTTATGGAGGACGGATGTGGGCAGTATTTACCAATGTTACTTATTTTCTATCAGTTTATGAGAGCAAGATACAGCCTTAACTCTGATTTTTTTCTGTTTCTTTTACTCACCTAATTTCCCTCTTATTGTGACCTTCTGCAACTTTTTACTGAACAACCACCTCCTGCTTCCTTTTCAGTTTTAATATCCAATTCCAATAGGATACATATTTTGCTTCACATTGGAAGTCCACAGAAATGTTCTGTGTTGGCCTTTCTCCTGACCTCTGATCTGCTCGATCCTGCTGGTGCTTGCATTGAATGTATGAATTCAAAAGAGCAGGAGCAAAGAGCCATGTTTAGGGAAAGATGTTCTGGTTTTGATGTTGTGTCTAGTTGTAATAGGACCCTCTGGCCTTTCTTTGGATTTGAAGTCAAGGTGAAGTTTGTCTCTTAGATGTGTTGACCTCCTTTCCAGTTCTGGGCCTGTGGTTGTTTAGGGATCGAGAGCAGTATTTATATGCGCAAATGACTTCTTATTACCTGCATGACCCATACAGAGGCTGATGACTTCAGCAGAACTGCAGGTAATACCCTAGAGGCCTTTTCAGAAATCTGTCATCTTTCTACTGACTTGAGTCAAATGAGAAAAATACTTAGTAGACATGGAAGTGAGACATCGCATTTGTTTTGTTTTGTTTCCATTACTGGCCGCCCCTGGTGTTTGAAGTATTTTACAATTTTGAATTTTATTTTTCTTTCTCAGAGAACCTTATAGGCAACCTCCCCAGTAACAGAATCCTGACCCAGGGTATTTTGCAGGGTTAAGACCTCTGTGGCACAGGGCTGATGTAAGGACTGCATTCTTGCCTGTTCCAATAAGTAATAATATAAAGTGCAATGGATCTTTATTCTGAAGTTACTCCTTTTTGTTTAGTTTCACAGTCTGAACTAAAAAGAAAACAGAACAATCCCACAGCATGGGAAAGGTACTTCAAGTATCACTGACAGATAATTAGTTCCAGTATTCCAGTGAAACATGATATTAAGCAGTGATATAATCTATCAGTAATTTATTTCAGGGAACCCTTATGTCTCTAGCTTAATCCTTGGTTTACTCTCAGGTCCTGTTAGCACAGTGTAACAGTCAGCAGTGGTGCTAGCAAGTGTGTAAGCAGTGCAGCAGCTTTGGTTCTGGGGCCAGACTGCAGCTGTGGGGCAGAGAAGGCAGGAGTGGCTGGACCAAGGTCTCCCTATCACCCGGTAGTGTAAGGGATATTGAGAGGGGAGGGCTGTCTGCCTCCTTCCACTTGTACAAAACCACTCGGGCAGAGTGGTGCATGACTTCACCCACTTTGTGTTGGTAGAGAGGAGAGCATATGAGGAGGATACTCAAAACCCATGCTCCCCAGCGCAGACTAGCTAGCTTAGCACAGTCATTGTCATCTTCATGGTCATTATCTAGCGCCCCTCCCAGTGTACAAACCAGAGCTCCACAGCCTGCAGCAGGCATCAGTACCTGCTACTTGTGGCACATGTATTTTTCTACTGTAGACACAATCTTCAGCTTCTGATCCAGCAACTGGGAGCCTTTCTGTTGACTTTGATGGCCTTTAGGTCAGGCTGCTCCACACTGCAGCCTTTTCAGTGTCCTTTGTGAGAGCTTTTTGGTCAGCTTTTCCCTTGCTTTCACCAGAGCTGGAGCTTGATGCTTGATTTCCCCCCCCCCCCACCTTGGCTGGGCTGCGGAGTCCTCCCATTGTTCTCCATTCACATTCACTCAGCATCATTGCTGAGTGCCCTTCTCTGAAGACATACCAATTTGTCTGTCTGTCTTGTCTGTCTGTTAGTTTGTTCTGCTTAGCTCTCTCTTTCCTTACATAGTCCTTTAACTCCCACCAGAAAAGGATGGAAAAAGACACATAAACAAGAGCTGCAATGGATAGACACGCTGATGACACTTGACTTCACTAGGAGCAGAGAAAGCACTGTTGAATAGCCCCACCTGACAGTTAAAACCTGCCTCAGGGCCTAGGATCTTCACTCAGAGCCTTTTTCTGTTTTACTTACAAACCTCTAGTGCTCTTTAGATCCATCCTCAAAGTCTGTATGAGATGGAAACGTCTACTATAGCCCTAGAAGTTAGTGCAGGGACACCCACTGCTTTCGTAGAAGCTGCTGGAGCAGATTCTAAAGGGGATCCACTTAGTTGTGTGTCTTGTTGGGAAATAGGGGCTGCTAGGAGAACAGAGGACTACTTGGCCTCTGCCTCTGCCCAGCTGACTCAGAAAAGTTCCCATGAGGATCCTACCAGGAAAGGGGATGTGAACAAGTATCTCATGCTGGTAGGCTGCTGCACCTCCTAGTATTGCACATACCAGGCTGCACCTTGGAGCATTCAGATATAGTGTCAATTTTTTATCTTTCAAATAATTATTTTAATTCAGAGAAGTTAATGCTTTTTGGAGGAAAAGCTGGTTGAGGAGGTCACAAGTAACCAATGACAAATAGACTGTGCAGTCTTGGGAGCTCATGGAGCAATTCCTGCAGTCAATTTGTTACTATGAAGCAGAGAAGCTCTTTCTTGAATTAAAAAAAAAAAAAACAACAAATCAAAACAGAACAACTCCAGTAATTCCTATAGCTGACTCTCACCTGACCCAGGAAATTGGTTTTCCCAGCTACTTGACCACCTGAGATAACTCAGATTTAATCACCTCTGATGGATGGTACCCAGTTGGTCTACACAGTTATGATTTTGCATTTCTAAATCAATTTGCCTTTCAGGGCAACAATTACTTCCATAAATCCTGTGACGATTTCAGGCTCCATAGTAAATGTTTTGAATGAAAATTCCAGTACAATTAGCCCATGCCACTATGGGCATTTTCTATATAGAAATATGCATACTAAATAGAGCACTGATTCTTAAGGCAATGATCCCAGATTCCAGCCCCAGACAGTACAGCTGACTACAAAGGAGTTGCTGTGGGGTTAGCTTGGCCTAGAGTTGGTCACAATCCTCAAGAAAAGAGATGGATTCTTTTAATACAATGATATACACAGGCCCAGAGGTCTAGGATGTGGTTCAGAGAAGCTTTGAGAATGGGGACTAGACAAGGATGAGCTCATTACCTTGCATTTCTCTAAACTCTTTAGCATGCTTGGACTGAAGGTGTCACAAACCTCGTTATCTTTGGCTTCTGCTCTGCCTCAGGATGTCATGAGAAAGCACGTTGTTTTATTGAAGGACATTGTTGAACCGAATAAAATGGAGGAGGGAAAGCATCAAAATTGAGACCTTTGAAATTTGGTTGAAGATTGTGTTGTATGATCTCAGAAGATGGTAGTGCTTTGTATCTTATCCAGAGGACTTTGCCAAGCAGTTGGGCAGGCAGTACAAATAATCCCAGTCTGTTTCAGACACATTTGTGCACAGCATGCCACTTGCTTTTGCAGATGTTTGAATATGCAATGAGTGTGCTAAACCAGGCTCTGGATGTCTGCGACCTTGCCGTTAAAACTCCCAACCCAAACATACACCTTGATTTTACTCACTGTGCCCTGGGACATGCAAGTCCATGTGAAGAGTTGTGACTAGGGAGAGAGGCAGAGCAGAGTCCATAAGCTTCCCAGGTGGTGGGTTTTCTGGTCAGGGTTTCCTCTGACCTGAAGCTCTGCCTTGTAGGAATTAGCAGGGCAGCTCAAATGCTCACACAGTACAAGTTAGGATAATTTTGATGTGGCTACATGGCATTGTGACTCCTGAGGATCTGAACTGGTCTTTTTTAAGAAGCAAAGAAGTTATTTTTCTCTCCTGTGTTGAAGTCATCAAGGACTTTTCTGAAAACTGCAGCAGATTCCTCTCAGCATTCTACTGGCCTTTCAAGTTTAATGCTCCCAAGTATGTGTTTCTGTCCTTGTGATTTTTTCCCCTCCGCAGGAATGCAGTATGACATTTTGTACCATTTGTATCTATAGCCTTCTATTGTGATTCCCTGCTTTGAGCTTCAGTTTCACTGTCACTTTCCTCGTTCCAGCATTCAGTGTGCTGCGGTGCAGTTGCGTTGCTGTGGTCTTAATGTCTCTTGTGTCAGTGAAAGACCTTCTTGTCCATGAAGTGTAGTGTTGGGGTGGGGATGGGAAGAGTTGTTGGTTTGTTTTGGTTTTTTTTTTGTTGTTGTCTGCAATCCATTTAATGTTTTCTTTTTACTTTTTAATTCTGACCTATATAACATCTGCTAAAATGTCTTATCATTTGCTTGGTGATCACACAGCCTTCCCACCATTCATTGAGAGCTGGACCAGATCTCACAGAGTCTGAAAAGAGCTATGTGGTAAGGCCACTGTTTAAATCAGATGTGTAGTCCTAGACTCTCTTCACCCAGACAGATACAGTGTCAGTAGAGATAAAATGTCAGCACTGTTTCTAGCTGCAAAGCAGGTTCATATTTATTTGCATCTACTGTTTCATTTGGGAGTTTAGCAATTAGAAAAACTGTCTTAGCCAATGAGAACTTGGGATAATTGTCCTGCCAGTCTTGGGTATAGGTTAAATGAAGCAAAATGCATGAATGGAACAGCCCAGCTTGCATTCTTGAACTGACTTCATAGCGTTTGTAATGGTGCCACTGCATAACTAATTGCAACCTCATGCGCTGCCGCTTTTAAGAATATATGTATATGTATTTGTTACAAATCTTAAAACTAAATGCCAAATTCTTCTGTATCTCGCCTGTTTTTCCATGCTTACACCTGGATCCCTTCTGCACTCCACTACCTGGATATTTACCTGGATCTACAACTTTTTTTTTAATGGTTTTTGTTTTTTGGTTTTTTTTTTTTTTTTTTACTGGACTTATGTGCTGCATCTGGGATATCCCATCTCTTCTTGTCTGTATTTTCCCCTCCCTCCCTTCTGTTGACTGTCCTTTGGGTGTTCTTGGATATCAATGCTGCCTACCACGCAGGAAGCTGTTTGCAATGAGATCATAAACATTGCAGAAAAATCTGTTCATTACTGCAGTACTATTTCTCAGCCTCTTGACTCTCGACACAAGGTGACCTCTAATGACCATAAACCATCTCTCATCATTTCTCAGCAACCTCAAGCACAGCAGCAAGGAGCCAGCCCTGACAGAAGTCAAACACCACGAGACACGTAAGTCTTTTTGGCTCCCATCTCTTTCTAGGGCATTGTTTCAGATTGGTAGTGAAGATGGGGAGATGTGAAAACTTCAGCATTTTGGGAGTTAAATTAGAGTGATAGGAAAGTTAGGAATTTTTTTTTTCATGGAAAGAGTGGTCAGGCATCGGAATGGGCTTCCCAGGGAGGTGGTTGAATCACCAGCCCTGGGTGTGTTTAAAAGTCGGTTGGATGTGGTACTTGGGGATATGGTTAGGGTGAACCTTGTAGAGTATGGATATTGGTTGGACTTGGTGATCCTGAGGGTCTTTTCCAACCGGAATGTTTCTCTGATTTCTATGTCAGCTTTTCTCTAAAGAAGAAAAATAGCCACATATCATCATAATGAGTAGCTCAAAGCTGGGACCTTTGTGCCTGTATAGCACCTGAAACAATGACCTCATGATCCAGGACTGAGTCTCCTTTGAGCACTTGATTCATACTTGTTGTGGAGATTATCTCAGTGTCTTTATATCTTGAAGCTAGGAGACAAATTAAAATTCACAGGCTGCACTTGACTTATATGGCATGGGTCAATGTGTTCTTAGCTTCTCACAGTGCAGTGAGCCATCCCAACACTGATGCCACTTGGTGCGATGTTGGCCAGTTCCACAGATGAATTGGTGTCTGACTGATCTGAGTAACCAAGGCTGAGATTTTCAAACCTGTCTGGTGGATTTAAACTGGGAGCTGCCATTAAGCTTGGTGAGGCCAAGCTTGGTTTTAAGAATAGCATATAGTGTACTGGGGACTGAAGTTTCTTCACTGTTGGCTTCTGAAAGGAGACCTTGCTTTCCCTTACTCCTTTATACAGAATGGAAGATCTTGCATCAGCTCTATTTTCACTCCCTACAGACAGGATATCCAAACCTCCCTACATTTGCCCAAAGATTGTTTCCACTCCTTAAGGTTCTTTCCTGATAAATACAGAGTGCCTTTGGTGCAAGCGGTATCTCAAGAGATGATTAAACCATAGATTTTGTTTGCACCATACCTCCTCAGCTCTGATTTATCCAGTGACCTTTGTGTAGTAAGAGTAGACAGTATCTTTTTCTGAAGTCACTGAATCTGCTGTTTTGTCATCCATGGCCCTGCCTGTGTGCCAGGGCAAGAGAACAGATGTCTCAGTTAGCCAAGGAATGAGTGTGTCCAGATTTCACCTGGCGTTCAGCAGGGTGTCTGCGCTTGGACACTTTTCTAGGTGCTACACCTTAGGATGACTCCAGTTGTTACACTCTATGGATACATGGCAACAAACCCCAGAAGCTTTCTGCATATCCCATACAATGTAGGTGTGACCCTTTCTACTGCCATGGCCTTGTAACAACAGCTAATTTAATGCAGTTGGCTTTGACCTGCCAAATGGAGAACACAGGTCTAGACCAAATTGAACAAAATAGAATAGGAATTAGGGGGAGGGAGATGTCTGCTTCTGAAGGGATGTTAGGGAAATCCAGTGGCTAACATACAGTGTCTTTCTGGTTTTAGAGTTAGCTACCAAGCCCTCTACAGCTATACTCCTCAGAATGATGATGAACTGGAACTGAGAGATGGTGACATTGTTGATGTCATGGAGAAATGTGACGATGGCTGGTTTGTGGGTGAGTGACACTTGTCAGCAGACCTTTTTGAGATACAGATGAGCAATTTTGCAGAGTGTCTGGAAGCTGCGTTCAATTGTGAGGTCAAGATGGTGAAAAAAAATCGACTCAGTCTTTTTCACAATTTTTCATCATTTCCAATCAAGAACATTAAAATGAGGGTGCTTGATGGCATTTGTTTTCCTTGCTAGATCTCTAGTTTTTCCTTTTTTCTCTCCTTTATTTTCCTGTTCCATTCTTCCTCCTGATCCTTCTTGCTCACACAGAGGGCAGAGCAACAGAGGCAACCAAGGAAAAATGCTTCTCTGGCTTTTCCAAAACTGAGTGACCCATGGCAAGTTACAGAAAGTAGCAAATAGGGGACAAAGGGAACACATAGGTGGAAGTTGCAGTCCTTGAAAATCCAGCTTTATCTGTAGCTGTATGTATAGCAAAATCTAGCCCTTTACCTTCAAAGAATGCAAGTCTGGACAGTGTTCTCCATCTCAAGACTGCAAATCTAGGCTCGTTATCTCTTCTTACAGGAGATAAGCTCATTTATACTGATAGAAGTTTGGCTCCTAGCCTATAGGCCCAGGAGCTTTCACCAGCATCTTATTAATTCTTGAAAGGGAAAACCAAAGATGATTAGTAGCCAAACTAGTTGTGATCTCATCTATAACAAAAGGCTCCTTGACCAGGACTCCTATTTAGTTTTAGAAAGCAATACCTGCAGGTATGAGAAGCTGACACATTTACCTTTAAACCCCTAAGCCTTCCTTGCATAGCTCCATCTTATTCTGGCTTCCTTGTATTTTATTTTGCAACAGGTACATCCAGGAGAACAAGGCAATTTGGCACCTTCCCAGGCAACTACGTGAAGCTGCTGTACCTGTAAAATAACAGTGATCTCACCATGACAGTGATGGGGTTGGTTTCCAGATGGTGTTTTTTAACAGTGAAGAAACAGACAATTTATGAATGTAATAGAGAAGAGATGAGACGTGTTAGGAGGATGTGGTTATGTGGTACAGTATTGAGTTGAATGTGTAGCCCTGCTTACACAGTTTCAGGGTGTGATTTGTTTGCTGAAAAAGAAGACAGTTTCTAGTTTACAGTGCTGCCTTTGCGTATTCCTCTCCCTTCCCCAGCAAGAGTTCTGGTGATGATAATCTTAATTTGTATGGAGTACTTACCTCTGAGAAGGCTTCAGGGAAGCACATGGTATAGGTTTTGTTTGTGTGTTAAGATAGGATAGTGCTTTGGGGCAGTAGGCAGCCTTGCAGTGGCTCCCCTTCACTGGCAAGGTTCAGTGAGGCCAGGCTTTCTGCCTGATTTCTGCCTCACTGAAGATTCACTTTGCTCTGCCTTCCACGTCTGTAGAAAACCCTTCCTTCATGTCATGCACCTTTCAGACCCAGCAGAGGCAAAGGACAGCTGATATGGTTAAACTGCAGAGCTCTGTATGGAGAAGGAGTTGGGGACTGGTGGTTTAATCCAGAGAGGTCAGCCAAAGCATAATGCAAATGTGCAAGAATCCCAAACCCTTTAATAACACATTACCAATCTCTGCAGGGTTTTTTTTTTCCTTTTGTGCAGGGTGTGTGTGTGTGTGAGTGTATTGTGTGCAGCAAAACAGACCGAGTCCTGTTTTTTAAAGAGAAATCAGCCTGGCTTTGACATTTATGTGCACAAAGAATAGAACCAATAAACAAAACATCTGTGAGAGCAAATCCCGATTGAGTCCTATGGCTGTTCACTTCTCTGCTCCTTCTGCCCTGTTGCTGGCCCTAAAGGATCGCACACTTTTCAAAGCATATGCTTTGGGATGAAGATTTTGCTTCTTTCCCAGCGTTGAATCTTAGAGGCTCTGATAAATCTGAGCAACATATCACTGAGGGTGCCTTTTATTTTCTTTTTGGTTGCAGTGTTGATGATAGGTCTCAAATAAGACATGCATTTTGGCTGCCTTTTAGTAAGACAAAAAAAAAGTCTAATCAACTTGGAAAGCTGTTCCCAGCAGTTGTTAACAATTACGTAAATTCTTATTTCCTTGAGGAAAAATCAAAAACACAAACAAAAACAAAAACAAAAAAAAAAAAAAAAAACCAACCAAAAAAAAAAACATGGCTTGGCTGTATGTGTGCCTGTAAATCCACTATGAGTACCTTTTGATATACATTTTGTTATTAAGAAAAAGCATAAACAAAACCGGTTCTATCAGACTCTGCTTCCTACAGTTAGCATACAAATAGCAAAGGGTTAGATTGCTATTTTGTCATAAGCTGTATTTAATAATATAAAAATGCCTATTTTTATGCTGATGCTTTTATACAGATTTATTAAGAGTAACTACAACTAACTGTTAGCACGACTTGCAATGTTTTGATAAACTAGCCATGCTCCTGGGTTTGCAATCAAGTAGGCTTGTCTTCCGTCTAGGTCAGCGGAAGAGAAGGCTCGGTGTCTCAGAAGTTTGACTGTAAATATGTATATTTAACTTTGTACAGACAATGTACTTACCTTGTATAGAAAAATAATTTAAACACATTGAGTGAAGGGAGAAAAACAAAAGGCAGATGTGAAAGGTTGGGATTTTTTTTCCACTTTTATTTAAATGATGGAATTCCTTGTATGTTCACGTAAAGAGATTTAGCACAAACTATGTTACGAAAGAGTTTCAGAGAGTACACAAAGCACCACTGTTTCTTTTCTGCAGGAGATACCTTTAATCTTGCATCGTATGGGTTTGGTTTTTCTGCTTTGGGTTTGCCCTCCAATTATTTACAGCAATATTTAGGTCTGTTGCTAAGATTGGATAACACCAAATTTATTTATCCAGCAAAGTAACATGATGATACTTACTGTATATAACATACTCATTTAAAGGTTTCTTTTTTTGTTCTTGCTCTTGCCATTTTAAGTACACACACACACACTCACATACAAACTGCAACTTATTTTTGTGTTGATTTTTTTCTCTGTCCTATTGCAGTGGATGGCTATTTGGCAATTAATAAATGGAATTATTGAATTACTATTGTGTTCCTTGTACAAATTATTAAATAAAATCTATTCCCACTATTCCTGTAGCAATGCACTTTTGTACTTTTACCCCTCTGTGGCTGTCTTTGGTTGTGTCCATACTGAGCAGTAGGTGGCTACCATGGGCTTCCTGAGCGTCCCCCACAAGAGGATCCTGCTTTTGACTTGGCCTGAGCTCATGGCTGTACCCTCTTGAGCCATAGGCAGACTGTGACTGTTTCTTGAGGAAACTGAAGTGTAAAAGTAGACAAAAAGATGGTGTACACCCATGTCTCGCTGTAACATGGGGTCATGGTGCACCTGCTCTGGCATGCATGCAGACCTGGGAGCCCAGGTCTGCTGATTTACAAAAAGGGTCTTTGTGACTCTCTCAGATGACAAGATCACACAGGTTAAGTAGGGCAAGAAATGACAAATGCCAGCCTCTGTGGGAAGGGATGTGAGTTGATGTTGGGGTTTCATGTGCATTTTTAACCCTGATACAGGTAAAAAACCATAGGACATTGATTTCTGTGGTAGCTCCATTCTGATTAGGCAGGTATAGCTGCAGCACTCATTCAAGAGGTTTGTGCGAGACTTGTGATAAACATATCATGTCTCACAGCCCTGCAGCAGGAGAGCCAGCCAGGACTGTTTATGTGTGCCTTATGTAAAGGAACAGTCCCTGCAGGAGCAGAGCAAGGGACAGTAAGAGCTGAGGCTCAATAATGCACAAGTACCACAGCGCAGCCTGCACCTCCACATCTGCCTCTTGCATGCTGTCTGTGCAAGGCTGGGGCTACCCTGAAGACTGGGGAGTTTTAACTTCCTGGAGACCTCTACCTTAGGCTGAGCCAAAATTAGGCGATCTACTCAAATTCTGTGGTGATGGAATTAGACAGCTGGGCAGACAGATACACCTCGTGTTTGTATTAGCAGTGATTTTAGGAAGTTCGACTATAAACAAGCCAGTCCTGGAACCAAACTAACAGGACAGCAAAAGCCTAAACCTATTTTACACATCCTTAGCAGGCACGCGGACACAAGCACTTTTTTCTGTTTTGCAGGTTCTATAATAGCAAAAGGGCAGCCTGACCACCACTTTTCCTGTGGTCACTAGCATTGCTCAGCCCTTGCTTTACAGTGCCACAGCCAGGGAGGGAAGGAAGAGAGACTCACCTATCTTGATACTCGCTAACCTAATATTTTTGTTAGGGAACAAGCTAGAAGTGCTTTTGTGACTCCAGAAGCTGGTCATGCAGGCACTAGAAGAGGGCCCAAAGGTGAGTCCTTTGGAAATCCCTCACACCTGAAAGGAAAAGTGCTCAGTGTTGCTTTTTCTGCTCCCAGGAGATGTGTAATGATGCCATGGAGGAGCTACTGCTCTCTGACAGAGATGAGATTAGCAGTCCAGATGCATGAATCTGGGAAGGAAGTAAACTGTAAAATTACAAGTTAATGCAGAAAAGGAGAGAAAGCCAAGAAAGGGGATTGCAGTGGCAAGTGTGTGTCTTGCGATGGGGTTGTTCGTGGCCGCGTGCTGTAGGGCTAGCACTTGGGTGAATCATGTCCTCCCTACTTGCTGATTGCTCTGAACTCCCCAAGCTGTGGCTGAATCCGTCTTGTGCTGCAGCTTACTGATGTTCTGCTCACTGGTAAGCTGTTACTCATTTACTGAACAACCAGGAATGCTTGTATTCCAATTGTAAATGCCAGCACTGGTGCTGTAACCCACATCTCCACCTCGCCCGTCATCTGATCTGTGGGGGTTTAACATGTAACTGGAACAACTATTCTTCCGGAATCACAGGTAAGGAGGTTGGCTCAAGCCCCGTATAGAAGAATTCCTTCTTTTAGTGGTGGTACTACCCCTAAGGGGATAGAGGGCTCCGCCATCACTCATCAGTATGAAGTGCCATTTATTTCCACCATCTCATTAGGCTTCAGAGTTAACATCAGGCGAGCGCTATGTCTCTGGCAGATGCCGCTCCGGGGCAGTCTCGCCTACGGTTGCCCGCCGGTGATTTGCTCTGCAGCGGCCCTGCCTCTGGGCGCGACGTCGCCGGGAGGGGGTGAGGCGCTCTGAGTTTCCGAAGACCGAAATTCTCGTCCTTCAGCAGCGACTGTACCCCGCCAACTGCCCTCGGGAGGGTTTCACCTAAAAGGCCGGCTGACCGGCTTTGTCCGTAGAGTTCTGCTCGGCGGGACTGGACAACCAGACCGGCGCGGCACGGAGTCCCGGGGCGGTGCTAGCGGCTGCGGGGCGGGGCGGGCCGGGGACGGGGCGGGCCGGTGCTGGCGACAGCTCTGCTCGGTGTCCCGCGAAGTGCAGCCGCGCACATGGGGACGCACCGCATCGTACTTTCGGGCCCCGGGCCCTGGGGCTTCCGCCTGGTGGGAGGTCGAGACTTCGAGCAGCCCCTCACCATCTCGCGGGTAGGGCACGGCGGCAGCTCGGGGCGGCGGAGGGTGCTGGGGCACGGGGCTGCCCGGAACGGGGTTGGCGTGGCGGCGGGTCCGGGGGACATCGTGTAGCTGGAGCTGGCAGGTGGCTGATGACACAAAGGCAGACTTGATGCTATAGCCCTGGTCGGGGGGGTGCTTTCTTTTTATTTGCCTATTTTATTTTATTTTATTTTATTTATATTTAGGGAGAAATGTGTGGTGGCCCGCTCAGCCTCTTAATCTGGCTTTGATCAAGGTCTTTGCTTCTTACCGACCTTCCCTCCTGGGTTTGTGTGTAGCAAATCCCATAACGCAGGCAGAGGGAATCCCCTCTGCTCCTGCCAGCCCGGAACTGGGGTTTTGCGGCCCATCCTCGAGGGTACAGCCGCACTGAGGTTGTGTTGGATGCTCCCCTGCTTTTGCATGCCATGTGTAGGTAAAAGAAAAGCCTTTGTTAACGGAAGCCGTGTTAACCGTGTGCATTGTATCTGCTCGTTTCTGTTCTAAGTCTTTAACCTCACTTAAAGAAGAATTAGTTAAAAAATAGCAATTAAAGCTTCAGATCTATTGTCAGAGATATAACTTAGTTTTTGCTCCTCTGCGCCGGCGTTCACCCGTAAAAGGTCAGGACTGGGTTCAGGGTACCTGGCTTCCCTGGCCACGTACTCACCTGCGCCCCGTGTCCCCGCCTGCCGCAGCGGCTCACGCTCTGCTGCCGCCTCCCCGGCCTGGCCTGGCGGCGCTTGTCTTCAGGCTGTGCCCTGGCCTGCCAGTTCGCCTCCTCCTGTGCCGGGGCAATGGAGCTCTGAGTCTCTGAACCTTCGAGGCTTCGTGTAGGGGGGTTGCAGCTCGGGGGCTGCCTCCGCCCGAGAGAAGGAAAGGCTGCGATTTCAAACCGGAGGCACCCGATGAGCCCAAGGCAGCGCTGGACTCCCGCCTCTGCCCGGCTGTGGAGCCCCCGCGGGCCCTGGGCGAGGATGGCCCGCTGTACGAGAACTTGAACTTCTGTCAGCTGTCCTTGGAGGAGAGCAGAATCGCAAGAACTTGTGATTTTTCTACATAGCTCCCGCCGTGGGGTCCAGCTGCCCGGAGGTCCCCGGGCACCGTGGGGCAGGGTGCCGGCCCCGGAAGCGCAGAGCTGGCGAGTGCTGGTGAACCACACAGGGAGGAAAGTTACTCGTTTTCTGTGTAATCTCTTTCAATTACAGTAATAATGTCTCATTCTTCTAAAATATTTTTTGGACATGAAAGCAGCTTTAGCGTAAGGGAAGTGATATTTACTTCATTGTTAAGGTAATTGTTGCCATTTCCTTCCATCCGAAGGCTCTTAGGCAGAAGCATGTCTGAAGTCCTACCTTGCTGGTTTTACCTCTTCTCCTTGGTCGCTTTTGTTAGTACTTAATGGTCACATACCAAGAGACACAGATCAGCAAAGCAGCAAAAATAACCACCTCATGAGAAATTGTGACCCTGGAGACTAAAATGTAACAAAATAGCCTCTCTGGTGATGGTGACGTAAATGCTGGCAATTGGCAGCTCTTATCATGGCCTTCTCCTGTGGCCTCTCTTGACATTTTTAATTTCCCCTCCAAAACTTCAAGTCATTAATCTTTCCTGTGGTTCACTCCTAAGGCTCCTAGGCTTGTCCCTTTGGCTCAGTAACAAAGCTCTCAGTCAGTTGCTCCCACCCCTTCACCATGTAAAAAGAGGTCTGCTCCAGCTTTAAAGAGTCTGATATTCCTTGTGTGGTGACTTTACAGGGCTATAAATTCATTTTGATTCTTGCTTATCACATTTAGTACCTGTGCTCTGATCAGAGAGCTTTTTGGGCATGGACCCTTCCTCCCTCACAGAATGGGGTAAGCTCTGACTGTAGGGCTGGCAGCTGCCAGGTATTTAGCCTTGATTGCATCAGGGAGCAGCAGCATCCTGCCACTGCCAACTGTGACAATTTGGCTCTGCTCTGTGGGGGACAAGTTCCCTCCTGTGTGGCCAGTGGAGCCTGGCTCTGTCTCATAGAGGACTGCTCATACCGTTGATGCGCTGATACAGTCACTCTGCTTGTCCAGGTGTGTGCTGGCATGGTAGGGTGCCAGAACAGAGACATCCATCCAGCCATGTGTCTGAACTGGATGCCTTACAGATCTCTTTGAACCAAGACACCTAAATTCAGCCTGTGTTGCATGCCAGGAGCTCAAGATTTGGCTTCTGGCAGCACTGGTCTCACGATGAACTCTTGAGCTTGCCTTGGTATTTATGGCCCTCATTACCATTGTACCTCAGCTCCTTATAAGTAGCTCTTGATTTCTTAAGCTTCTCTCTGATGCAAAGAAGGTTATGCTGGTTATGCTGGTGGGAAGCAGCACTGTTTGAGTTGCCAAGACAGCTCGTTCCCCAAGGGGGAATCGTTGCAGTTCAGCGCTGCAGTACCAGGTCCAAGAAGCTGAGCACTCATGCTGTGGGCGTGGAAGCCAGCAGAGTAGCCTGTCTGAGAGCTTCTGGCTGGCAGCAGCTGCATGGCACCAGTGACCAGGTAAGGTGAGCAGCAGATGAAGGATTATGGTATTTTCACAACTGTTTTTCTCTTTTGCTACTGCACTTTCCACTTGAACTATGTGTTTCAAACTGCTTCAGGCAGTATCATGAGCATCCTCTCATCCAAATGCTTCTGATTTCTTGGTTGTGTTGGACCAGGCCTCCTGGTGAGAGCTAGCTGTAGGGATTTCACCAGTGCTGAGCATGAGACCTTCCTGTGGAGTCTTCCATCTCTTTTAGAGAGATGCTTCACAGATGGTTTACATTCATTTTTCAAACTATAGAGTTGTCGTGGACACCTTATTATAGTCTTTGTTCAGAAAAAGACCAATGTTGATCAGTATAATGAAACTTAGGCTAAAGCGTAATTGCCTAGGAAAGATCCTGATCATTATCACTTCTGGGATGATACAATGCAGTTAGTCAATAGGATAGAATTTGAGAAAAAACTCTTTCTGAGCTGTGGGTGGACATGCTGCAGTGTCCATAAAGCTGTTCTGTGTCTGGGGTAGCTCCTATTTAAACTCCAGTGAGATTGGTGGAAGAAGCAAGCAACTTGCTATTTGAAGAGTGATGAAGCTGAGTTGTCTGAACAGCAGTGCAGTCGATAGACTCCACCCATCCCTCATGTGTTGTGAATTGTTTCCTGTTTGGGTACATTTGATTTTGATGAACATTGAGGATTTCTGTTTACAGTTGAATACATTCATGGAACTGTCTGACAAACTTTGTCCTTGAGATGATTATTGTGGTTTGTGGTAGTGGTGTGTTGATCTTGAACTTCTGACCCAAAATATAGGCAGAGAGGAGATGTGCTGTACATTTTGCCATGTCAAAAGTCTCCCAGTCCTGTTAAGGATGTGTGTCTGTCAGTCTCTGGGCATTTTGTTATAAAACCTAGCATCATCCAAGTTAAAAAGCAGTTTCAAGACAGCCCAGTTCTGCAAATACATTAAAAAGATGAAATCTCAACATTATGTTGTTGATTTCAACCACAGTAACGTGAATTCATCCATGTTTAGTCTGATGGAATTTTAAAAGCTCAAGATTTATAGTGAGCACAAAACTGGAAGATAATTGGGTATTTCCTGAGTGTTTGTGGTTTTCTTAAGCATGGCTCTCTGAACAAGCTCTGTAAAGTTAAAACTTGATTTAGCAATAAAACTGGATTTGATGGTCTGAATTCAAGCACGAGGCTGAATCCCATGGTGTGATTGATTTGACTTTGGTACTGGCCGATGTCCTTCCCCCTGCTCTCAGCTGGATGCTCCATTAGGAAGCAGCTGAGCAAATACATCCTGGAGCCACTGGTGAGAGAGAAATTCTCAGTGAAGTGGTATGGGCAGGCATCTCTTGGGACTGAGGGGCTCAGCGAGATGACCATGGCAGCAGAGACTTCCCTCTGGAGTGTACCCTGGCTCAGGTATGTGGCACAGATGTCTGCCTCAAGAGTTGGGCTGGGTGGGCACTGTGGCCGTGCTAGCCTTGCCATGCCTTGCTGTGCTGTGTTGCCTGGAGTACCTGGGGGAGCTGTTCCATAACTAGAGAGTCAATCTGCATTTGGAGGGGCACACATCTACCAAGAGCTTCTGGCCCTCCAAAAGTAGCTGAGCTGATGTTTAGAGGGTGGCACAATGCCTTGTGCCATTGCTGCTGGAGGGAGTCCTGTCTGGTCTGAGTATATGGGATATGAAGAGCGGAGATTCACGTCCCTTGTGATACCCCTGCAGACTTAGAGGTCAGCATGAACCTAGGCAGCTGCTGGGACTGGACCAGCCCTTGCTTCAAAGGGCTGCTTAGGAGAGGAGAAGATTTTGCAGATCTCCCTAACTGCTGGGGTTTGGATGAGAAGAAATTGGCTTTATCAAGTGGAAAGCACCAGAAGGTTTTTACAGTAAAGACAAGAGTGCTCTGGGGAACAGGACAGGGTTGATCTTTCCCATCCATGTTTCCTGAGTCTAAGGGGCAGTTTTACCTTTAGAAAAACACTTAAAATAATTAGGATACTAATCAAACACCTCCTACCAGAATTACATGCAGGAGCAATATCCTTGCCTCTCCTAGAAGCCAAAGCTGCAGTGAACTTCTGCAGTTCACTTTTCCACACCATTTTGCCATGGGTTATGCAGCAGCTTGCCACCAGACTGTGGAGTACTCCTTTCTCTGTACCTCTTCTTTCATTTTAACATAATGTCTTGTGGCAACATCTGACCCATCTTACTCTTGATGAGTTGTCTAAAGAACCTAAAGAAAGAACTCCATGTCAGGAGGGAATGTGCAAGCCCTAATCTTATGTAAGATCTTTTAGCCCCAGAATTTAAGCTAGCAAAGATAAATGCTGGACTTCTTGGAAGAGAGTCCCTTGTTCCCAGATGTCAAATTATGTGTGATTGTAAGTTTCTCAGTATCTTTCACCCTCAAAAATCACTTTGTCCAATCAGAGGTGGTTTTGGCTTGTAAAATGCTTTAAGTTTGAAGGATGCAACATCAAAATAACAGCAGCAGAAGGATCCATTTATTTATGTTCCAATATAAACAGGGAAGTAAAGGAAGCTGTAACTGCATAAACAATTGATGTTGTTCTGTACAGTGACACAGTATCTCAAATGGTTGCTGATTACTGGACATGTTGTTTTATTTAGAGAATGAAGTAGACTGTCAGGAAAGGCTCAGCTGACGAGCAGCTCTCTAGCATGTCTTCGAGGTCTTGTAAGAAGGCTATACTTTTTTTTTCTTGATGTGAGGCATGTTGCAAAACAAGATGTGAGGCTGAGACAATGGTTGACCATCACTTGAGCATCTGTCTGAGCAAATAATCTCATCTATGCCTTTACACCACTGTCCCGAGGTCAGTCCTCTCTGTGCTGTGTCTAAAGTCTTCCTTTTTTTGTGTTAATGCTCATGTAGCTGTCAGGGGTAGCCAGTAAGGTGAGGGTGAGCATGAGCTGGGCTGTGAGAGGGACTTGTGCAGTAGAAGCCCAGACCCTGCTGGGGTGGGCTGAAGCTCAAGGCTTTCTCCAGACAGAGGCATGTCTCCCTTCTACTTTTTCTGCCCTGATGATGGTGCGTTCTGGGCCAGCAGTGAGCAGCCAGTGTGCTTTGGGCTGTGGCAGTGTCAGGCCGTAATGGTGCGGAGAACATGAACAGCTTGTGAGGAAAATCTTGTGAAGCCGGTTGTAAGGAGCTGGCCTGCTGTCTCCCCTCCCCTAAAGAGAAGGGGTGAGGAACATGCTTGCCTGAATTTTCTCATAGCCTCTGATCTCTGCTGACCCAGCTGCATGCTTTTGCTCGGGGAAACCGTGGCTGCTTAGCATAATACTCCAGCACCGAGCACATTACTCATGGTAAAAGAGTGGTGCGTGTGGGTGGGGAGGATTAAACTGAATGTCAGAGATGTCTAGTTGTCACTGGTGGCCTTAGAAGTATGTTGCTGCACGTCTGTTCTGTCCAGCAAAGATGCAGCTGGATTTTCTTCTCAGACTTGGATAGGTGCTGTTTAGCCAGATCTTTTTCTTGTCTGATATTAATTTTCTCGTTTCTTATCTCCTCATACTTCCTGTGGTGTGTGTCTGGGTGTGGAGCAATGAGTGACACTGGAGGCTGTAAGGTCCGTAAGAGACCCTGGAGGGCTGATAGAGTGAGCAAGCAGCATGCCTGAATAGATGGAGGGAGATGGCCAGAAAGAATTGAATGAATTTTAGACCTGCCCATTTATCTTGACTCGCATGGAACTGCATTATGCTGCTTTTCATGGAAATGTTTCCCACCCTTCCTCCCTCTCATTTACTGTGGGCAGCAACTTCCCTTTATATACCCACTCAGGTGCCTCTCAGATTCCTACCTGCAGAAGGGAAAAGAGGCACCATACATGCCTGTCTGAGGACTGCAAAGCTTGTTAGGTAGTGTGTATGGAGGCAACTGCGTCCACCGGAAAGCGTAGTTGTGTTGGACTAGCTCTTGGGCTAACAGACGATTTATGAAGAGTGCCTGGGAGTTGAGTAAGCAGCCAAGTATGTTGCTTTCCTTCCATTAAATCCAAGTGTTCTCTTTTCTCTTGTAAATGCACTTGCCCGAAGACTAGCTGAAGACTTGTCATGTCATAACCATAGCCTTCATTTGCTGCTTGGCTGCCAATGCAAGAGGACAAAAGCTGGCAAATCACCTGGGAGACAGAAGTGTGAACTTTGCCAAAGTACCAGTGGTGTTGGCAAGGTGGAGCCTGAAGTGTGTGCGCAGGGAAGGTGAGGGGTGCAGATAGTTCTTCTGCCATCTTCATAATTGCAGAAATTTGTGGATATATATGTGTGTGTTTGTGTGTAGAGAAAGCTTCACTTTGTAGCACAAGAAAATAATTCTGTTTTTCTTCTGTCCATATCAACTCAACTTAAGGCACGTTTGGACGTGGCACTTGGTGCCATGGTCTAGTCTTGAGGTCTGTGGTAGTGGGTTGGACTTGATGATCTTTGAGGTCTCTTCCAACCTTGCTATACTGTGATACTGTGAACTCCGAATCTGTGAGTCCTCTTTAAAAAGAGGGATCCAAGCCTGTAACTTCATCTAAACTCTTATCTGCTACACTGAGCTTTGCATGAATAAAGCGTGTACTATCAAGACCATGGATTATGGGGATTACTTGTCTCTTCCATATGCTGGCAAATGTTGTCTGAGCTGGTATCAGGGACCTAGTTGATGTCTCTGGTCATAAATATGTAGATTATTTCTGTAGTAGCCCAGGTGTCTTAACACAAAGACACCAGCCAAGTGTAGCATCACCACAGGGATGCTCTGGTGAGCTCTGGGACCTGTTCTGGGTACAGCATGAAGCAGAGCTGCTCAGCCTGTCTTAGCATTGCTTGTTCAACAATGAAATGGCCTAATGGCGAAGTGTTAACACAATAGCCTGAGAGCAATCACCGCAAGACAGGGCATGGTTCCTTTCCAAAGGAAGCCCTTGGGCATGAGGTTACAAGGTGTGCAGAGCTTTATGCACCTGATCATAGCGTCTCTGGAGCTAGGGGACTGCCGAGGCCCTCTAAAGCTGCCCATATCCCCTCTGCTAGAGGCTGCTTGACCAGAGTGGGGGAAACTCAAGCCAGTCAGGGAGCTCTTTTGAAGGAGATGCAAGGTTGTGCCTTTGCACGAGATGTAACTTGTGCAAACTTGTTTGCAAGTTTTGTTTCTCGCAGTCTCTCCCAGCCCTAGTCACCTTCCCATACAGAAATGCAGCGGTATCTGCTTATTACTGGGTCACCCACTGTGCAAGGTGTGCATGGCACTGCCTGCCATCCTCTTGGCTCCTAACATGTTTGGTTAAGAGGGGAGGGAAAGGAGAGAGGCTAATGTAAAGTTTTAAGTTTTCTGAGAGGACAGTAGGAGTAAATCTGTTTTCAGATGGTGCACCATTTACTCGATGCCTGTAAGGCTGTAAGCTTTTGTTCAATTTTGAGGCCTTTTGGTTGAGCTGTGCTATCTGGCTGGTAGCTGTCAGTGCTCTGAGTGCCTCTGCCTGCATGCCCCCAGTCGCTCACCTGCCCCTGCTGCTCCCCATGGACCAGGGAGGGATGTGATAAAAATAAAAGCAGGATAAATTCTTCCCAGTGACAGGACTCTGCTCCCCACTTAACAGAAATGCTTTTTGCTTTCCTGATTTAACTGATAGGTGAGCAAATCTAAAAAGCAACGTTGACAGCACTGAGATAAGCCCAGGCCTTACTGCGAGGGGGAGGGAATGTTATTAGTAGCTATTAATCATCCTAAAAGGACGGGGGATGGGTTCCCTGCAGTACCGTGCCTTTGTGCAGACATGTTTGCTATGAGCAATCCTGGCAGGAGCTGGCTGTTGTAGGGGAGCGGTTTGTAGAAGCATTTAGGAGCGAGTTATTGCCAGAACTGAAGAAACTGGATTTTAAAACATGTTTTGTTTTGGCATATTCACTTCTCTTTCATTGCCGTTCATGCCTGTAGCTTTCCCTCAGGGGAAAGGTTTGTATGGTACCGGAGCGCATGTAGTCACCCTTGTGCTGCCAGTGGCGCTTATCTGATGGAGTAGAGCACTCGGGTCTCAGGTTCCTCTGAAGTGAGCGACTGGAGGGAAATGTGACACCACAAGCGCTGAGATACTACTGCGAATGTCTCTTGCTCATCCCAGTGGCTCTTGGGGTTTCTTCAGGAAGCTGCAGTGTTTCAGTGTCTCTGGCTGTGCTCCAGCTCAACTGCTCTTGTGATACAGGACCATTTCTATGGGCCTGCCACAAGTTGTGCGTTGGTCTTGAAGTGTGAGCTGTATGGCTGAGCCTCTGGCACTGTTCCAACAATGACGTTATGCCACCATCTTTCTTGACCCCTTGACAGTCTTATCTGATTGAAAATTAATCACAGTAACAGTGTGCTGAGCTTGGTGCTTCTCGAAGGGGTGAGTACTGTGCCCCAAGCCTTCCTTTGGTAGCAGAGGAAATAAAGGCACTGAGAAACCAACTGTGACTTGGATAAGGCACGGTGACCAGGGGAGGATTCTTAATGAATGTGTCTCCTGCAGGCTCCTTCTGGTGTCATGGTATCTATAGGGCACTGTTGCCTGGTTTCTAAAATTACAGCTCCCAAGTCTGGTGGAGCTATGGGTGGCTTTCAGTGCTCAGGATTTCTTTCTTTCTACCTGTGCTGTCACAAGGTTTACGTGAAGGTACTCTCAAAGCAATGGATCCAATGGATCTGCAGCAAGCCGCACTTGGTAGTCTTAGGAGGCCACCACTCAGATTCAGGCTGCAGCTTGGAAGGGAATGATCTTCACATTTAAAGCAGAATTTCTGTATCCATCTGGTGGCTTGTCTGATCTTTTCATTAGTACTTTCTCTGTCAGCTTGTAGTCTGCTTGCTGCTTTAAAAGTGGTAAGCAGTTAGATAGGCACTATTTCATTGACCTATCTGAGGGTTAATGTTGAGCACCTTGGCCAGCCTTGGATGTATGTGATATACATCCATGTCCTTCCTTTTTCCATAAAATGCTATCCTAGTACAGAGGTGAAAAAAAAGAAAAGCATCTCGTGTTCTTCCTTCTGGTTAGGGAAAATATTCCACTACAGGTGTGGGGAGATGTGCTGAGTTCAGCCTTATTTCTGGCCAAGGGAGAGCAGTGATAGCAGGTAATGTGCGACTCCTCTAGGAGGTGAATGTTTCCTTAGGGGAAGTGATCTGCCATCTAATGCCCCATTAGGAAGACTCTCTAAATCCTGTGAACAATGTCTGCTTATGTCTGACAGCTCTGCTGGGTTTGTTCAGCTGCTTTCCAGCATGCTGAGACCTGGCATGAATGTGTACAATAAATACCAGACTCATAAACAAGGTGTGTCTCAGCTGCAAGGCATGTTTTAATCTGTACTCATGACTGGGAGCAGTGCACTCTTCTCATTTCCTCTGCCTATTAAATAATTGATGAAAGCCCACAGTAATCATTGTGCTCCTTCCACAAAGTCACTGAAACGGCACAAAATCTTATGTAACATTTGCAAAGTTACAAACAAATGTGATGTTCTTCACCTTCCACGCAGTCAATAATTTTGGACCAAGATAAGCAGGGAAGACGGAGTGAGCCATTCAGTTAATTTGCTTGGAAATGCCAAGTTTGATCTGGGACCTTCGTTTTTGTGAGGGGTCTCATACCAATAACACTGCTTAATGTTTTCTCTCTGGGGTCTCAGTGAGATTATGTTGAGGTCCTTTCCTTCCATCATTTCTCAAACAGAACTTCATTAGGAATGCAGTGGTATATCTGGGGAGATAAGCACTGTCTGTAGAGAGCAAAGAGAGATAAAACAAGGTAGAATCTCTCAGGGTGAGCTGTGGTCAGCTGGGGATGATGCTTCTACTTTTTCAGGAACTATCACCAGTATAAAGATGAAGTCTCTGGTGCCTTTCTCCCAGTCTGCTTGTTAGGTCAAGCACTGCCTTGGGATTGGTCTCACTGAAGTCAGGGGGCATCTCTTGCAGCTGTTCCTGGGCAAAGCCAGTTTATTACAACTAAAGAAGCAATCCAAAACTCGAGCTGAAACCTTTCTTCCGAGGAAGGAAACAAATGAGATAATACTGCAGGCAAAGGTGTTTGTGGTTGATGTTAACTGTATTGCAGTGACTGATACTCTCTCCTGTTCTTAGAGGCTTAGAGACTTCCTGGCTCTCCTCAGCACCTTCTACTTCAGATACCACTTCTCTGTCCAGTGAAGAACAGAGCTGTTTATTCTGTGTTTCTCACTCTTTAGCACAAAACCAGTTGGCTTGAGTAAAAATACAGGATTTGTTATTTACCTGTTGTCCCCTCCCCAAATTTCTCTCTGTGCATGCCAAAATATAATCCTGCCTCTAACTAATACCAAGGACTATGTAACTGACCTAGGCAGATTTCTGCTGAGAATTTACTTTCATTAGTTTTCACCTCTTTGCTCCTCCATGGCAAATCCATTCGCTCTTTTTGTTTCCTCTTAGGTGACTCCAGGTAGCAAAGCTGCAATAGCCAACTTGTGTATAGGAGACCAGATCATAGCCATTGATGGAGTGAACACAGATAACATGACGCACCTCGAGGCACAGAACAAAATCAAAGGATGCCCAGATGAACTAACTCTGACAGTCAGCAGGTATGTGTCTAAGAGAGATTGGGGATGTGGGTTGGACAGTAGCTATGCTTTGGTTCGATGGCAGACCTCTCTGGCCAGTCTGTTTAATTTGACCTCTTGGTGCTTTGTCTGGCCAATTACTGGACAGCAAGAGGGAACTGCATTTCAGCCTTTAATCCCAATGTTGCCTGTGCGTGCTGCACTTTGACCTTATGAAAATAATTTTCCTGGTGAGGAATTGGCTGATAATTTGTAGCAGAGTTTGTGAGCCTATTCCGTGTCAAGAATTCAAAGACAGGTCTCATGAAAACTTCACTCATACTGGAGGAGATACAAACAGAGATGACCTTTCTTCCTGGTGCCCTAATTTAGCAGTTAAAATCTATAGGTGTGTGTTGTCCAACCTGTTAATTGCCTACTTTTTGTTATGCACAGAGTGAGATAGGAGCTTCTTGATCAAACAATACTGACAGTGCTAAACAGTGATGACCCAGGGTGCATCAAGATGCCTGTCAGGATGAGTCTCCCCCGAGTCCTGAAACACTAAAGGAAGGTGACAGCTGAACCATGGTCTCAGGCAGCAGTGTAGAGCACAGGCTGACTTCATCCTCCCCGCAGTCTCAAGCTGCAGAACAATGGACAGCTTTATTCCTTGTCTCAGTCATGCTTTGTTCTTGGGCCATCTTTGTACAGAGAAGAAGTGGAGTGTGGGAAGGCAGGGATCTGCTTTACATTAAACCATCGATTCTTCAAAGACCTGAGCCTTTTTTTCAAGGGTGCAGGGGTTTTATCCTTCCTCTTGGTTTGAACTGCAGCCATGAGTACAAGAACCTCTGAAAGTCAGATGGTAGATGCAGCATGGCATTTCTAGTTGCACTGGAGTGAGTTTTTCCTGTGGCCACCTTCCCCTGGTGTAAATCATGGCAGATGCAGGGGAAGTGCTTTAACAAGCAGTGCAAAAGGATGCTGTAAATGACATAGCAGTCCAGTTGTTCAGGGTTTTTCTGTGATGAACAGAAGTCTTTTACCATAGCTTGGACAATTCCAGGAGTTTGGCAGGCGTTTTCCAGTTCAGGAAGAAGTGATGGGTCTTAGCCAAAAACAGCCTGACAATTCTCTGAGAGAATTCACAGAGGAAAGACTGGAGGATAGTGCAGGCAGCGTGAATGGCAGGTGGGCACTTCAGCAGCCTGTTAGCCACAGAATTTCACGTCCTGGCCTCTAACTTGGCAGCCTGTAATCTTCCTGCAAAGGAGTGCTCCTTTTCCTCTGAAATATCTAGCTGCTTCACTTGGCAAACCAGTGCCACGTGGTGCTGGCTGGCAGAGAGGAGGAGAGGCAAAGGTTCTTTCAGCCTGCGGGCAAGCTCGCTCTTACAGACCATTGAGTCTGTAAAATGTGTTTGCTAACGTTAATTACAAAGTCGTTAACTTTATAGCTACCCCATGCACATTTCACCGGCCTTGAATGTGGAAGTTGTCCAGGGAGAGATTTCTAGCTGGATGTGCAGCTGTGTAAAACTCCATGGGCCTTGAGTTAACACAGCCCAAATGTTTTTCAAGACCCTCTTTCAATGAGGTAGCATGAGTATGTGGTTGGACTCTTCTGCTGATCAATGAGTACTGCTGACAGAATGGCTAAGAAGAGTATCAAGACCACAAGGATGTGAAAACAATGATCTGATTACTTAGCCACTTTAGAATTTGATATTACTACCCATTTCTCTATGTAAAATCCAGTTTAGATGATTCTAGGGAACTTGAAGTCTTTGGTCCTGCTTCTTCTTTGGAAATAAAGTTCTGCTTTGGGAAGAATTGCTTATTTGTTTGTAGACTTGATAGCTGCTAGAGATGTTTTTTTATTGGAGAATATATACTCTCAGAGGAGAAAACTGTTATTTAATGCCAAAAGACAGTAGTGTGCATCATGTGGTATTTCCTGGTTGTACTCTGTTGAGAATGTTTTATCCCTTGTGCCCAGTTATTTCCTGTGCCCCCATAATGGTATTGTCCAAAATGCATCTGGACTCAGTGGTCAGAAATGCTATGTGGTTTTTGTTGCTGAAGCTGGAGCACTTCTTTACTTTGCAGTCTAAGACCAAGACCTTAAAATGGAACATCTTAAGAGAAGACCTAGAGGGCTGACAGAAAAGGCATTTAAAAACAGTTGGGGCCCCTGCCTTCTTGTTCAGCTTAGTATGGAGGAAGTGGATGAGGAAAGCAGACTATGGTTAGGTGGTCAGCCCTGCTCTGTGAAGAGGGGAAGAGCATTGCTATGGAGGTGAAAAGAGTGTAAGGCATTTGAGAAAACAAGTGCTACCTGTCCAGGTGATATGGCTTAGGTTTCCTTAATCCTGGTGGACCAAAGCCTTGCAGTAAGGCTGATGCTGAGGACCAGCTTTGCCAGGTGTTCCAGAGTAAGACGTCTTCTGGTCTTTCTTTTCTACTCACCATCACAGAGATGTCTTGTGAAAGCATAAATCATTAATGATTTTAATTTAGTATCTGATTTATTTTAAATGATTTCTTGTATAAAATGCTTTCTGACCTGAGAACTGTGGCAGTAAGGTTGTGCCAGGAGGGATTTTAAACATGGGTCTAATCTTGCATCAAGTGTTCCACCAAAGGGTCAGTGCTGTTGTGGGAACTTTGTTTATGACTGTGCTAAAAGTGCGCGTGGGTTCAAGAGGAGACTGGGTGAATTAATAGAAGACAGATCTATAAAGGATATTATATGCCATGGCAATATCTCTGCTGCAGAAAACCTCTAAACTGCCAGTAGCTGGACACTAGAAGAGTGTTTTAGGGAAGTATTGCAGTATGTATGTCATCTTCTTGTGCTCTTTTGAGGACCAAACCAAATATGTATGTGTGTTCTGCAAATATACAACGCTCCTCTCTTTTCATGGTAGCTAAACAGTTAAGATGTCTTCATGTTTGGCTGTGCTAATGACTGTTTAAGAGAAGTGTAGAGACTTGGAAGGACTTAAACACTTCGGGTAAAGGAAATGCTGTTTGCACTGTGTACTTGATTGTGAATATCAACGGCGTTCCAATGTTTCCTGCTTCAGTATTTTCCTAAATGGTGGTAACAGTACAAAAATATTTCAGAACAGATTGTAGACAGGAAGTCTAGTCTTGTGCATGTCACCATTAAAAATGGGTCGAACTACTAGCTGAAGAAAACATGCCTGATCTGCTTTTTCACCCAAAGGTGCAAATCTGTTAATTTCCTAGAACTTAAAACCCAGCCACAAATTACTACTTCTGAATATGCTCTTCTAAGCAGCACTGCCAGGTGCTTTGCTGTTTGCCATGTGAACACAGTTGGAAAGGCCTGTTTTCTGACTCAAAAGTAGGTGTTCAACAATGTTGACACATACACTGAATTCCTGCTGAACTTAGCACATCTACCAGCTCCCCACTGTTTTCTGAGCCTGTATTTGTCCATTTTGCTTTTTGTTTCAGGCTAGAGAGTGCTTTCAGAAAAGTAGTTCTCAAGAAACAAGTAAAGGCTTCATTATTATCTTCAACAGTGCGCACCACTGTTACCTTCATCAAGCTCACCACTGTGATTTTTCTATGGTACACACAGAAAGACTGACCTACAGCAGAGAGTGTGCTTCAGTCAACTGAAAAACCTCTAGTTGCTAAACTGGGAGATTTCACAGATTTTTTGAGCCTTTCCTATTTGTAGGAAAAATGAAGTTTTGAATATGGAAGCTTTAAGAAGAGCTGCTTGCTTTTTCCTTTCTTTCTTTCTTTTTTTTTAGTTATGGTGTGTGTACATCATTGGACAAATGTTTTAAGCTTGAGCAAAGTGCCCCCCCACCAAGCACCCCTTCCAAGCACACCTCTGGTTTTCCTTTGACAGAAGAAGGCAGCACAATGTGTCTAATAGACTGGACAAAGTTACCAACTTCCTCTGGAAACGGTGTCTTTTGGGAAAGGCACTTGCTATGGCAAAGAGCACTAAGAAAGGAAGGCTCAGGAGAAACAAATTCTCCTACCACATAATTCACCTGATAGCCATAAGACCCAGGCATCACCTGTGTCATTGATAATGCTCACGATGAATTGTGCAGCTGCAGATGTACAAAGCAGATGTTCATCGCAGCACAAGTGAAAATTTATTTCTGAAAAAAATGGCTTTTTCCTCCTGTCTGGAGGTAGATTAGGGATATTAACAAGAGAAAAGTATTTGCGAAAAAGGATTGCAAATGTAAACTCTCTACTGCTGTCCCTTTCTTCAAATTTCAAGCTGCTTTTCTGCAGCTCTCCTGACAAAATTAATTATATTAATGCACCTTTTTTGTTTGCAATACAATCTATTATTTCACTATCAAAGATGCCAAGAAATGAAGCTTTGCATTTGTTCTTTGGAAAGTGTTAGGGTCAGGAAGTTAGATCTGCTACCAGCACATTAAATGCATTGTCAGAAAGGATCACATGTAGATGCTTATGAAGATGATGACAGCATGTGTGTGATGCTATCTGCATTTTACTTGGTAGGTTCAGTTGCACTCTTGCATGTTCCACATACTCACAGGTCTCAGCTGTGGGGATTAGTTGCACAAAGCCATACACTCAAATTTGTGTTCTAGGAAGCTGGTGGAATCCATTGACTAGCTTAGGTTTGCTTTTTGCTTCTCTGCCAAGAGTTTTCCAGCTCTGTCATCTTACTAATAATTCTTTTGGCCCTGGGAAAAGCCTGATGCTCTTGTGCACATCTATATAAGGGCTTGCAGATTGCCTGGTCCTCCATGGCTGCTGTGGTGCTCCCAACACTCTTGGATGCATGCAGGCAGCTTTTGCTAATGATTGACATGCTCAAATTGGCAAGTCAAGCTTGGCATTCGTTGTTTTTTACAGCCTCTTTGGTGAGGCAGAAGTTGTTATCTCTGTGACTGGCTGGTGTAAGAGCAGTGTAAGTCTGAGCAGCCAGGGGTGCTTTATCTTTCATAACTCAGTGATGAAACTGCTCATGATAAACTTCTGCTGCCTCTTCTGTGCAGCTGAAGTTGTCCTTTTTTATTTTGTGGTTGTATGAATGAACTTGAAATGCAAGAAGCAGAGGGTCATGCATGAAGACACTCGTTTGTGGCCTCTTGTTCCTAGGAAGTTGTGACTGGCATTGCTGTTTGAATTGGCAGCAGGCTGCGCGGAGCCCAAGCGTGGTTTTGCTTGACAAAAGGAGTATATACATTTATGGATGGTTGCTAAAAGTTACTGTCCTGAGTCAAAATTCAGGAGCATGTACTCTACAGCTGTTGTAGCTGAAGGTCTGATTAAATGGTACCTTCCTGGCAGCCTGAAAGCTCTTGCAGTTTAGTCTCTAAACAGTATTAAAATGCCAGTCTAAAGCTCCAAGGAGGATTGAAAGATAAATGCTTCATCTCTTTCCTCATTATTCAGCTAGCAAACTGTGCTGCACAAGGACCTTCTCTATCCTTAGGGTTTTAGTTGCTACTTCAGTATCTCAGTTGCTTCCATCCCAGTGACTGAAAGGGTAAATGTGCCTCTTGCCTTTACACAACTTACACAGTTCTGGCAAATAGAAGTAGATCCTCATTTTTCAGCATTGAATTTTCCCTCAAAGCTATGGCCCAGCTCTGCACACAAAACATTACAAGAGCCTAGGTTTTTCAATCACTGTTTAGTTTATACCATGTTCAAGCCAGGCTTCTTGAAAAATGTATTTTGTAAATATCTCTCCAGATTCCTGCCTTGACTTGTATGCAGCTTCCTTCCTCTCTTTTCTACCAGTTCCTCCCTATCCAAACCAACATCTGAGAAATTTCGTCATTTCTGCCTGGATGCATCAGTGAATGCATGCCTCATTCCCTGGCCCTGTCTTGGTTGCTGTCTCTCCTGTAATAAGGAAGCAGCACAGAAATGTAAACTGTTGATGTTTGTATGTCTGTGTGCCTGCTTTTAATTTATCTGGCACTTGTTCACAGGCTTGTTCGAGTGACATGGTTTTGCTCTGTCTTCCTGCACTCTTTAAATGTTGCCTTCAGCTGGAGTCTCATTTGAAAGAGTATGCATTAGAAACCACATTTTAAAATAACTATCCATCAATTTAAGAAGGAGCCTGGGGTCCTATGGGGATGCTGAAGCCTGCTGGCTTTTGCTGAAGGCAATGTGATTCCCGAGCAGATTGCTGGATATTCAGCCTTGCCGCTGGTGGAGCGGCAGGTCTGGCAGCCCTGCTAGAGTGGCCACACTCTGTAGCAGGGGTACTGTCTGGTCAAGGAGAGTGTGGAGACAGTTTTGCAGCTGGGAATCCTCCAGAAAGCCACTACAGTCCAACCAGTGACCATCTGCTGTGCACCGAAGACACCATTGCTGAGGCTGCAGTTCAGCTATCTGCTCCAGTGCCTTTTCTCTGCTTCATATAAATAAGTTATGAGCACATATAGATAGATGCAAAGATGATGAATCTGACCAATCCACCCTGTCATCTGTGCCTTGTGCCCATATGTCCCAGACTTTCAGAAAAGAAGTCATGGGCCAGTAGTGGGATATGAGGTGAACTTTTAGGTGCTATATTTCTTTCTCTGGCCACACTTTAGTAAAAATACAGGCAGTTACACTAGGAGCAGAGCCAGCAAACTATTGCTGAGAGCTAGGACTGTAACAGTCCCACTGATCTCCTGCAGATCATGGACTCTACAGGTGGTGTGGTAGCATGAAGTATGTGCCTTGAAAGCCTTGCTAGGTAAAGCCAGTGAGAGCAAAGCTGTCTCCTGTACAGCTTTGCTGGGGCCATAAATGAACAGTTTGCTGCAACTGTTGTGAAGACAAAAGGAAACTTTATCCTCCCAGCCTTAGACGGACAACTGTGTGGACTATTTAACCTTTCTGTTTGGATAACTTTTAAACTGGATTGAAAGTAAAGCCTGGAGTGACCTCACTGCTTCCATTTATATCCAGTGACAGATCAGAATGGCAGCAGGCTGGGAAACAAACTTGTGCTTTTTACCTTGCTTAATAAATAAAGTAGAAAAGTCGGGTCAAAAATCTCCAGTGGCTGCAGTAATTTGCCATAGCTGCTTTCCCTCTGCAGTGAGGATGAAAGCAAGTGCCTAGGATCCTGGGGGAAGGTGTCAATTCTGTATTCATGTATCAGCCTATCAGATTTCTCTAAGCTTAGATTTTCAGCCTGAATAAGGCCTTTTGGTAATTATGATATCTGATAATATTGAGCTGCTGCAAAAGAAAATGCTACCTCAAATGTACTAAAATCACTTCTAGTGAGAACTTGCACAAGGATACTGTGTGCTACATATTAGCTGAGGTGTCCAACGCTCTCTGAACTCTCTGAATCTCCAGCCAATGTCCACTTGCTTACAGCTTGGCTGGCAGGGTACTTTACTTCCATCTGCTTTGCTGTGGTCCCTGTTGTTCCACAGGAGGTGAAACCTGACCACACGTGAACTCCAGACACTTTCAAGGAAAAAGACTTTGTGTTGGTCATTGGGCTGCTCCCCTCTGCAACAGTCTTCAAGTGAAAAATGCAGCCATTGTAGAGCTGGTTATGACCTTGTCAGGCTCAATAGCCATAATCTGGGTAAGGTTCCTAAGGCACCTTAAAGTGTGAGTTGCCAGAAGCAAGGAGGGAATTGCTGCTTTATACTCATCTGGCATATGTTGTACATCCTGTTATAGCAGCTGTTGAGACAAGGTACTGTTCATATCAGTGCAGATCTGATCCCATGAAGCCACTACATTCAAATTTGTTTATCTGTGTGTGGCCCAGCTTGCCAGACACCAGGATTTGGGTGTTTCATGTTGTCAGGTATTAGCACTGCAGGTAAGCCCACAGAGTGCAATAGTCTGGCATCAGACGTTTTCTTTGTGCTTGTAAAGGATCATATCTGGTGTGGCCTGTGTCTTTGTACTTTTCTATAAAAGGAGGTACAGCACAGAAAACTACATTCAAGGTTTTTTTCTGTGTAAAGTCCAGACTGCAACAATTGCAATAGCAGATCAATAAAATTTATTTTCCTTGAGTGAGAATGCTGCCTTCTGTCTCCTCCCACTGAGCTACCTTCTGCATATATTAAAATAGATGTCTAGAATGTACATGTGCATCACAGTTAAGTTTGAGATGTTTAAAAAAATGGGCTTTGAGAGGAATGGTGTAGACCAGACTGGATATATCATGGCTATCTCCACACCTCGTTTCTCCATCCTTGTCAGTTTATAAGCCTTTTCTGTTTCAAGTCTCTTTCCAATTATCCAGTTAGTTAGCAAAACAGGAATGCTTCCAGTGAGAATTAAGTAGCTGACCCTGGACCGACAAATATCTGGGAAGCACATCTATCTGCAGTTGCAGGTTCTACAAAGGGCTCCTGTGAAAACAGAACGTGGTTTTCAGAACTCGTCCTAAGAATTTGTCAGCATCTGGTTGCTTCATGACGTAATGTTTAACATGGAACAACTCTTTTCATTCACCAGTACTGCAGCCACTCATTCCCTACTATTAAAATGTTTAAAGGCACTGTTTAGCCCATGTGAGATGCTAACTACTGTCTACCTCTGAGAAATGTAGGTAGGAAATGTTTCCTGCAAAGTAGCTCAAGCAAATCTAAGAACTTCACTTCTTCAGCACTCATTTGTCTGTCGTTCTTTGGGACAGAAAAACTCCAGAATCATGACGGTAGATGCAGTTGCATTTTGTCACGGATCTTGACTTGTGTTTCAGACTGCCGTGAGCAGTCCAGTAAAGGTTATGTAGACTTTCTCTGACCCATGATATCATCTTAGTTCTGATTCCTATTGCAGACTTGGGCCCTTATTTATTTATGCTTTTTCTCTAATTCCCAAAAGCTTCTATTTGTTCATCGTGGATACCACTATGTAAATAAGAAGACAATTCAAAAAAAGAAGACGATAAAACAAAAATGTATTTTTTGCTTACCCAAGGCAGCCCAAATTGAAGAAGAAAATGCTCTCTGTATAGTCAATACAGACAAGAGCTGTTTCTCCTTCTGGCTACCCGTATAAGCTAAAACACAGGGTAATATGAATTGTCCTACTTGATTGAAGAATTCACATCTAAGAAAGATCTCCGTCTTCTGCTGTTGGGTGACCTTCAACTGAGTTGGAGCCCAGGCTTGCTGTGTTGCTAAAGGAAACCCAAAAGATAAGCCAGGACAGTCACTGGTGAGATTCCTTCGTTCTCCAATGACCTCATATAACATAACTAAGTCATCCAAGTTATATGCCTATAAGGAGGCACATTTGTCTAGATTTCCTCTGGATAGTGGATAGTGCTCTACACAAAAGCGTGGGGAAATCTTTGGGAAAATAACAAACTTCAAGTCTTTTAATAACAGTGATACTCATTGATGAAAACAGAATAACTATTCAATTTTTGTGTGTTGCAGAACAGAGTCAAAAGTCTGGTCACCCCTTGTAACTGAGGAGGGAAAGACGCATCCTTATAAGATTAATCTGGCCTCTCAGCCACAGGTGAGTAACAGACTAGCTACATGCTTTTGGTTA
The DNA here is from genome assembly GCA_013399055.1 of Ramphastos sulfuratus. NCBI lineage: Eukaryota > Metazoa > Chordata > Aves > Piciformes > Ramphastidae > Ramphastos > Ramphastos sulfuratus. The sequence goes on along the minus strand of WBNM01027981.1, from coordinate 104,629 downwards.
TACTTAGGCCTGTCTGACTTTGCAGTGGTTTCTGGCCAGATCCTCCAATGAGCTGATCATGTGTCACACCTTTGGGACAGTGCCATATGCTATACCTCCTAGAAACCATGTGGCCTTTGGAAACCTTCAGAGACAAATTCCCTCCCTCATAGTCAAAAGCCTGCTCTGCTGTGGAGAGCTAATCAGTTACCTTACCAAGGGCAAACAGTTTGGATCAAAGGTGTTATCTCATATGTTCCAGATGCTCGCATATACAACAGGGTAGAAGGTGCTACCATATCTAGAGGTGCTACTTCTACTAAGTTTGTTGATTTTTGGATTAAGAAAGGTCTTGAGAGAAGGAAAATGGTTCACTCATAGTGTTTTCTGTTGAGGTTGGTTTTGTTGTCTTTTAACACTTGGTAGCAGTCTATCCATGAAGAAAATGGAAGAGAAAACACGCTAGCCTTCTATATTTTTATCTGTGGGAGAAATCTTGCAGCTTCTGTCTGGGAAGTTTGCTTTGTAACCTTTTGGCAGTCTTGCTTCACTGGTCTGCTGCCTCTGTCAGGTAAATGTAGTAATAAGTGACATGTGTAAGGGCATTGCCTGGGCTAGGATTAGAGGATTACACTGCACAAATCTAAACTGCACTAAAATTAATGGCATTTTTCTGGGTTTTCACCAGGACAGTGACATGGATTCTGGCCCTAGCACACATCCTCTGTGAGTCTTTCTAGCAAAATAAGCAGAGAGAAAACTAGCTCGACTCTGCAATTAATTAAGTGCTAATATGTCTGTATGTGTTGGAAAGGGCCTGAACATAAAGTAGCACATCTGCTGCAATACTGTGCCCGGACCTTGGTCTGAGATCTGTCCATGCTCCCTCTCATGCCAAACTGCTGTGCATTGCTTGGCTCAAGAGTGTGGTGTGGTGTTCTCCAAGTATTTCATAACTCAGCCAAGGTACAGCGTAAGACAGCCATCTGGGGTTATATTGGACTAGGGCCATGGAGTGACACACCTGCCAGTGACACTGTTGAGCTGAGATATGGTCTGGGTCTTCTGCTGCCCAAGCTCTGGAGATGTTTTCCTGAAAACCTTGAGACCTGGGTGCTATCTCTTACCCAAATGAGTGGGGTGGAGTCCGTGCTGAATCTCTGCTGTAAGTTTTCAGAGGGCTGTTGTTTAATTGACCAGTAGACCCAATCCTGGAGACCAAGTCCCTAACCCAGGGACTTCCTTTTTCAGTAGATGACTGCAGCAAGTGAGGCTTGTGGTAAGGTTTGTCTGCTTGAAGTGTGCTGACTCCTGCCAGAGCCATGGCAAGCATCAGCTGAGTCACTCTGGAGCTGTGTCTTTGCAGCATCACTACAGATTTCAGCCAGGCCCTCTGGAAATCATCATTATCAGAGTGCAGAAGATGCTGTGTAGGTGTTTGTATGTGTATGTATGTATGCCATACATACGTATGTGTGTATATATATATGTATACATATATATATGTATGTATGGCAGACTGCTATGAATACTACCACATAGATGCCAATCCTATTTTCAAATAGGATTGGTAGAAGTTGGGCGGAGCTCAGTCTTTGAAGGCAGTACTGTCAGAGCTGTTCAGGATTTTTTAACTTGCTTGCCAGTGAAAACAATTTCTTTGCTTTCCTTGGCAATGGTCTCACACAGAACACTTATTAATTCACTTACCAAAATAAACAGGACATGCTGAGTCCAAGTGGTTCATTTTAAGTCCTGATCCAGGGTCCTTCAAAGCTGTTTCTCACTGTTTTCGCTCAACAGCCCTTTCAATGCAGAAAGGTACATGTGAATACTTACTTCAGACTCAAAAAACACCCCAAAAAACCCAAACCAGAAACTCCAAAAGCAACCCAAATAAAAAGCATTAAAACTTTTGCTGTAGAAATTGGACTGCAAATATTCAAATAAATTTCCACTGTTCTTAAAATTGGATAGTTTGTTGCCTTTCCTACTTTCAGTGTCTTAGCTGATTTTTTTCACACTTGCCCACTTTTTGATTTTCCCCTCTGAATGGTGCAATTAAATAACTACATCTTTGCAGGTCTTGCAAGTGAAATTAATTATCTGTTTGTCTGAACTGCATGACAGCTACATATTTTAAGATCGCTGCTTACACATACTATTTCTGTTTGAAATAAATTTTTTTGTTTACTTCTGTAGTCCTTTTGGAGGCTGATATTTGGTGAAATGCTGCATCATCCTGTGGAGGTGTTTTCCCTTATTTGGAATCCAAGTTCAAGATACTTGGAAAATAAAGCGTCTGTGGCCTCCAATGCATGAGTTGAATCCCAAGACTAATTCTGTGATCTAAGCTGACCTTTGCCCATGAAAAATCAACAGTCTTAATATTTCATTACCATTATTTTTATCCATATAAATTAGCATAAACTGAGGCAAGAGTGACACCAAAATTGTATTTCATCAAAAGGTGCAGCAGCTTGTCAGTGATGATGGCTCAGCAGCTGAGCTTTGTTTTGGGCGTGACCATGGCAACATCAGGGGAAGGAAATGACAGAGTCTTAATATATTTACTCAGTTATTTCACTTGCACTACTCACCCACATCCTAAGGGTGATTGATTGCTCAGTGTCATTTTCCCATCAAGAGCTTTTCCTCGTTGCAGTGGGAAAGATTAAAATAACACAACTACGACTCCCTTCTGCTTAATGTTTTTTTGGGAGAAGTGATCACAGCAAGAGAGAACAAGTTACGTGGGGTCTAAGGTAATTTTTATACTTATGACACTGACCCTCTGGTCAGCATTACCTTTCTTTCAGACTCTGCCATGTGCTCTGGTGACCCTGGGCTAGGCATTAAGCTCTGGACCTACGTACTGCTGTATGTGGCTGCATTGAGCCTTGGTAAAGTGAACAGTAAAACTTTTTGTCTCTAGGACTGTGCAGTGTCTTGTCAGACCTGGGTTCTGTGGGAGGTTTGTCTTTTCCCCCCACTCTATTTGTAGGACACTGAGGTCAACAGGGCCTTGGTCTCTCACTGAGCTCATGTAGAGAATGAGCTGAAAGAGGCCAGCTTTGAGGGTGGTCAACACCAGGACTGTTTCCAAAAAAGCTTGTCCAGATCCCCGAAGGCCATTTGCAGTGAGGCACAAGTGTTAACATCACCGCTCAAGAATGTCAGTGAAAACTCTTGGTCTGAGATGGGTAGATCAGCTCTTCTTAACCACAGAAGATACAGGCTGTCAAACTTGAGGATATTTTGTTGGGTTTTGGGGTTGGTTTGTTTGTTTGTTTTTAATGGGAAATAACTTTCAGTCATGCAGCCAGAACAGCTCTGGAGGTGAATCAAGGCATTTGTGGGATGACAGACAACCACTTCTGTCTTCCCAAGGGCTTCTTAAGAGTGCCTGTCTCATCCTTGCCCTTGCAGAGTGATGTCATTGTTTCTATCTTGTGTATTTTATCTCCTTGGATACAGAGAAGGCAGGGGCTATAGAAACTGGGTGTGTAGCTGACTTGGCCTTTGATAAGGCCATGCATGTGTAGGCAACGAGTGAAGCAATAGGTGTGTAAAGTAACAACATTGTGTTTCAGACAAAGGAACCCTGCCGGCATATCTTGACCTCCTGGTTTTGGTTAAAAGATGTTACAGCATGGATGTGGAATGTGTCAGGAACGTGGAAGGAGAGGATGTGGGAAGCCAGCTTTGTTGTTTTACCCCCCTGCAATAACAAAACCCCAAACCCTTCCTAATTTCTAATCAGATTTCAAAGCATTGCAAAAGATCTTTCCATAGTTGAAAAACCTCAAATAACAGAGAGAGAGGTGAAAGTAAAGGCATTTCTTAATACTTGCAATTGCAGCTGATGAAACATAGCATGGGGTAGAGTTTTCCATGAAGATACCCTCTTCTGAGCTGTTACTGCATGTGTGGCAGGAGCAGCCTCCCCACTGGTGTGCTGACTGGGCACAGGCATGGCCTTCACTCTGCAGGCAGCTTTGCAAGGGCTAGAATTGGGTGGGGGGGGTTTGGCTGCCTCTCTCTGCTTTCCTTCCCTGCCTGCAGGACCAGAATGCTCTGGTTTGCTGAGGTTTGGTCAGGGGCCCATTTTCTTAGAGCTCAGTAAACATTTATACTGAGAATTGTTTAATCTTATTTCCTCTTGGCGTGGCTCTGAAGGTGTGCAATCCAGGACTGCCTGCCCCAAGCCTCTGGCTCTGACTTGGGACGCAAAAACATTTGGGGCCCAGTGGGGCAGCAGGTTTTGTCAGTTCACTTGGCTGCTTCAGGGGTCTGTAGCGCCATGGGGGCTTTTGCTTCCCTTGCAACTACAAAGCCTGGGTGCTTTGCTTTTTTTTGCTTTTTTTTTTTTTCCCCCCTCCAATTTATTTGTAACATGAGATTGGAGTGAATCCCCTGACTCCCAAGAGCTGGAGCTTCAGGAAATAACTATCCTGGCCAGTCTCTAAATCATGACTCCACACTTGAAACTAGTTTTCGGTGGCTTCAAGCAGCCACTGACTCCATACTTAACCTTCCTCTACTCCAGGGACTGAAGGAAGTTGGCCCGGGAAGGGGCAGTGGACAGGCAGGGAAGTGGGAGTGTGGTGTCAGCCCTGCTGGCTGCCTTCAGACTGTGCTGTGAGAAGAAGAAAACCCTGCTTAGGGAAGAGGCTGCCCAACCCCTCACATCTTTATTTAGTGAGTACAAAAAGCCTCCAGGTTTTGCCTGTTTCTGATGGTGGTAAGGTCAGTGCAGCCAGGACAACTTTGGCCATGTCACTGCATGGCAGATGGGACCCAAGAGCCCAGCCTCACCTCAGACTGCCCCCAACCTGCTCCAGGGTACCTGGGACCATGGAGGTGTCCAGATGGCTTTGTGACTCTGGGGCATGGGATATGCCCCAGCTCAGCTGATGGAGGTGGGTCAGCCTGGGCTGTCTGTCTACCTTACAGGAGTCCCATGCCCTGATTCCTGGCCTGAGTAAATCCTATAGCAGTAGCCATGTCCATCTGTGGTGCATGGCAAGGAGGAAGCAGCTGTCCTGTGAGCCACTGGCTGACCCCAGAGATGGAGGTGATGGCTGACGTAGCCGCGGGGATTTCACAGGCTGTGCTTCAGCACTGCCGGCTGTGGCCTGGCCCGAGTGAGACGAGAGGGAGGAAGGGGCCATTGTTTTCCCAGATAATTCCCCATGACGCAGCTTGCAGCCCATGCAGTAGGAAATGTCGGTCTGCTTCCTGCCTTGGCAAAAGGACATTTTTCTCATCCCTGCATCCTGGCACCATAGCTGGCAGCTCCCTTGGCACCCAGCTATAAGGGCTGTGGCCAGTGTATGGCAGTGCATGTCAGTGTCACCATCTGACCCTGGACAGGGCTGTTAGCACTAACAGCCAGCACTCAGAAAACTTATCTGGCAGGAAACCTATGCATTTGACCTGAAGCTGGGGTCCTTCAAAATTTATTTGTCCTTGGCACTGGGAAACAGCTTTTTCTCTGGGATGGGGTGATTTGCACTGATGCTTGAAGGACTTGGGAGCAGATGGGCTTGTGCTCCAAGACCATTTAGAGATTGTTTCTATAGAGGAGGTAGTTTCAGGCAGGGAGGATGCTGTTGGAGGAATGGCTTCATTTTGAAAGTGAAGCAGAATGAGAGCTCACCAATTTCAGAATCAATCCCCTGGTAGAGAAGTTTAGGAGCTGCTAGTCCATTTTAGCTTGGACTAGTCACTCTGCCAGCCCTTGTGGAGACATATCTCAGCAAAGGAAGGAGGAGGGTAAGGCTGGTGTCTGTGCAGATTTGTGGTATCAGTTTGTAGTGGGTTATACTACCTGGAGGCTCAGAAGCTTCCATATTCCAGCATCAGACCAAAATAACCACGGCCAGTACCCCGGCTTCCTGCTGGCTGCAACCTGCTGCAGACAGGCCTGGTGGTGTCAGGCTGAGGCATCTCCATGGCTTGGAGGGAGGGTGAGGCAAGCACTTCCGAATCTGTCTGCAGATGCCAACTGCAGATGTCTCCAGAAAGATCTAATATTAGCTACACTCCTTTCTACTACTGACAGAGTGGGTTATGCTCTGACAGGATAAGGGCATGTCCTTGTGTCTGACTGCCAGTTCATGCTTTGCAAACAGACTTGCTTACTGCTCTTGCAGTCTGTCCCTCAGCCAGGGATGCTGTTTAATGCTGTTTGCCCTGTTTTCCTTGTGTTGGTCCTGAGAATGCTACAGCTTTAGAGATGCAGCAAACCCCAGGCAGTTGAACTGCATAAACCATGTGTTGCCCCCACACACGTAACACAGTGGAGCAGTGTGTTTGTGCTAACATTTTTCAGTTGCTTGCTGGTGGACAAGTTTTTGGGAGTGTCACATTTCTGATTTTTTGTCCCAGCATTAAGTCAGAGACTGCCACATAAATATAGGTGCACTTACAGTCCAGTGTGCACTTACAACTCAGAAAGCCAACTGTATCCTGGGCTGCATCAAAAGAAGTGTGGCCAGCAGGTTGAGGGAGGTGATTCTCCCCTTCTTCTCCCCTCTGGTGAGACTCCACCTGGAGTACTGCATCCAGTCCTGGAGCCAAGGTATTGCAAGAAAGATCTAGAAATGCTAGAATGTGTCCAGAGAAGGGCCAGGAGGATGATCAGAGGGCCAGAGCACCTCTCCTATGAAGACAGACTGAGAGAGCTGGGGCTGTTCATTCTGGAGTAAAGAAGACTCCAAGAAGACCTTGTTGTGGCCTTCCAGTATCTGAAGAGGGCCTGCAAGAATGCTGGTGAGGGACTTTCTGGGATGTTGGGTAGTGACAGGACTAGGGGGAATGGAGCAAAACTAGAAGTGGGTAGATTCAGATTGGATGTCAGGAAGAAGTTCTTCACCATGAGGTTGGGGAGACACCACAGGATGCCCAGGGAGGTGATGGATGGTCTTTAAGGCCAGGCTGGATGGGGCTTTGAGCAGCCTGATCTAGTGTGAGGTGTCCCTGCCCATGGCATGGGAGTTGGAACTAGATGATCCTTGAGGTGTCTTCCAGCCCTGACAATTCTATGATTCTATATGATTCCACGAGCTGGGGCTTTAACAAAACTACTGCACACTACAGAGCCTGCATTGTCAGTTCTGTTTAATCTCTGTCCCATTTGACAGTGAGAACACATTATCTTTTGATCTTGGGATCATGAAAACACTTGTTCTTTGCAAATTCCTCTTACGGCTCACGAAGAAAGAGCAGAATGGTGTGACAGGAAGTGCTGGAAAATCTGAATTATGCAAATGTCCTCTATAATGTTACTGCTCTTATAATGCTTGTCTGTAGACTCTCACCTTCTACACTGTTCTCCAGAAGGGATTTTTTTTCTAATATAATTTTCAGACCCCACCTTCTGCACCAGTATCTCTGTCTAACCTATTATAAATTCCCTTATAGTCTGCAGATTTTGTCCACACGACAGCTACTACAGATGTCCTAGCACTTTTGAAAGCTTCATTTATTGCCTTGGATGTTATTACATAGCAGAAAGCCTACCTGGTGTTCAAAAGTAACCCAAAATCTCCTGTGTGGATTCTGTGCCTGAGTGCTTGTTGCAGTTCTTGGAGTCAAGGCACTAAGGTGATTTCAGTCTCTCCCCTGCACCTTCCTGTCTATTTTCTCAGCATTTGTAGGAACTTAGATATTCTTGAGGCCTTTATCACTGTCAAACTGATTTGGTCTTGGCCAGCAGAATCAAAGGTCCTTGGTAGGAAAGGAAACATGCCCATGTGCATGTGGCGTATGTAGCTGAGATGCCTTACTTCCTTAGGAAACCAGAGTTAAAAACCAGATACTTTACTTTCCTTTCTCTAATTCTTTGCTAATACTTAAACATTTCCACACCACAAGTTACAACTTCAACTTTGCACCTATTTGACCTAACAGTGTAACCTCTTTAGCCTAAAACATAACACCTCTGTCTTTCATGAACCAACTATTTGTATGCACATCTGAAACCCTCTCCTACTTGTGGCCAGTGAATGATGGGATAGCATATGTATTTAATGCTGATGTAGGATCACTGATACTTTTCCCCATGGTGTGATATGTAGGCTGAAGTTTGGTTTTCTTCCATCCAAAATCTGCAGTTTCTGCCATGGGAAAAACTATTTTTATGAGCACTATTCTGTGCTTTGAATAAGATTGCAACAAAGGGAGATTAGCTAATTACTCCAGGGTCTTTCTTCTCTTGGTGTGTGGGAAAGCTTCATGGCTGATGTCCATATGCATCAGCCAGAAAGGCATGGGAGGTCAGTTCCACTAACTCACACCAGAGTGTCTTGAGCTACCCCACTGATTCTAAATGACCTGCAAATCCTGAATGTGTTTGTACCCACGTTGCTTTTCTCTTGAGGGATCCCATGCTGTGCTTGGTGCTGTAAATAGCATTTGAGTGCCCCGAAGTGAGATAGCTCCCATCTCTCAGTCTGGGAATGCTAACCAGCTGTCTAAGGAAATCTGGGAATGTAAAAGAGATTTAAAGAAAAATCTGTAGGAGAAGTTAGTCTTACTTGTTTCTGGTGAGTATTTATCCTGTTAACTAGAGCTCTATCAAACAAATGCTGTGAGATCTTCAGAGGGTGGCAAAGGCTCACTCAATTGGTGTCTAAGCCAGTGCCTGTATGGAGTGGGAGAGGGAACTACTTGCATTAATTGGTGCTGGGAGCTATGGTCCAGTGTCTTAAGAAGGGCTGTGTTTCATCCTGTGCCATTGGATTTTAGCCCTGTGATGAGGCAATGCCCAATCTCCACAGCTGGCTGGAACATTGCAAAATGCATGTTTTCATGCCATCTTTTAGCCCTGGATATTCCAAGACACCTCTGTGAATGTCAGTCCTTTCTCATGCCTGCTGTAGTGAGGCCCTGTTGTACTTCTCCTTGCTTTGGTCAAGCCTCTTCTCTGGGAAGAAATAAGTCCTGGATGTTGTTATCAATTCCTTAAGGCTACTAAATTCCCAGCCTGCTGAACTGATGATGGGTCTTTGAAATTCCCCTGGTTTTGTTAGTGCTGATTGTGATTCAGAAGAATCTTCCTTCATGTCTTATTTATTTTTGGATTTGCCCCTTCATTAAATTGCAACCAGTGTTTCTCAGTGTCCACTAATGCCCTTGGAAGCCTTCAATTTGCAGCAAATCCAGAACGTCTGGTTGACATTTCATACTGTTGACACTGAAGAAGTCTCTAGCAATTAGCTGTCACTGCCTGTGTTGCTGTGTCTTTTGTATTAAACTTTCCACCTTTATTGCCACAGTTTCTTATCTGGAAAACCCAAAGTTGTTCATCAAAGACCCCAATATTAGCTGAAGGAACAGACATGCTCCAGAGCACTTGTAGTAATGAAAAACCCTTTATTTTTGAGTTGCCCATAACTAAGGAAAGCCAAACTTTCAGATGTCATTGAAGAGAGCTGCTCTTTCTGCCTCTCGTTATCACTTTTCCAGATAAATCAGCCCCTCTGAGGAATTGCAAGGAATGCTTGCAATCTGTAGTCTTGCATGGGAAGCTAGGTCCTGTGGCTTAACGCAGGTTTGCAGGAGCTCCCAGATTTGTGGCATCTTGAGCTAATAGCTCTGGCAATATTTCTGAGCTCTCGTGTTCCTAGCATGTCAACTCTGAAATGTTCTGAAGATCAGCCAGCCATTCAGGATGGGACCCCACATGCTTCTCAGCTGACACCACACGCAAAGGTGGCTGCTTGCTCTGGACTGCTCTACTGCCTCCTACTTGCCTGCCTGCACACCTCTGATTTTTGCTTCTGCTCCTTTGCATGTAGGAAATAAGGCACATAGGAAGTGCACACAACCGAAGTGCGGTGCCCTTCACTGCTGCCACAGCTTCTGCCCCCAGAGTGATTACTGCTCAGTACAACAGCCCAGCAGGCCTCTACTCCTCAGAGAACATCCAGACCTTCAACAATGCAGTGGAGTCAAAGACATCACCTGGGACCCCAGAGGCTACCAAGCTGTAAGTATCTTCTCTGCCTTCCTTCCTTGTCCAGGCTCCCAGAGGAAAGCTTCAGGAGATGAGAGTTCACTGTGAGTGTACCAATTTGTTAACCCAGAAAAGTTCTCTTTCAGGACAAGGGATGGAGCAGAGGCATGACTGCAGACATGGTTCGTAAGGGCAGGGCTTGGAGGAGTGGAAAACATTTCATGAGATGCACAAATTAAATTAATGCTGTTGTGTTTCTTGGTTTCTGTGTTAGCAGAGGTCTACGCAGTTTCCACGTGCATTCAGCACGACATACCAGCCTGCTGGTCTGAACAGGTGCCCGAGAGCTTGTTACAAGCATGTTGTAGTTAGCATTTTGTGATGGCTTCGTGGGCAGTGCTGGGCAGGATGGGTGCCAGCTAGCACAGGAAGCACACGTGCTCCTGTTCCTGGCTGGCTTGAGATTCATAGACAGGCTCTGCCTAAGTTTGGATCTTTCTGGTTTTTATTAATGAACCTTGTTTTTCCACAGGAGTTTTAAAATGTAGCTGAAACATTGATAGCCGTGTAAGTAATTTTATATGTAGGATTAGAAGGAACCAACTGATTTTTGTGGTTGCATCTGAGATAAAGGCATCACTTTATTCCAAAAGTCCAAAGTTACTCTTTTTTTCATTGGAGGTAGTAAAGGAGGAGCTGTCTGAAATCTTCCTGGCTGCATTGGTCAAGTTCCTTAACTGCCCTAAGTCTCTCTATAGCCGGACCAAACTGTCTGGTAGACTTTGGCCACTTCTACAACAAAAGACTAATAGTTGATAGTCAACTAGATTGCTGACCTGTGAACAGGGAGACAAGAGTAAATTGAGCCTCTGCTTTTGCAGGGTGTAAAGACCTGAGATTGTTGTTTAACATAAGCCTAAAGACGTATCCCTGCTGGAAACCTGCTTCTTGCACTGGCATCCCCATCTGCAGCATGAGCCATTCTAGACAGTTATGGTGCTGCAGCTGGCAGATGAGTTAACAGATGTTTGTTCCCAATCTGCTTCTGTGAGACCTCAGAAGCATCATTCAGAGACTTAGCAAAGACAGAGGAAGGACAAGGGAAGTCTGACTTTGCATTAACCTGATGGGACCATTTGTCAGTCAAATAACACCTCTAGTCCAGTCTGGAGTTCCCTCCAGGTGAGAGCACTCCCTGGAAGACAGGTATTTTTTGCAGGAAAACTGTGGGTGATCCCATTTTTCTTGCAGGGGTTAGCAAAGAGATGGGCTTCTTCTAGTGCTGTGGTTTACTGTGCTCCTTCTAGCAGGAAGGTCCACTGCCAGCCCTGCTCTGTGTTGGGTATATGGCATCTTTGCTCATCTTTCCTTCATTGCAAAGGTATATTGGGAGGACTGTGGATGGTAATACACTTTTGTTTACAGGCTCATCAAAAGCAAATTAATTGCTGCTGGCTTTCATTGAGAGCCAGGCGCCTCACTCTGTCATTAGAGACCAGCTGTGGTCTCCGCAGCGCATAAGCACAGGTTCTCATTCACACAGCCTTCCAGCTGCCTTGAAGTTCCTGCCCATATCTTTAGCTGAGTTATTTGTATGTGGCAGGCCTTGCTCCAGGTTTACCTGACATTTATCTGCATCCCTGTCCTAGACCCAGCATATACTCAGCCTGTCTGCACATGGCAGCCTGATCCTGCCATTGCACGTGGAGATATGACACGAGAACCCGGTCCATGCTCCATCCTTAGAGGGTGTGTGATGTAAATGCAGGTCTGAAAACAGCAAACATCTCCAGTGGATCTGCTGGTGCAAAGCAGATGGGGAGGGCAGGGAGAAGCCCTGCCACCGAGCACATCTATTCTGGAATTTGAGTTGAGATTGCCTTTTAGCAGAGTGCCCAGGGTAGCTTTGGGAAGTGCAGTAGTTAAGGTGGCATTCCTTGGCTGGACAGTGGGACCATAAGAGTGTGATTAGGTAGGTAGTTCATAGTGAAAATTCTGCTGCCATGTGTTCATTGCTTCTACAACCCCTGCATTTGCACATTGGTAGAGCATCTGCATTTTAGTTTTTGTGTGGACACACCTAGCGTGTAAAACTAACCAAAGCACTAACCAGAAGCCTTTAATGTAAATTCATGTATTCAGTGGTGTATTCCTCAGACAGTAGTCTGCAACTGTTTGTATTACTTGGGGTGTTTGGTTTAGCCCTTCATTAATTTCATCCTTCTTTCCTTTCTTCCTCCTCTGCATTTTCCCCTCAATTCCATAATGCAAAACACAAATGAACCCCCAAACAAACACAACTTAAACTGGCCATGCAAACATGTGGGCCCATAGTCACCCATCACCAACAAGCACGATGCAGGCTCCCTTCACCTCCATCTATAACCCTCTGCAGGAGCAGACCTCCAAGCTGCCACAGCAGAGGTACAGCACCTCCTCCATCCCCAGCCAAGTCCGAGTGGGGCCCAAGCAGCTGAAGCATGCAGCCCAGGTCTACCCCAACAGCCCTGTGGAAGTGGAGGTGCCGGGACTCAAAATGCCGCACATGCAGTTCAATTCTCCCTTGCAGCTCTAATCACAGAGCAACATCGTGGATTCCCTGCAGGGGCAAATCTCTTCTGTAAGCCCTGATTTCCCCAGGTAACCTACCTGCTGCCCTTGTGGCTGGCTCGCTTCATCCATTCATCTGCATCTCAGTGTCCACAAGTGCCTTGTCCCTGTCGTTGGCTCACAATATTGGCCAGTCACAAGAAAATCCTGCTTGCATTTAGTTTTTACATCATTAGTGCATGACTTCACAGGAGGTTTGTCTGCATTGTGCCTATGCCAAATGCTGTGCGAAGCACCAAAGCATCATTTCAGGGTGTCTATTGCCCACTGTGCACACATACAATAGGGCCTTGGCAGTAGCTGGTGGCATTCCTGGAGGAGCCACCTGCAGCAGATGGATTTACTGGAAGCAGGAGAGTGCTTTAGCCTGAAAGCTGATGTTTCTCCTGCAATGAAACAACTGTTGTTTGCAAAGGGAAGCTGCTGACATAGGTGTCCTTGTGCTTTTGTTTTGCTGGATGCAGGCTGGGCCATGGGCATGCACTGTTTATTTCAAACTGAATCAGGTCCCCATGGGTCTTCATCTTTGACAGATAACACTGTAGTGAGTTTGAAGCAGCATAAGAAGGCATCAGGCACACGGAGCACCTGGTCTGTGTTTGCACTCCTGCCCACTTGTCTGCCCAGGCTGCTGCTCTTGAGGCTGCCTCTGCCCATAGGAGCAGAGGATGCTTGACATGCTTTAAGGTCTGCAAGATATGTGGAGAGCTTCTGCATCCAAGGCCTGGTGGGTTTTGGTATTTGCTCTGTGTGGCGATTGGGAACCAGCTGGCCCATGCCTCTAAATGACAGCCCGGAGGGTTTTACAGGGAGGATTTTGGTACTGAGTATGTTTAGCCATCTCACAGGAGGTCCATTCAAGGATGAATTATTTCAGAAGATGTGAACCTTCAGCAGAGATACCCTGCTATGTGACCAAGCAGCTTGCAGCTGTGTGACTTGTGGTCCAAGGAGGTGGTCTGTCACGTGGCCTCTGTGGGACAGAAAGAAAACCATATTTTATAGCAACTTGGCTGCTGACAGTCACCATCCTGGGCTGAGCAGCATGTGCTTCAAAGCAGAAAAGTTGGTGTCCTCACCCACAGACCCACGCAGGCAAGCTTTGCTTTATGTGAGCAGCCAAGAGATAATGTCAGGCTATGGATTTACTCCTGTCTTGTTACTTAGTCCAGTTACTTGCTGTAAGTTGCTGCTCTGTCTTGTAGCTATTCCATGCACACCAAAAGCAGTCACACTGCTGGCTGCCAATACTCACAGAGGAGCCCCCATGCATCAATTAGCAATTGTTTCATTGCAAAAGTGAGTGCTTGACAGGCCTTCCTGTAGTACAGCTTTGAGATGCTTGCCAACTTTTCAAAATGTACTAGCATAAAGTACTAAAATGACATAAATAAATGTTACTAAATAAGTAAAGTAGTAAAATGACATTAATAACGAATAAGGTGTGCTGCTTTGAAGACGCCGTTGAAGGCTGTGTCTTTATGGTTTTCATTGCCATCTTCTTGCAAGTGTTCAGTGATCCAGTTAACAGCATTGCAAGTTGTATGGTAGCAGCAGTAGGATCCAGTAACAGCTGTGTGAGAGTCTGAAATCCAGTAATGGTTGTTGGAGTTGTCGTGTACAAAATTTCTGTCAGGGAACTCCTGCACATGGAGAAGGAGCTGCTGACAATTGGTGCAGTTGCTGGTCATTGCTGCAGATATAAAGTACCCGTGTAACAGGAGGTGCTGTAAATCACCCATCATACGGGGACTCGTTATCCTGCAGGCAGATTTCCTGTGCCTGTGGCATTGCCCATTCCAGAGATCAGGTACTTTTTGGTGGTTTGTGTATTTTGTTTGTTTTCTTTAAGCAGCATAGCTTTCTGCCCTAATGAGGTATTTCACCCTGCTGGTACATATTCTAGGATTTGGGCTTTTTTATAGTCTCTGGGCAGTCTCCTTTATGCAGGTTGCACACTGGGGAGAGCTGATCTGTATATTTTGCACTGTCACAACACACGGTTGAAATGTGATGGCTTTGTTTGGCTCTGTTGCTCTTGAAGATGATTTAGCCTTTGCTTTTCAAACGCATGTTAGCAAAACATTCCTAGTATGCAAACTGCAATGACAGGTTTCTTGCCTAATGTATTTTTCTGGGTGGATAGAGTGGTGGGAGTATATGAGTTTATGTAAGATGAATGTAATGTGGAGCATGGATTAATTTTGGATAACCTGTGACATTTTCTGTGTAATAGAAGGCACATTATTGTTTTATTTTGGATAGGAGGCTCCAGTAAATGAGATTCGGGCTGCCAGGGTTCAGCTGCTTGCAAGTCTAATGTGCTTCCTGTTCCACTGAAAATTACTAAACATGGAAACATTTCATGAAATTCTTTTTATGGAAATGGCATTTTTGACTTGTGTGACCATTTTACCTCTGGTGCTTGAAGAGTTTATTACGTAGAGTAACTCCCAGATGACTCAATTGCACATTGGCATGGGAAGTATGCCTCTCCAACAAAGATTTCCTTCTGCAATTTAGTCTGAACTTCAGGATGTTTATGTACTTTTCAGGCAGTCACAGGGCACAGGGATGGTGAAACCTAATAGACCATTTACATTTATAAGGCTGCATTATGTAACTGAGCTGTCAGTTTTCTCATTTTTCCAGAGTTATTTTATTCCAGCCCCAGAATACTAGACAGGCAGGAACCTCTGCTATTTAGCCCACTCCTTTGTCTAGTATTTGGTCAAATGTTACTTGTCCAAAGTCTTTTAAAAATCCTTTAGTATGGAGATTGCTCACGTGTCCATGACAAGCTCCTCTGGTACTTGTCTGCTTTGTCTGGTTCAGTGTCTGCTTTTCCCAAGGGATATTCTCAGTATCTGCAGTTTTAAGCCTGTACCCACTGGATGTGCAGAACATCCTAGGTACTGCCTCCAGCCTATTATTTTTTTTTTTTAATAGCCTCAAACCAGCACAAATACCCTTCTGGTGCCCTTTCAGGCACTCTGCACTGTGAAAAGCTGCCTCTGAAGCACTCTGGGCTCTAGGCTGAGGGTGCAAGTCCCTGGTCACATGGGTGTCAGCAGCAGCACCTCAAGAGGCAATTGAAATGAGAGCTTAGTCTTAGCAGGCAGAAATTACCTCTGCCCTTGACCTGCTCATTAACTTTAGGTAGATGCTGTAAATGGGCTGTGGCTCAGAGTCTCTACCTATAAAATGGAAATAATAACACTCGAAACCCAATTTAAATTAAATTATCACCAGGGCTCTTTTAGTTAGATCCTGCAGCTGGTACTTTGTGAAGGATCCTTTGGGACTGATTCATAGTGTACTTGCTGAGATTTCTTTTTAATGGAATAGACTTAATTTGAGATTCTATGTGATGTAAAGCATCTAAGGATGCATAGATGCATAGATGCAAGGAACATGCATAGATGGCACAGCAACCGGTTGGGATTCCACGCCATCTCATGAGTTATTTTGCTACTATTAGGGTTTCCTAGGCAGAAACTGGAGCATGGAGTAATGGTGAAGCACATTGGGCAACCACTTGGGGACCATCTGGGGTCAGTTGGTGAGGACCAATTGGCAGTGGCATATTGGGATAGCCCAGGTGCTGATCCCCCTCAGGCTGCAGCTGTCTTGCATGAGCACATCCAGCACCTCTTGTGTTTTATGGCGTCCTGCTGTGTGCTTGTTTTGCACATTCATTCTTCAGTCATAGGATGCATTGTGAATGTTTTGCTCGAGGGACTGGCTTTAGTTCTCAGCTGTTTAACAAGCCTGACTGTTTCTTCCTCAGTTTAGATCAGCATAACCAGCCCCCAGGCAGCATTGTCATAGACAGAGAATCTGAGGTTTACAAGATGCTTCAGGAGAATCAAGAGTCAAACGAGCCACCAAGGCAGTCTGCTTCATTCCTTGTGTTGCAAGAGATTTTGGAGTCAGAAGAGAAAGGTGAGCACTTACAGCACATCTAATCTGAGTGTGTTCTTGCCTTTTGCCATTCCTTGGACTGTGTACAGTGTTTAACAGCTAAAACTTTATTTTCCTTTATTGGCTGTTGATTGTTCAGTGTAGCAGGTGTAGGTGGTTTCTGCAGAAACCTACAGACCCTTTCACTAACTTAACTCCTAAATATTCTCTTGATTAGTTTCAGTTTCTATGGGCCTGTGTCACTGCTCACCTATTGAGGGAGTGCTCAAGAAATAAACTCCTACAACATTTACTTTTCGAGAAGGAATCTAGAAAATTGCAAGAACTCTTCTTACTTTACAAAGCTTTGCCCCTTTGAGATAATATTAGCTGATTAAAGGTTATCTTAGATTCAAGACTTTTAATGTTACTACAAGATAATGCTCTTCAGTGAGTCCTAAAGCTTCTGATCTCCATCCAACTACACAAGAAAAAGGATACCCTTCTGCAGTCAACTGTAAATATATATAAGCTGGGTTACAGTGAGCAGTTGACTGATAGCTTTTAACCTCTGAAATTTTGCTCTGCTTGGCATTCTTGGTCTGACATCTGGACTTGTGCAGGGCTACAGACTTTAAGGTAAAATAGCCTATTAACTTAGATAGGGACTAAATCAGACTCTCTTCTCCACTTAAATAAAATAAAACAAACAAATTAATAGGAAAAGAATTTCAAAAATTACTTCCCCGCTCCAGCCCAGGTCAGTTGAGTTTTGTGTTATTAGTGTCACAGTGCTATGTTCCATTTTATCCAACAGAAACCTGGTGCTGAGATACTCACCACAAAGAGAAACTGATGAGCCAGCTGCTTGTAGGTCTGAGGAATCTGAAAAGAAAGAGCAGAAGGAAACCAAGATCTCAGAGGCTTTAATATGCTGTCAAAATATCTACCTGAAAGCATCTTTAAATGTTGAATGTTTGCAGCTTGCCCTCAAGAGTTCAGCTCCTGCATGGAAGGGACTGGAGTAGCCAGGACTTCTCAGGCAGCTGAGGTCTTCCCTAGTGCTTAGTAGTGCTGAAGATAAGAAGCAAAAGCCTCTCTCTGTTTTATCTTTCTTTGAAGCTCTGCAGCATTATTGGGATTCTCTGGCACAAGATTTGCCTGCCCGATCACAGGCCAGGATAGACTTTGGCTTTTCTCCACTGTGAGCTGATAATCACCCATGCAGAGCAGGCTCAGGAGGTTATGCAGCACCAAAGGAATGTCGGTCCCTGAGGAGACAGTGCCCCTGCCTGCCTCGATGCTCTGCCAGCCTCCAACACTGCTGCTCAGATCATGTCTGAGGCCATAAATAGCACACTGGTTTGCTGCTTCTCCCAGCTTGTCTTCAGGCCATGACTTCTGAGTAGCAGCAGCAGGGATCTATCTCCTCAGCTGGGACAAGTCCCTTGGGGCATTGCTGTCAGCCTAGCTGGCTTACCAGTTGCTCTGTGTGGGCATCCGTGCATGGAAGCACCACAACTGGTCTGTGTTTAGACCTGACCCAGCACTTATAGGTGGAGGACGTTTCACAGGATGGAACAAGTCACGTTTCCTGTGAGCATTTGATTAAGCAGGTTCCTTTAGAGAGTGAAAAATACGCTGTCAGTGTTGTTGATACCAACAAAGTCCTGTTTGAGGGAGTGAGAAGTGATAAGGAAGAGCCTGAAGATGTGGCTGCTGCTGCTTTCTTTGCAGTAAGAATCACTTGCAGTAACTGTTGGAGGGCAGGTGCTTCCTGCTGTGTTTGGAGGGTGCATGGGCTGCAGCACAGCATCACCTGCCCCATGGGTGAGCACCTCTTCTGTCAGTGATACTGTCCTGGGTCATGATGTGTTCCTGACCTTGCTAGTCAATAAGGTTTTTGCATCATTTTTCCTCTGTTACACCAGCCATAATCACTGCAGCACGCTCTTGGTTTGACAGAAGGGTTTTATGGCTGTCCCTCCCAATTTGAGGTGCCCATTGACCTGCTGTGTTTCTGGTGAAACATCTTGGGGAGGCCAGCAGCCCTCCTTCCCTTGTTGCCTGGTGTTGAACCTATTGCAGAAGTCATGCAGTTAAGACTAGTTACACCGATGATGAAATTTTCTAAGAGGCTCCTTTTTCACTGCAGATATTTGAAGTCTTGCCTCACATCTTGCATTTAGGATCCAGTGGCATTGCAGGCATCCAGGTCAGCATATGTCTCCTGTGAAGGACATCCCTGACCCAGAAAGTTTGCACTAGGGAGATAGCTGGAGCATGCTACACAGCAGGAGTGCATAGGTTATCCCTACTGTCCCAGGGCCCTGCAAGAACAAGGAGTTTGCAACCTAACTCTTTCAGGAGTCTTGGGGGATCCAGCCCCACCATACACCAGACTGGAAAAGGACTTTGACAGTCCTCCCTAGTCTGCCAGGACAGCGATCTTTCTGAGCTTAAATCTGGCAATCAGCTTAACCCCACATGTGTGATCAGGACATGGCAGGCAGATCCCAGTGCTACCAAGGCTAGAGCTGGGGCTTCACCCTGCTTTGTGCATCTGTGCATGTGAGACATCAGCTGAAGTCTGGTGGGCTTTTAACATTAGAAGAGAGTCTCATCTGACTGCCCACAATCTCAGGCCCTCAAGTTTCCAGGGCCAGGTTCAACTGTGTCAATTCTTTCCCTCCTCCTCACACACCTGTAAATCCCTGCACGCTTTCCATGCATGAATTCCTGCCTTAGAGCTGGTGTTAAAAAGCATCATCCCTCCCTAGCAGAGCATCTGCTTGGGAAGAATAGCTTAGGCCCATGCTCTGAAGCACTGTTCTTCCACCCCCAGGAGACCCTACTAAACCATCGGGATTTAGGAGCGTCAAAGCCCCCACCACAAAGGTGGCCTCATCGATTGGGAATGCCCAGAAGCTGCCCATGTGCGATAAGTGTGGATCTGGCATTGTGTAAGTAAGCCTGTACCTGAGGTTGCAGGCCAAGCATCTCATGCCTGTGGGGCTGAGGTGCTGCACCCAGAACAGTTCACCTACCCACATCCAGTGCATCCAGGAGCCAGTTCAAGGCACATTTATTCTCACCAGCTTTGATAGTATTAACTTTGCAGTTTCCCACAGTGAAACAGGACTTTAGTTTCCCTCTACAGATCTGTATCAATAGAAACCAAAGCAAGTTCCTGTAAGGCAGACCTCAAGACAGTCGTTGCTGCATTGTTTTGCTTCCTACCTGAAAACCGTTTACAGCACCCAGAAACAAAATGACCTTTCCATTCAGCGATGGTGTATTTAATGCTTTTTGTGTCTTGGTGCTCCCAGACATGCAGTGGTGGGTCTTTATGTAGGTATGTCCAACTTCCAGCACAGCAGAGATGAGGGTTTGATGCAAAGCTCCTGTACCATGTGTGACGGCAGAAGGGGCCCAACCCAACTCTTCAATTTGCTGTTCAGGTTCTCAACCACAAATTCTTCCTTACAACCCCTGCATTGGCCCAGCTGCATTGGCCCAGAATTCAAATTTCTCCTGTGCTGCCCACCACAACCTATTTGTTGCTGAGACCCCCTACACTGTGATTGCCTGGTCCTGGCGTGCCTGGACTGCCAATGACTGGCAGAGTCATTACAGAGGCAAGCCACAGCCTGTAAAATATGAATCAGAAACAAACTCTACAATTACTCTACAGCTGGGTATATCTGAAGAGAAAGCAGGAGTCTGTGCACAGCACTAAACCCTAATGAATCACAGAAAATGTTAAGTGGCTGCTGGAACAAAATGATGCTCCTGGCAAATTATTGTGTGGCTGCTGGTGCTCATTAGCAAGTTGCTGTGTAGTTTTCCTCATCATCTGTTGGGTTAGCTGTAGTTTTCCAATAAGAGCTGTTCATGTGTGACCAGATCTGTTCATTGCAGCTCCTGAACAGCAGTGTCTGAGCTCAGTCAAGAGCCGGTCTCTGTGCTTCTCCCATACATACCTAGTGTGTCAGTGGCTGCCTGTGCAGCCTTCATCCACCTCAGCCAGTAGTTGCAGTTGTTTCTGTCCTGCAATCCATTTGGTTTGGACCAAGATCTGGTTGCTTGGATGGTCAAGTTGATGCTTGGTGTTTGATTCTGAGCATTTGAAGGACATGATTTTGCTACCCTAGAGGGTCCCTGTGAAAGGCAGGCAGCCCAGTGCTAGGAAACACATTCCATAGGACAGCTCCCGTGCCAGCACGTGTTGGGTTCTAAAAGTGCTGTTAACATCCACCTGAACAGAGGTAGGGCCTATACTTTGATTTTCTGGGAGCAGGAGAAAATTGTCCACTTTAAGCACCAGCATGGGGCTGGGCTGTGTGGGAGGTGGCTGGGAAGGAGGAAGGCAGTGGTGGGTGCCTGGCACTTAGAGGTGCTGGTTCCTTCCCCAGAGGGGTGTTTGTGAAGATCCGGGACAGGCAGCGTCACCCCGAGTGCTACGTGTGCAGTGACTGTGGCACCAACCTCAAGCAGAAAGGACACTTCTTCGTGGGAGACCAAATCTACTGCGAGAAGCACGCCCGGGAGCGGGTGGTTCCCCCAGAGGGCTACGAGGTGGTCACCGTCTTCCCCAAGTGAACCATGCTGCTCACAAAGCCCATGTGGATGGTTTGTCTTCTGCTGCTTTTCCTTGGAAAGTATCATCCCTGCTCCCCTTGCCAAATCTCATTTGCAATACGGAATGCTAGGCATGGCTTTGAATTTCTTTGCCATTATTAATCCTCCATCTGTTCACATGAGATGTCATTACATTCTTTTTGTCTCCTCTTTCACTGTTTCATATTTTTAATAACAGAATTATTTTTGTTTTCCTCCTTTGTGCTGTCAATCACACAGGAAAATCGGAGGCCAAAGTCAGATTACAACTCTTCTGTGTCCCAGTTATTTTTGCCTTCTGTTTGCATTCAATAAACAGGGTGAATCCACAAGGCCGATGTGTCTGCTTTCTTCTGCGCTTGACCAGCTTCCCAGGACAGCAGAAGAGGTATCCAGTTCATGGCTGTGTTTACTCTGGAGAACAGCAGAAGGGAATGACGTTGAGTCAAACTAGTCTTGTGTAAGCTGCCCAGCTGCTGATAGCAGCTGCCTGCTAGCATCCAGGCAAGGGCCACAGCTGGCAATGGTAGCCTGTTTTTAGTGCAAGGCAGCAGAGTGCTGCATCCTTTGTGTCCAGTACCATTTCATGGTGACAGGACTGGGCACTTTAGGGCTTCCCATTACTGTACCAACCAGTGCCTGCTCTGTTCCCCATGGTCACAAACTAAGCTCTGTGAAAAAGTGCCCACAATGCTTGCTGGACATCAGGGAATCCTGGAGCAGAGTGGAAGGTTTAAGTGGCCATAGTCCCTGTCACAGTCCATTCCAGCCTGGCTCCCCAACCTCTGCATAACAGGCTCAGGGCTGAGTGCAGACCTCTGAGGGTGGTTACCACCACACATGCCCTTATCCAGCCCAGCCCACAGCTGTAGTTTCTGCCTGCATAGACTTGGGACAGTCCCCTGTGCAAGGTCCCATGTGGCTGCCAGAGACATTGCCCTGCTCCCCATGATGCCAGGCATGCATGGCTGCTGGAGGGTGCATTTGGGGTTGATGTGGGGAGGGGAGTGTACACCTCATGTGCACTGGATGAGATGCTGATAGTGCCCAAGCAGCATGTCTTCCCCCATGTAAAGCAAAGAGCTGATGTTGCAGTGAAGTAATTTGCTCACACCTCTTAGTGAGATGTTGATTGTTCTTTTGGTGTAAAAATAAATGGTTTCTGAGGCATAGTATCTCTTGCTTAAAACAATTTGCCAGAAGTTGAAAACAGAGAGGCCCACAGACATGTACAGGCCTTCTCGGGCAGGCTGCCTCCACCCCTGGGGTTAGTGGGTACATCTGCAGCAACCACAGACAGGGTCATCTGCCTGTCCTGGGTAGTCTTGACCATCTTCAGCAGTGCTTTACTGCTGCACCTGGTGCTTCCACTCCTTCACACTGAATCACACTACAGAACAGCTGCCTTTCAAAAAAAACTTCAAACACAACCCAAAACCCAGTCCTCACTGGAGGTGAAACCAATCTGTCACCAGAATTATAAACCTGCTGCTGTCCAGATGAATTGCACAGCTTGTTGCCAGGTTGAGGGCACTAATTCACGAACCCAACTAAGTTTAGCTCATCCCCTCAGGCTCCTTCTATGGGCAGTGGCAAGCAAGCAAGGATGGCATAGCTCCATCAGCAGACTGCAGCTTACTTAGGAAAGTCTGCTCCTCTGTGCCACTGGCATACGCCTGCACAAACTCCAGCTCCTAACACCAGATTTTTCAAGTGAGAGGGGGAGGATTTTGGCCTGTGAAGGTGCCATCTCCCCTCACTGCTGCTAATTGGTTAATTCTCTCCCCTCTACAGCACACTTCCCCAGGGAAAAGGCTCTCTGCAGGTACTTCAGGGCTGGCAAGCACTGGCAGGCCAGACTGGACAAAAAGCCACTGCAGCAATGGAGAGCACAGACCTGCAGGGCTGGAGGAGTAAACCTGTATTAAGAGATTGCACTGGCTGCATTTCAAGACTGGTACTCAAGTCCTGCCATAGCATGGGGTGGTGGCTGCTTCCAGCACTGCCCACCTTCTCAGCACGATGTTAGCTCCTGGCCTGTGGCTGCCTGCCTGCCTGCCTTGCAGGAGGAAAACACTGGGCACCAGGGCCATGTAGTGTGCTGCATCCCAACACTAGCGTGTGGGCCTGCACAAACATCTGTCAGCAGAATGTGTCTCATTCCAAATAAGCTCATGGGTTTGCTTTTGCGTCAGGGGGTCAGGGTGGAAGCTCCTGAACTGTGCCTGGCATTTCCCACGCCACAAACAGACGCTGAGCCCCGCTTTGTCTAGGGCTGCATGCTTTATCGCCCAGCCAAGCTCCTGCAGCCAAGGCTGGCAGCACTGCTGGGAAAACAGTGATTGTGTGGGGCCTGACAGAGGCATCCTCCACTACAAAAGGTTTGTGGAGTAGCCCTAGAGGTGTTGGTTTCTAATGCAGATAGCAGTGTTGATCCAATTACTATGGGAACAGGCTGGCTGAGGCATTTCCCATTCATTACTTAGGGATGATTTTGATTGCTCTCTGCTGTAGTCATGTATTTATTTTTGGCAACTGCAAGTTCCAAATTCTTCTGAGTTTAAACAGTTTGCATCTGGGGTTTGTCAACAATAGCAAAGTAATTAGAATCTTATCATACCTGTAACCACACTGACCCACAAGCTCCAGAAATTAACAATGATGTCAATCCATAAAAGGTTCCTGCCTGAGAAGTGTCAGGCAGTTTGTAAGCGAGCTACCACCCTGCCAAAGAGGGACTCACATATACATGCAGCGCAGCCCAAAGCACAACCTGTCACTTTCAGCACAGATTACTTGGGTTTCCGGTTGCAGTCTTTCCCCCACCACATCTCCCCCTTCCTCGTTGTGTAACAGATGGCAGTTGTGCGCTGCTGCTCCTGCATGGTTACAGGAGCCCACTCCACACAGCACAGGATGCCGGGTTCAGCTGCAGCATGGAAAGCCGTGAGCATAGCATGACCCATTGGCATGGCAGGCTGGAGAAAAAGGCTCACCATGAGCCAGAGTGGCCCACCTCAGAACACTATAATCACTTCTTACAAACTGTTTTCACAGTTAAAAAGACTCTGCTGCTGGCAGTGACTCAATAAATCTAGCCCCTACAAGATACAAGCAGCTATAAAAGGGTTTTTAAAAACCCCAGACAACTAACAGGTCAAGACAGACCTCTCATTGTCTCTTCACATCCCACACCATGACCAGCCCCCTTCCCCCAGAAAAACACCACTGAGCAGCATGGCCAGTTGCTCTAGCTTGCACATTTACATCTCATTTGATAATAGGAATCCTGTGAGCTCAGATCAGCTGCAGGGCAGGGTTGTAGCAGCTCAAACATCATCTCTGCCAGGCAGACATGTAACAATACCCAGATGATCATGTGTGCAGAGTACATTCGAATGCTGATGAAATGCCATTGAACAGGTTCTGAGATGTGAGGTAAGTTTACCACACATTTTCGTGCCATCACCTGGAAAAATCATCATCAGCCTCTCCCTAGCCAAGAATATGAGATGCTTGCCTGATTTAGGGGAAAAAAAAAAAAACCCAAACAAACAAACAAAAAGAAAGATGGAAAACAGCACACAGTAGCAACACAAAAGCAAGCTTAGACTCCATCTTTCAGTCCCTTATCTGGTCTCAGTAACTCAAGAAAGTCTTGCATCCACTGATAATTTTCTTTCCCTCTAATAGAAAATCAAGGGGATATTATTTCACCCAGAACAATTAAAAACCAGTGCCAGTTACCTCCCCACATCTTCACATTGTTATGATTACATTTACTTCGTGTCTCCACATCTGTAGAAAGTAAGGCCACTTTCTCAAGCACCAGTGCCCCCTTACAGCATGCTCCAGTCTGTGCATTAAGTGCACAAAAGCTGGACTACCTCTTCAAAATTAGGTGGATAGCACATGTGACCATTACTCTTGACCGCAGGAGTAAGTATACTGTGCATGCTTTGATCAGCGACATTCACAATACTTTGGGAGACAAAAAACAAAGAGTGACAGAGATGGGGTCCTCTGTGGCAGCAAGCAAAACCACATACATTGCTTTTGCTTTGAACGTGGGCTACAAAAGCAGCCACAGCTCTGCAAAGTCTAACATCACACTCCACACACCACTAAACAGTGATATTTCACCAATGCTACACTATTTTATGCACTTTTAGGAAGGCAGCAATTATTATTAACTCCTACCTGTGCTGTTAATGGAATAGAAGACACCTTGTTCATTTTTATTTTCCACCATATCCACTGCATCTGGTGGAGTCCCTCAGGGGTCAGTACTGGGACTAGTACTATTCAATATCTTCATCAGCAACCTGGATGAGGGAACCGAGTGCAAGTTTACTGATGGCACAAAACCAGGAGTGGCTGACACCCTCTTGGGCTGTGCTGCCCTTCAGTGAGACCTGGACAGGGAGAAACTTAATGACATACAAGTGTAAAGTCTTGCATCTGGGAAAGAACCCCATGGACCAGTATAGGTTTGGGACTGACCTGCTGGAGAGCAGCCTAGGGGAAAGGGATCAGGAGTTCTGGCAGACAGGATGATCATGAGCCAGCAGTGTGCCCTTGTGGCCAAGGCCAATGGCATCCTGGGATGTATTAGAAGGGCTGTGGTTAGTAGTTCTAGACGTTCTCCTCCCCCTCTGCTCTGCCCTGGTGAGGCCGTACCTGCAATGCTGTGTCCAGTTCTGGGCCCCTCGGTTCAAGGACAGGGAACTGCTTGAAAGAATCCAGCACAAAGCCACAGAGATGATTAAGGGAGTGGAACATCTCCCTTATGAGGAAAGGCTGAAGGAAATCAGTCTCTTTAGCTTGGAAGAGACTGAGGGGTGACCTCATATATGTAAACATTAATGTGAAGGGCAGTGTCAGAAGCACAAAGCCAGGCTCTTCTGATTGGACAAGGGGCAATGGGTGCAAGCTGGAGCACAGGAGATTCCATATAAACAATAAGAAAAAGCTTTTTCACAGTGAGGGTGATGGAGCACTGGAACAAGCTGCCAAAGGAGATTGTGGAGTTTCCTTCTCTGATGTTCAAAACCTATCTGGATGCATTACTGTGTGACCTACTCCTGCTCTGGGAAGGGGGTTGGATTAGATCTTTTGAAGTCACTTCCAACCCCTAACATTCTGTGACTCTCTGGTATCACTCTGCAGTGGTATTCAGGTAGCTGTGCAGTTAAGTAGAGTGTATCAAGCTGCAAAATGTAGTTTAGGCCTTTGCAGAAACACTTAAAATAACTGTTATAGCTTTCGGTTACTACATTCAAATACTACTGTAGATACATAATTTACTCTTGAATCTTGTAGGTCTTCATTGGCATACAACAACGCATGAAGGGAGACTAGCATAGTAGTCCAGCAAATACAAGTAACATGAAGACACATCTTGGACTTTGTATGATTCAGGCTAATAAGTAACTGGCGAAGGTCAAAACCAGCCTACTCATTAACTTAATGGATCTATTTGTTCTTTTATAGAGGCAAGAATAAAAAGCTCTCACTACTATAAATGCCTCTAAATGAGGCTAACAGATTATGAAGAGTAAGAACAATCATAAAGTGACTGGAAACTAGGTTCCAAAGTCTGATAGAAGAGGTATGAATTCACTTTATTCTGTGTTGTTACTTACACTTCGGCACAGCTAGATTAACTGCAACTGTTATGGCTCCAGCTGCAGTTCCATGACTGCAGCTTCCAGTTACACAAAGATGGTGTTTTCACACACCAGAATTAAAAGTTTAGAAGCTACCTGCTGCCTATGTTGAAAATCACTGCTTATGGCTGATTCTTAGACCCTACATATGAAATTAATACCCATCTGTCTACTGCCTTGTGGTAGTCTCACACTCTCTCTTCTCAGAAAGTACTCCTTTGTCTTCCACCCACCCTCAAAGACAGTGCGTTTTCCCCTTCCAGTACCTTCAGCTCCTTCTATGTGCTTCAAACAGGGACCTTCGCCATGCAAGGAGACAACGTGCAAAATTGGCTAATGTGCTAGATGAGTATGGAAAGAGTGAATTAAGGGGCACAACACAAGCTTGGCTTATTTAACAAGTAATGCTAGAAACCTTACACTTTTAAGATAAACCAAACATTTAATCAAAATAATTTGCAAAAGTTAAAACCCAGAAGCTACATAATTGGCTGTAACAAAGGCACATGTTCTCCCCCTTCCAAATAAAACTGTAACTGACACCAAATGAAAAAAAGTGGTTTAGGACTTCCACAGGAAGTTTGTTTGTCTTGTTTTGCTCTTATTTTTACCAGCCATTACAAGTATTATCCTCAAATACGAAATATGCTCATTTAATTCTTTTTATGAGCCTACCAAAGCGACAATAGGAAACTATCACTTGCATTGTACTGTAGAACATGTTAGAATTCACTGGAAGAACACGAGGGATTTGAACAATGTCTTAAAGAAAAATCAGCATAAAGAACCGGTGCAAGTAACACCTCTGAAGATCTGATGTCAGACATCAGAGTCCTGTAAGAGTACAGGTCATATTTGCACATTAAAACACACATTCTGCATTGGAATCTGACGATTCTTCCAAGACCCTGAAAACACCCATTTTCTCCTTTTTCGTTTTTTCAGAAGTCTTCATTTGATCTAGGATTAAAACAAAACAAAGATCAAAAGTAACAGCTGAAGTGTCTGCAACCTTACTATTGAAGACATAAAACATGTATATATTTTTGTTTGTATTTGGAAAGCAAGTTGATGAAATAATTTTGCTCCTTCAAAGGACTGCAACTAAAACTTTGTGCTTGAAAATTTTTCAGTTATGTATTTTAAGTTAAAAAAAAAAAAAAAAATTTCCAACCCCTCTGGCTAAATCTGCAGAAATACAGAGTTTTACAATCTCCCTGAACAAATCTCATTTTCCTGAGAAGAAAACAGAGTGCAATAAACCTGTTTAGTGAAGTTACAGGAGAACAGAAAATTGCAGATCTGCTAAGCAATATTCTCTTCTGAAGCTCAGAGGCCTGTATCTTACTCTCCTAGCACTGGCGGTCTGTATGTTGCTCCCTTCCAGTGAATATAAAGTTAATGAAAAAGTATTTAATTATGATTTACAGTTGTCAGAGGCAGCATTTCAGTTCCTAAAGCACTAACTGCAGTTGATTGTAGTCAGTACATAATACTACACTATTATCTTTCTATAAACCTTCAACAATGTTAATATACTAACTTTGCTTAGTATAGACAAGAAAAAAAAAACAAACATAAGCAGTCATTATAAATATGATGCATACTAACAGCACAAAGTAAATGCCTCCTGCTCCAAAGGAGAAATCAGATTGTTTCACAGTCTGTATAAATTTGTATAGACAGACCACATTACAAGTGCATCATTTTCTGCATCAGCAATTAGTTAACTGAAATAAGAAGTTTTCTAAAATAATTTCTTTAGATAATCTAGGAAAAAAAATCCTGTGTATCAATAGTTCTCCTGCAGCAAAGTTACTGTACTCAAATTATGAATACCTTATTTAAGGCTAGCAATAATTGTTACTTCTAAATTTAGTAATGACTGGTGTTTCCTGTATCTATACTTTGAGGCTTGTCTCATGATGCTGAAGGAAACAAAGCATACTAAATCTAGTTTAGATTAACTGGACAAGATTTTTTTTCCCTTCTCAGAAAAGTTAGGGTTTTTTAGAATATCTTGGCCTGATCAAGCACTAGAATTTGTAGAAAACCACAAAAATTAATTAAAAAAAAAATATATATATATTTGGCCAATTGACAAGCCATGCTAACTCTGAAGAGTTCACTTCCCCCTGCAAGAGAAATCGTTATACTATATTTTGCATTATAATAGTATCAAAACAACCTTTTAAAAAGGTTTGCTGAAAAATATTTTTTTAAGAGTAATTTTTCGTTTGATCATTTACAGAAACTTACAAGGAAATTTGCTTTGCAGAACACCTCCTAATCTACATTTTTCACTCACAATATTCTCAGGGTGCACTATGCACAAATGTGATTCTTTGTAATACTTTCAGTTAAGTTCTGTTATTTCTTCATCAAATTAATGGTTGGACTCAATGCCTTGGAGTTCTTTTTTCCCCAACTTACACAATTCTATGATTCTAAACCTTATTGGAAATGTCAGCAAAAGGGCCAAATGGTCCTTCTTCAGATGTACAATGCAGCTGCAAGGAAGTGAGCTATGGCAGCTTTCTGCATCTAAAAGACTTTTTTTAAAAAGAAAAGTGAATTTACTGTTGAACAGGAAAAGCAAAAACAACAGAATAAAGTGTGACTTACCAATAAGATCGCTTCTATCCAAGAGTAACTCTAGGTCTTTATCACTGATTACTTTTTCTTTAGATCCTTTAACCTCCCTGTTGAGGAAGAAACAACCTCTCTTAATACAGATAAAAGCATGCTGCAGTTAGCATTGCAAAGAAGTCAGTTTTCCCACAAAGCAGAACCCCCAGGACATTCTTTCCACTATGAAGATTCACAGATCACTTCACAAGACAAGAAAGGTTTTGAGAGCTGTTTGCAAGCTGCAAGTTAAAACTCACAGTCCAAGAAAAATATGAAATCTGCATACCTCTCATAGTCTCTGGATTTCAGTAATTCTATTAATTCCTGAGGGTCTAGACAGCTCTTTGACTGTGCTAGACCAGATCTGCCACCTTTAAACTGATCTGTAATAAAGGAAAAAAAATAAGAAAGTACACAGAGATAAATTCTGCAAATTGTTAAATCAATGCTGGATGCACACATCGAACAAATTGCTCGTGCACATCAAAGCCAAATACTACGTTTCACTGGTTTAGCCCTCAGGTAAACACATCTTATGCTAAGAGCCTAACTGGTGAAAAAAAGTGATGAAGAGTTTGCATGCAGGCCTTTCACCTTCTAGATGTAGTATGCAGAAGAACTGATTGGATCACCAATTCAACATGCACACACGTGCACACAGAGCAGAAAAAACGTTAGTTCTACTTACAGTAAAAACACTCTAAATAAAGTTAGGTGGTGGATGCTGAAGTTTGTTCCCTTTGTATTGTAAGCTGGTTGAAACAAAGTAAGCAGTATTACCACAGGGTAGGAATTTGGGAGATGTGGTTTGCATCCCTTAGTTGAATGGACTAGACAGACATGACAAAACAATACATCTGAAATGTTGTTTCTTCAAGAGATTATACTAATTCCTATCAACACACAGATTTGAATGTCAGCCCAAGTATTAAAAAAAGAAATATACGAGACTATTTCTTAACGCTGAGCACAGCGGAAGTTCATCTTAATCTTGTGCACCTGAGAGATAGGAAAGGCCTACTGTTCTGTGCCAAGTTTCCTCCATTTTTATCAACACATGTACCCATTTTATTAATGGGTCTTCACTGACCCCTTTCGTCACCCTCACTACTTTTCTTTCCTACTATCTTGGTTTCTGAAGTGCTGCCCACACCTAATCCCATCTCCCTCCAAATACTGACTGTTTCTCTGTGAAGTGCCAATCTGATGGAAGTTCAAGACTGGTAGAATTCTCTTCCTTATTAACATCTCTGTGACACACAGGATCAAGGTCCTGCCATGCACTATTTAGTGATGCAGTTTCTCCCTCTTAGTTTTCAGTTCCACAAGTTCTGTGGTATTGAATTAGTTTTGTATAGGTTTTGGGTTGCAGTAACAGTGACACAGATAAAAATACAGAAAACCCTATCAAGTGCATAACATTTAAATAGAAGTTTACATCCATCACTTCCTCTTAGTCTCACATCTAGTTTAGCTAAGAACACACTGGTTCTCGTATGGCTTCCTAGGCATCTTTCTTCAATGAAACAGAAGCACAAAAAAAGAAAAATACAGGGCTGAAGCCAAAAAAAGCATTGTTTGGCAAACTTCAATTCTTAAGCTCCAGTACTTGTTCTGTACACACCCTACGTGGTTAGACGCCACTGAAAGGTTGCTTTGTGGTATCTCTTCTTCATTCACTCCTCCAAACACTCTTTTTTGAGATACTCAAAGATACAGGATTCATTACATCACCTTTACATATATGTAGTGGATCTAAAGGTTCCTGGAGGGGACACCTCTACCTAAGCTGCAAGATTCAGAGATGATTCACCAGTGAGATAAATACTCAGGTTAATGCAAAACTGAAGGTACAACCCAAGCTGATACTTAACTTCCTTCCAGTACTTGTCCCAATTCCCACAGCAACTTTAGTATACATCAGATCACTGTTCCTGTAGATGTCATTAGATGCACATATTGCTCCAAATGTCAGGGAACTACAAGTCAGACAGTTTCACCTCTGTGCCAAGCAGGATTATGGAGCAGATCCTCCTGGAAACTCTCCAAAGGCACATGAAAAACAAGTAGGTGGTTGGTGGCAGCCAACATAGCTTCACCAAGGGCAAATTGTGCCTGATAAATCTGGTGGCCTTATCTTTAGATGACAGGAAAACAAGGAAGAGCAAGTGATGTCTTCTACCTGGACTTCTGCAATTTATTTTGACACTGTCCCTCATGACAACTTGGTCTCTAGGTTGAAAAGACATGAATTCGATGGGTGGACCACTTGGTGGACAAGGAATTGACTTGATGGCTGCACTCCACGAACAACGGTCAATATCTTGATGTATACATAGTGTACATCAAGTGACGTTGCACAGGGGTTGGTACTGGGACTGGTGCCGTTTAACATCTTTGTCAGCAACATCCACAGTGGGGTTGACTGCATTCTCAGTGAATCTGCCAACAGCACCAAGCTGTGTGGAGGAAAGAGATGAGATGCCATCCAGGAGCACCTTGACAGTTTTAGAGGTTGGCCGATGCCACTATCATGAAGTTCAAAGCCAAATGCAAGGTCTTGCACCAGAGTCATGGCATGTCTCAAGCACAAATGCAGGCTGAGTGGAGAACAAATACAAAGCAGTCCTGAGGAGGACTTGGGGGGTGATGGTTGATGAGGTGCTCAATACAAGTGATACATGTGTGCTTGCAGCCCAGAAAATCAACCAAATCCAGGGCCTGCAACAAATGAGACACATGGCCAGCAGGTCAAGGTGATTCTCTTCCACACTCCACTCTCATGAGTCCCCACCTGAAGAGTTGTTTTAAGCTCTGGAATCCCCAACACAAGAAGGACCTGGAACTGTTAGAATGGGTCCACAAGAGGATCACAAAGAACAACAGAGGATTGGAGCACCTACCCTATGAATACAGGGTGAGAGAGTTGGGAGTTGTTCAGCTTGGAGAAGAAAAGGCTCTGGAGAGACCTTACAGCAGCCTTCCAGTATTGGAAGGACAACTGCAGAGGGACTTTTTACAAAGGCATGTAGTGACAGGACAAGGGCTTCAAACTGGAAGAAGCTAGGTTTAATTAGGCATTAGAAAAAGTTCTTCACCATGAGGGTGGCAAGGCAGTAGAACAGAATGCCCAGAGAAGTTATAGAGGCTCCAAATACGGAGCATTCAAAACCAGATTGGATGGAGCCTTGAGCAATCTGGTCTAGTGTCACCCTTGCCCATAGCAGAGAAGTTGGAACTAGATGATCTTTTAAGGTCCCTTCCAGTCCAAATCATTCTATGATACGAAATGAAGAATTGTTGTAAACTAAACTGCAAGCAGTAAGTTTTCTATCTGTTTTTCCACTTATATTCAGGTTCTTTTAGTTTGATTTTAAAAAAGATAATCTACTCAGACTTGTCATCAGTCCCCAGTGTTCTCTACACAGGAGGTCTAAAAACAATTAGGTGAAAAAAAAACAAACTGATCATCTTGTTGACAAGATATCAACAAGCCCAGCATTCTTACTGCCTTCTGTTACCTATATTTCTTTCAGGTAGGGTCTTTGTCTAATCGAAAGCTTCCAAAGTGCTTTCCTTTAAGTTTGCTTCAGAAGTTATCTGCAATGTACCTAAGACAGCACTTTGAAATGCAGTACTATATAGCCAATTGTTGAATGAAGCTTTCTGCATTTTACTAAGCAGTTACTAAACAGCGCAGGTAAGAGTTCTCTACTGAGATTCAAGGAAGCCACATGTACTTACAGGAAGTTGTAAGAGAAAGATACTTACTTTTGTGGATAATCAGCTTCTCCAGCTTCCTCTTGGCAGCTGCTCTCTCCACAATCTTCTGGTCAATGGTGTTTGCTGTCACAAGACGATAAACAACAACTGGCTTTGTCTGGCCAATTCTATGACACCTGTCTTGGGCCTGCAAATCTGACTGGGGGTTCTGAACAGATAAAGAAACAACTTAGCTGCATATCATTACATCGTTTTAAGAGGCATACCACAAGCAGCATTTTCAATAGCAACTTCTGAGAGTTTTTGAAAACACCTGTAACACTGTATTCAATAAGCTGGGACTTTTCAAACAAGGCTCTATATTTCATATATAATATGAATGCATACACTATGTACTATGATCTTCATATAACACCTCATTAAAGTTACAGAAGCAATCTATAAAGCGGTGACAGCAAAAGCGTTTTACGACACATATCATTATGTTACGTCTGTCAACATACCCAGTCGCTATCGTAGATGATAACTGTGTCTGCTGCAGTTAAGTTAATGCCCAAGCCTCCAGCTCTTGTACTCACTAAGAACAGGAAGACTTCAGGGTCAGTATTGAACTGACACATCTGGAAGAGAATTAATATATTGACAAATATCAGATGGATCAAACACAATATAGCTAATGTCTTGAGAGGTCTGTGTTTAAAAAGATGAACACGGATAACATACAGCATACACTGTCAGAATCCAAACTAAGGCTTTAAGAAATATTGCATGCATTTGGGACAAGATCAAAAATTGGAGCAATTGTGGAGTTTTATCTAATGGTTCCAGTCAGCGAGTTGTCTAACACAGAGAAGAGATGACCATAGGAACATATGATCCAAATCACATTCATCTCCATCTGCAATCTATCATCCAGTCTAAGCTGGCAGAGTCTAAAACTAGATCTATTTCTAGACACAAGCAACAATTTAAAATACTGATGCCAAGTTGACTGTAACTCCCAGCCACCCTGTGTAACTTCCCCTCTTCAAAACTGCACCACCCTGAATGGCTGCTCTTTGTTGTTAATATATGCTTCAGTAGTAAGGCATGCCGTGGCTATCTGAAACTGTTACAGGCATCCAAGAACATAAGATTGTATGTGGATTTGTTGCAGAACAATCTGAGGCTGAAGTTACACATTTCCCATTAGGTACAGAACTCCGTTTCCTAGAAGTTTACTTTATTTGGCATTAGACTTGCAGTATGCTCCCACAGATGCTAGCATCACATCCTGGATACTAGAAAGTAACACACACAGGGGCAAAACAGACACGAAGCACTTCACACCTGGGCAACACAGCACATGAGCACACATCATTCTACACATACCCCTAAGGTATTGGTTAGAACACACTGCTTTGGTATTTGAGTTGCAGATAGTAATGCAGCACCCAGGATGTCAGTTTTCAGCACAGCTGTCTTTTGCCTATTAAAGGCTAAATGCTGCATGAACTCATATTCCAGTGCTGCAGGAACAAGCAGACTTTGCTAACAGGCTCAAAGGGCATGTACATGTACTTACATTTTCTTCTCTCTCTGAATAAGACATAGTGCCATCCAAACGACTGAATTTGAAGTCTCTCAGATAGCAATAATCCATCAAAATGTCAAGCATCATAGTCATTTGTGAGAACAACAACACCTACCAAAACCAGAAAGAATCCTTAGTACAAATTTTTGGTCATAAAGAGACAACTACATGTGTCCTGTTCCCCTCCATATCATAAGCTTTACCTTATGTCCTCTCTTTTTCAGTTCTGGAAGCATCCGGTCCAAAAGTAGAAACTTGCCTGAATTCTTTACTAAATCTTCATCAACCTTAGAACAGAGGAGAGGGAATCACTTTAGGAGGAAAGGATACTAGAAGCTTCCCTGACTCAGAAACACCAAAAGCTGTCTGAAATGTTGTCACAGAAACTTTCAAACTGAAGCAGCAGTAATTTTAGCAAACTACATTCAATCAGTGAAATCATAAGCACCGAATCATACAATGTTTTGCTTTGGAAGGAACCTTTAAAGGTTCAACTCCCCTGCATAATGAAATTAAATCAAACCTCACCATTTCATTTAATAAAATAATTTTCAAAAAGTTAGTTTTCATCTCACTTCTGGAAGGAGAAATAATTTTCATTTTTCCACATGAAAAAGTGTTTTTGTTTCTTCCCCAGCTTGCCATTAACACATAAGGCTTCCACCTACTGGACACAAGGAAGCGTTGCTGAGCAAGTTATTACACATCAGCTAAGTGACAAAAGTTGACAGTAGTATTCAGGCTGCTGCTTTAGATCGCTCTTTTGCTCAAGATGGTCTGTTAGATCTAATTCTTGCTAAAGGTTAAGTGCAGATATATAGAAATTGTTCATGTCTAAGCCATACAGCAGTCACTTCAGTAACTCCTAATCCATTTTCCTTCAAGTGGTGTAAACTGTCAAACAGTCTGCATTCTACACATTAATTCATTTCCCCTCATCACCCAGACTGGGCTACCTGCTTTTTACGCACCGACTTTACATAGGTAAACTTCAACAGCTTGCTCCTGAGTGCTGCTGAATCTGCTATCACTCACTAAACAGAAACATAACTACACATGCCCACAAATCTACATTTAGAACGTGCATGGAACTTCCAGTTATTCAAGACTCTTTCAATTCGAATTACTTCATGCTTTCTTCTATTGTCAAATGCTTTGTGTAGATTAAATTACTAGCTGGTCTTTGTGATATAATTTGAATTTTTTCACTTTTAAGCAGAAAGGATGTTGTATTCTCTGAGCAGAGGACTCTGTTCAGCCCTTCAGCACCTCACACTAAAAAGTTACCACCACTCCTCCTGCAGCATGCACAATTTGTGTCATAAACACTTCACTAAGGGCAGATTTTTTTGCCTTGAAAATTAACCTTTGTGAGGAAAGTTTGAGAAAAATCCTAAAACACCTTAAGTAAACAGAACTTGAATTCATCTGCTCCCAGCAGATGAACACTATCACAATGGTGAACACTACAGCGTCACTATGCAAAAGAGATAAATGGGCACAGAGGCTGAACTTCTGCCTGCAGCTGCTGCTGCAGCAGGAAGGCTGAAATAATGATTCAATGCACTGCTGGAATTCAGTGGAGAAGTATATGCCAAGTATATCGAAAGGGTCATTCTTTACTGCCATAGGCTCACAGTCTATTGTTTTTTGATGCATGGAATCATTCTTGTTGTAATCCTTTAAAAATACATACCTTAAATTGTTGTGTGGCAGGGTCCAACGGATATTCAATAAGATAGGGGTGATTGCAACATTTCCTCAGTAACATCATAACATTCTGCAGTTTAAGGTTCACCTCCGAATCCATGGGAACACTTACATCTACCACAGGCCTTGAAAAGATACATCATCTTATCAGTACACAAAGTGTCACCTTATTATGCTACAGATACTGAAGACAAGAAAAAAAAAAAAAAAAGAACAAAATCAAGCAATGGATTCACATGTGTCAAACGTCCTCAAAATCCCTCAGTTAGTAAAGCTGTTGCCAGAAAATAATCATCTTTTAGTGCAGCACTAGGCACTAAAGGCACAAGTTTTTCATTTCTATTGGTTTAAAATGCAATAGAGCAGTCTGTAGTAACCAGCAGGGAAAAAAAAAAAAAAAAAACAAACATATGCAAGTCACGTAGCATAAAAGAGAACAGAAGCATGCTCTCCCTAGAACAAATGGTCAGATCTCCTGAGGAACAACACATAAGCTATTCCAAAATCAGCTACCTCATTTCGTCCTCACATTCACATTTCAGGACTCACAAGGAATACAGCTATTTAGCTCTTCCACATCTAAGCACCTTCTCCAACATAAAGGATCCGCGCATTCCCTAAAACTAACACAAACACTTATTTACCCATCCTTGGAAAGTACACTGGATTACAATACAAACCTAGCGAAACAACCCTGAAGATTAACCTGTTTCAAGTTAAAAGAGATTTCCTACAAATTCAGAGCCACCAACAGGCCTTGCCAAAACCAGGAGTGAACATGACGCCTCACCTCCCTCAGTCCTGAACCTTAACTTCAATCTTAATCGCAAGAAAGTAACTAATACCTGTCAATCAAAACAGCAGTAACTGTGTCGGCATTCAGGTCCCCCAGGCCTCAGCTTCACCTGCATATTTGACAAAATATAGCAAGGAAAGTGCTCTTCCCTTTTCTCCAGCTTTGAGCTCAAATTTTGATTCAAGTATTTCTGAGTAACTCCAGCAAAAACCTAGGAGTAAATTGTAGCACAGCAGCACTATCTTTTGTCCTCTATTTGAGCCAATAAAATATATACCTGTGAATGTAACTGGACACCAGAGGCGAAAGGTTTGCCTGAACCTTGCAAAGTCTACAAAACTATCCACTTAGCTATTCTTCCTAGCTGTAACCAGGACCTAAGCTATTACAGTGAAATTTCAACTACCAAATAGCAGATGAAGCAGCTCTTCCCTGGTTAGATCCAATACCGTATTAGACCTTGAAGTTTTGATGAAACCACAATTCTTCACTACCAAAATGTTTTAACAGCCCAAAGGAATAACATTTCACTCTAGATAATCCATAAAGAGCTCAAACGTCCAATACTATTATCATCACAGGACCTAAGACTGTGACTAATGAAAACAGAGACTCCAGAAGCAATTTTATTGCTAGATATAACAAAGGCCACAGGTCTAGAAGTAAACACCTTGTAGTTAACTGTAACTCTGAGTTAGTTAGTGACAGAAAAACCTAATCATGGACCAATATATATTAGGTAAAACCAAAGAAACAAATCAATCATAAAGCTACAAGAATTGCAAATTACAAGATGCCATTCTTCTGGATGAATTTCAATAAGCAAAGATCTGGAAGCAAGCTAAGGAGGGAGACAGTAGTAATAATAACCACAGTATTTTAGGGCAGGTACCTCTCTTTCTCTACTTCCTCTTGCACTTTGCTGATGAGTTTTTCCAAGTCATCAGGTGAATCACGATGATCTTCACAATAATCAACCACTTTTCGACTACGGCGTTTTGGTCGGCCTGTAGGACTCAATTCAACTACTTCTTCCTGTGAGAAATCATAACATTGCCAACAACAGCAGACAGATTTAGATTCAACAGTCTATGACGACCCAAGAGCTGTCAATACTGAGATGAGGTTTCAGTGATTCACATCATGCAATACTTAAGAGTCAACAGCTGCAGGTTATGCGGAGTAGAAAATGCAGTCCGCATTTCAAATATCTGTAATTGTAGCTTTGGAAAACTTCTAAATGATTTTTTAAAATTGCATTAATACCTTCCTGATTTTATAGCAGAAACTGTCAGCTTTACAAAAACTGCTTCTTTTTGCCCCAAGCTACAAGTAATAAAGAAAACATTTAGACTCACAGTGTATTAATTCACTGCCACTGAGGCCAGTCACAGAAACGATCACTGGAATAGGTAATAAAAGGACCAGACTAAAAAGCTAAGCTAAAGTGGGTTTAGTTAAAACAGTAATGAAGCAATACCGAAATGTTTTTGCCTACAAACCATTAATAGCAAGCACAATTTTAGTATCTATTATCAGTAGATACCTGGTTATTTCCAAGCAGTTTCTTAATGGTGCGATTTACAATAGCAGTGTAGAAAGTTTCTTGCTTCTTTGCTAGTGGCGCATATACCACAACTTCTCGTTTAGGAGGAACCTCAAGAGCAACATCAGACTTCAGTCTTCTCAGTAAGAATGGTGTCAGAATCTGAGATTTTGAGGAGATGTGTTAAAGCTCTCAATGTGGATAGTTTAAAAACAAATACACATGCACATTAGTAGGTCTACTGATGTAATGCTATTTTGACAATTTAATACAAAGGAGTTAAAGTGCAGAGCTCTCTATTTCATTTTTTAATATGGATGCCTATGCCAAAACTTACACACGTGCTGGTAATACACGTGTTCAAACAACACATCCATTGTCACCTGAAAAATCTTGAATAAGGGTGTAGCATTAACTACTATAGACCTTTAAAATAATTTTCATCTATGAAAGTGATTTTGATACACCTCATTTTGGTGGTTGTATTTCCTAAACCAAGTTATTCACAGAAAGCTCAAAAACCTTACTTAACCACAATAAACCATAAGCTGTCATTGACAATTATATCTAGGAAATATAATTTATATCCTCAGCTTATAGTGGGAAAATGATAAATTTTGTAAGCATTTACTTGGAGTGTGAAGTTTGGTTTTGAAGACAGGGACATTACGCAACTAGTTTCTAAAAAGGTGTTCTGTTCAATACATAAAATTTGCATAAATTCCCTCAAAGTCATCTGTCAAGAAAATTAATATCCTAAGTAAATCTTTTGACAAACAGTAGCAATCAACTGCAATCGAGTTTGACTAAACTGAATTCCACGAATTCCAAGAAGTCATTATCAAAGAGGTATATTGCTCCTTTCAGCACTTTGAAGTGCCGTAAAGGTTAAAAAAAAAATCTCTGCAATTCTAAGGAAGCTCAGAAGTGTCCCAATAAAAGCCTCATGCCCAGAATTTAGCTTCATGAATTAGACTTTGACACACTTCATAATAATGGTCAACTTTAGAAATAAACCATGAGAACAAACAACATGAAGAATAAGTAAAAACCTGATGTAGCATATGCAGGATGTTTTGCTCCCTTTCTTTTGCAATAATATCTTCAGCAGTTTCTGTAATGCTGGTAATATCAAACCAAGATTCAAAGCTATAAAAAGAAAATTAAAGAATAGGTTACTTTATGAATATTAATCATTATTTAAGTTTGCTGGTTTTCTCTTTTCCTGTGATTCAAGAAGAAAAACAAAGCACTAATATCCATTATGAACAGAAGGCTAGTATGAAGTATTTCTGAAATGTATCTGTCAATTCAAATGCTTGAGTTTTTAAATAATGGGTAAAAGTACTTACATTAGTTGTCTTATTCACTATGAACTGTTATATTTGATGTACTCTATAGCGTTTTTAAAAATTAGTCTATAGACTGCTTTGTCAA
The DNA here is from genome assembly GCA_013399055.1 of Ramphastos sulfuratus. NCBI lineage: Eukaryota > Metazoa > Chordata > Aves > Piciformes > Ramphastidae > Ramphastos > Ramphastos sulfuratus. The sequence continues at coordinate 64,468 of WBNM01027981.1, read as the reverse complement.
CCTTCTTTCAACTAAACCCCTACTACTTCAGGAAAGGATCCATCTTCTATGGATTCCATTGTCTACCAGCCTCACACAACTTTCTCCAGCACCTTAGAGGATCTCAAGTACCACCAGGCCTGTATCAGACAAACATCTCTTCCTTCAATACTCGTATCTTAGCTCAGAGTTGAGCTTCCACTATCCATAGAGCTGATAATTACTTCCTTATTTTCTAAACCAATTGTGAAGGCAAGACACATTCCAAGGGTTTTATCACCAAATAATCATATCAAAGTACAACCATATCCTAAACTAGCTCTTTACATGCTGACGTAAGTATAATTAAAGTCACAATAATGCCCAAACAGAACACAGGGGAATAGTTTCCACTATCACATTAAAACCTACCTTTTCAAATCATCAAACACATCTGGCAATAGGAAGTTAAGCAAAGACCAAAGCTCTGCCAAGTTGTTTTGCAGTGGAGTGCCAGTCAACAGGAGTTTATTGTCTGCATTAAATCGTTTCAATTCTCTGATAAGGCGGCAGTTCATATTTTTAATCCTGTGACCTTCATCTACTATCAGGTATTTCCAGAAGCAGTGCTACAAAAACAAAAGGGTATTTCAGCAAATCTTAGCATCACTCCATCAAAATATGAGTCAGATGAGATACAAAACACTAAAGGATGAGGGGGTCAAGCTTGCAGATGACACCAAACTGGGTGAGAGTGTTGATCTGCTTAAGGGTAGGAAGGATCCACAGAGACATCTGGACATGTTGAATCAATGGGCCGAGGCCAATGGTATGAGGTTCAAGAAGGCCAAGCATTAAGTAAGGCTACAGGCTTGGGGAAGAACAGCTGGAAAGCTGCCCAGTGGAAGGGGACTTTGGGGTATTGGTCAACAACCAGCTGAACATGAGAGCTCAGGTGGTCAAAAAGGCAAACAGTATCCTGGCTTTTATCAGAAATAGTATGGCCAGCAGGACTAGAAGTGATTGTCCTCCTGTACTTGGCATTGGTGAGGCTGCACCTTGAATACTGTGTTCTATTTGGGGGCCTCACTACAAGAAGGCCGGAGCGTATTCAATGAAGGGCAGCAAAGCTGCTGAAGGGTGTAGAGAAGAAGTCTTCAAGGAGCAGCTGAGGGAACTAGAGTTGTTTAGCCTGGAGAGAAGGAGGCTGATGAGAGACCTTATGGCTCTCTGTAAGTCGCTGAAAGGAGGCTGTAGTGAAGTGGGAGCCAGATTCCTCTACCACGTAACAAGCCATAGGACAAGCAGAAATGGCCTCAAGTGGCACCGGGGTAGATTTAGATTTGATATCTGGAAAAATTTCTTCACTGACAGGACTGTTAAACTGTGGGACAAACTGTGTAGGGAAGGGATTGAGTCACCATCCCTGCAGATGTAGTGCTTGGGGGCATGGTTTAGTGGTGGACTGGCAGTGCTAGGTTAATGATCAGGTCTGTTAGTTGTTTCTCATTTTGTTAGAAGAGCCGAGTGTTTAACTGAACAGTTACAGCCATGCATCTGCTACATGGTGACTGCATTTAGAAAGCTTAGGTGATTACAAGCTTCTTTCAAGAAATTTTCCAGACAGGCTGCCAACAAGGAAACAGAAGTGAATGGCAATATATTACTGTACGGGTATCATGCAGCATGTTTTTTAACTGCGCTGCTATGACTGATGAGGCATTCCACCATTCTTGGGCTTTCAGAAGAGTATAGATACCTGCAGAGCATTTCTGTCTCGCATTGCTATTTCAAAGGAAGTAATGACCACAGGATGGATTTGCAGTGAACCATGTCGCCCATGAATTTTACGAACCAGTTTACGACGTTCCTGCTGAGCTCCATGATAGAGCATTAGTGGAATCTGAAAAAAAAAAAAAGAAAAAGGTTTTGAACTTAGGTGAACTAAACTTATTTAAACCTAAACAGAAGACGGTAGATATTTAGCTGTGCTTATATGAAGGCTGTACACAGCAAGTCACAGTAAACATGACAAACAACTACAATGAAACTGATGTGCTATGTAGAGAAAGTTTCAAGGTAAAGAACTAGAGTAAGAATTAAATTTTGGGTTTTTTTTAAATGTAAGGAAGAAACAGTTCTTTTTACCTCTGGAGTAAATCTCTTGAATTCGGACATCCAATTCGGAAGAGTAGACAAAGGACCACATACTAAGAATGGACCAGGGACTCCTCGCTCCACCATCAGTGCTATTGTTGCAATACACTGGATGGTCTTCCCCAACCCCATCTCATCAGCTAAAATGCCATTGATACCGTTTTCCCAAAGCATCTGCATACACAGAAGGAAAAAAACAAACATATATGCAAAATAGCCAACACATCCTAAGAGCAGACATTTTTAGGAACATAACACCTGTAGAGATTCTCTACTATGCATTTTTTTCATCGCAGAAAAATAAAATTTCCCCATTTAAATAACAAGAAGCATCTTGTAAAACCCAGACATTCACATGTAAGTATATATGCTTCTAGTCAATTAAATGCCTGAATGGTACCAAAGGATGTAAACTAGTTATACAAAACAGCATCTCAACTGCAAGTACAGCTCACACTACCCGTATTTTTACTATCTTAGCTCCAAAGAACTCCCTTAGCTCTCCTCTCTTAAAGTTGAAATATCTACACAGGAACTTGGTCTTTATCTGTTCAAGTACCTCCTATAGGCACAGCTACTTTACCACAGGAAAAAGGTGCAAACCTGACCAACAGAGTCAGCTGCTCCAGCAAAAGTTATTTGTGACAAATCTCTCACAAACCAGCAGAAAAACAAACAGAAGCATTCTTTGGCTACTCTACTATTCATGAAGACTCATAAGATTATTATAACTAAGAGACCAAGGAAGTTATTTTTCCCCCTCCTTGAACAGGCCTGCCTTCCCTATGGACTTCTCAGTGACAGAAAGGTGATTTTAGTGGCATTCATTCGTGAGATCAGACTATGCCTGTTAAAACAAAGGCACATATCCCTGTGAGGAATAAAAAACAAAAACATAAGGGAAATACAAGATCGGTAGCAGAATGAAAAGAAGTTCTGTCTGGGTCTGACAAATTAATAACCAAAGTCATTCTAATTTGGCTGGGAACAAAAAAAAAAAAAAGTATGTATTTGGGGACTTTTTATGGCAAGTTTCTTTAGTTTTTTAAAAAATTTCAAATGCTGAAGGCAAAACATTTTAAAAATCACTGCGTTGATATTACTAGCTAGATTCCAAGTTGTAGAGACTGGAAACTCATCCCTGTCAGGCCTACAAGGTATCAGTTCTTTAAAAACCTATAGGCTAGGTATTCAAGACCCTGAGAGAAAGAAATGCTTTCATAAAGTATTTTTAAGGAGAGGAAGAAAAGACAGTTGAGATAAACAAGAAAATAAACAGAGGGATGAGAGAGAACACCAATCAGAAAAACTAAAGAAATGTTTACAAACACCAAGGTTGAAACACTATCTGCTGCTGCTTGAGAAATTTTTCATCGCACCATATCCTCATGAGAGATCACAAAGAATTGTCTTTTCTTCACTTTCCTTGCACCTCTCATAATCACAGGCTTGCAGTATCTCTTTCCCTCCGTTTCTCCATTTCTAAATAGCAACAGAATTCAATTTTATAAAACATCACTCCATACCCTTAGCCACTCCATGCCTTCCACCTGGTACCACCTCATTACACCTCCGGTAAAAATCTTGGGCTGCTGAAAAGGCACTGGTTGTCCATTAAATTTTCGTACAGGATCAAGGAATTGCTTGGCACTGTGTCGGACAGCTTGACACAATCTATCCTTAATGACACTATTTGAGTCCCCATTTTTCTGCAGGTCTTCTGGACACAGGTTGTTAGAAGAGCTTTCATCCTATTGAGGGAAGTTCAAGTAACATTTTACAAGTGGAACGCCCAGCAAAGACATAATATCACCCAATTTACATCAGTCTTAATGTGCACTAGAGTAATGCAATCCCTCGCAGGTCTTACTTGGAGTAAAAATCAACTCCATAGTAGAATTTCTTTTTAGAATCAATTACTATCATGTACATAGACGTCAACTCATAACACTTTAAAACTCCAATTTAGTACCCTACTATCAAGAAGAGAGATGTTCATTTACAGGAAAAGTTTAAAGATATGCTATAAAGAATAAAAAGCCCTCCCTCCTTTTGGGCTCAACACACTTGAACCTCAGTAATATGCAGCAACATACCTCATTTTCTACTTTACTTTTTTTTGCCACTGACAATATCTCCTGGAAAAAAGAAAAAGGAAAAAATAATGTTTATAAGCTTTTCAATCTTAAAGTCTACTACAGTTTGTATTTCATCAGATCGTTGAATTGAAGAATCAGGACATACTTTAAAAAGGCTTCCACATGACATCAATAGTCTTTACAAGAGACTCTAAACAAGGCCACACACCAGCGAATGTATTCCAACCACAAAGGGTAACTAAAAATTCAACTGGTGGTGAAGTCTCTTCACAGCTTGCTTCCACAACGAATTTGAGACATCCCATCTGATTTCTGCAGGTTTGACAACACTCCTTGTTACACAGACCTTTGTTGGAAGAAAATCACGTTACAAACTACTGTTTGCTGTTGATAATCTCTGATGGCAATGTACAAGAATGCATTGCTCTAAAACACAGATGTAGGACAGCAATTGCCTCATTGGTTAAAACCTGTGCTACAAAAAAACAAAACAAGCCAATTTATAGTTATGGCCTACCTCCTTGGACATAATTTCCGAGATGTTGTACGTCCCATCATCTCTCCCCCTCTTCTTTTTTGCACCTAGAGGGCAATATTCGAGTTTACACAACACATCAAACACATCAAACATCCAACAAAATAAAAACACCACAAAGACAAAATACATTACCTGGCTTCTCCTCTTTGCCATCAACTGGATTTTGACCCTAGTACGTAAAGGTAGGAAGAGATTCATCATATTATGCATCTCTGATTATCATTACACAGATAGAAAGATATTATCTGCTTCACACTATTGCCTTTGAAATCTATCCTTGAAACACTAGTAAGTAGCTTTTAAAAATATAGTAAAATGGTTCCCACTTTTTTATTTACTTTATTTGGGACCTTTAATAATTGCTAAAGTGGAAAACAAAAATCATGACAAATTCAAGCCATTTTCTCTAGCACAAATTAGGCAGAAACATCTCCTTAATATGACTGCCATAGTATGCAATTTTTAAGCACTTTTAAAGAGCCTTACCATGATTACAGTAAGCGCATACCAGATAGATCCTACAAATCAAATACTGGCTAATTTGACTTACTTAGTTTACTTTACTTGATCAAAATTGTAGTTGTAACATAGAATCATAGAATGGTTGTGGTTGGAAGAGACCTCCAGAGATCTTTGAGCCCAAGCTCCCTGCTAAAGTAGGACCACGTAGGGTAGGTCACCCAGGAACATGTCCAGACAGGTCTTGAAATTCTCTAGAGAAGGAGATTCCACAACCTCTCTGGGCAGCCAGTTCCAGTGCTCCATCACCCTTACAGTACAGAAATTTCTCATGTTGAGGTGGACCTTCCTGTGTTGCAGTTTGTGCCCACTGCCCCTCATCCTCTCAGAAGGCATCACTGAAGAGACTGGCCCCTTCTTCTTGACACCCACCCTTTAGCTATTTGTAAACACTAATAAGATGCCCTCTCAGTCTTCTCCATACTAAACAGCCCCAGGTCTCTTAGCCTTTCCTCATAAGAGAGATGTTCCATTCCCTTGATCATCCTTTTAGCCCTAATACATCAAACTTTCTAAGTAAAAGTTGCATAAAATAGCTAATCTTACCTTGGCAGATTTTAACATCAACTCTCTCTTTTTTTCTAACTTCTCTTTCCTCCTCTGTTCCTAGAAAAATCCCAACAAATCACATATTTGTATTTCACTAACACCCACAGGGGTACTATAAGTGGTAACAGGCATAGAATACTTTGGTAATGTAGAGTTCTGTGTACTCTGCATTTTTGCAAATCCGAATGAAAGCCTCTATTCTAACATAATTTAAAATGATAAAGCAAAACTTGGACAATGAAGTGCAATTCCTCTGAACTGTTTGTCAGTGAATACTTTAAATATTTAAACACAGTGATTTAGAAAAATTCTCAATATTTGATTGCCAACTCTTTAAAACCACATCTACTGCACCGTATTCCACCTTTAACTTCTACATATTACCACTTGTGTTCTCTGCAGAACAGAATACAATGTTAAGTAGCCTTTAATGTCTTTAAGGAAAAGTGCCTTCATGTCTTGAATTGGAGGTTTTTCATTCCATCTACCATTTCTACTTTCTGGAGGCAAATGAAGCCTGGAATAGAGCAAGACTCAGTATTGAAACAATGCAGTAACCATGAATTCAAGCCTATAGCTAGAGAAATATTTTTGAAAGCAAGTTCCTGAAGTTTGCCACTGTTACCTTTCCAAGAACATTGTTGCCCTGAATTTTTTCCTAAGATTCCTTCTCAAGTGGCCACTCTCACAAACCTCTCCATAAAGGTAAAGTCAAGAAAACTAGATAGGAATTCAGCAGAGCATGAATTAAGAAGAAGGAAACAGGAAATTTTATGGAAGCTCTGGTTTGGGATCAACATGGCCTCCAGTCACTGGAATTTATAAACTTTTGAGGGAGACCTACATTAGCATCCTGAAGATGCCTCAGCCTCAAATAATTAACATTAATAGGATGTATAACTTCTGACTTGTCAAGTCTTTGCATTCTTTGTCTTTCCTCCAAGTTTTCCACATTCCTTCAACTGTTTCCTACTTCAAATATTTAATTTTCTCTTCCTAATATTCAGAACAACAGAAAATCTGAGCCACCTTTACATTGTGATTTTTAACTCCACCTCACATTCTTAACAGCCTGATTTATCTATTAATTTGTAGAATAAATTCCAAATATCACATAAAGCACCACTTCATTCCTGGGCAACAGTTTCAGTATATTTTTGTATTGTTGCAATCTTAACAACATTTTTACCTTATTTTACCTTATTTCAAACAACTGGATGGCAAAAAAAAAAAACAAAAAACAACTCAGATGGCAGCCCATCTTAAGAACAATCATATACCTACCTCCAACTGCTGCTGTTCCATTTTGGTTAGCAAGAATTTGGAATAGATGTTGCTTTTTTCAAGCAAATGTTGAAGCCTCTTATAGCGTATTTCACTTGACTCTCTCTCCCACGAAGTGCGAGCCTAGTCAGCACAAATACAAACACATGTCAAGCATTCATGGATGGTTCAGTTAATGCGTCTAATATAGCAAAGGGTTTGTCTACAGTGTAACTGCAATGGTCAAACACAAATACAATGTCTCCCTTCCAGTCACAATGACTTCAACGACTCACATCTACCTGTGTGAAGTACTGTACAATGAAACTGACTAAGGGTTCCACTCACTTGCTTATGTAAACATGCCTTATATAGCAGTCTGATACCTTGATAATTTGTATCGGCAAAGCTTTATAAGGATTATGTTTTCATATTCTCCCTCTGAAACACACTAGTTAATATGAAGCAATGCTCAATATTAACATCTAAAAACATTCTGAACAAGAAAGAAATTAAATTTAACAATGATTATGTTATTTTGAGGTCCATTCCAGCACCTGACATTCTGTGATTCTGTGATTTTCATTAGGGATGTACCACTTCCCCGAAGCACTCTTTACTTACTGTCACATAAGCCAACAAAAGTACACAAATCAAACATCGACTCTCAGGATGACTCCATGTACACCTATACTGACAGCAATGGCAGCTCAAGCAGCTTGCTTCCCTCAGCTTCGAGGTTCCTGCACAGCTATGTGCAAGGAAGATGCAGGACAGCAGCTCAGGTGAGTGACTGGCAAAAACCCAATTTTCAGCTAGGCTTTTTAGGGCATCCTTTTTCCCTGATGCCTGAACTATACCTGCTACCAAAGAAAAGGTGTAACCGAGCTTATTTCTGTAAAGTATAAATGGCATTCACACAAGTGTCAAGCAAAGCTTTAATCACGTTGTTTGTTTAGTGGACCTTCTTTTACGAAAAACACTTCCAAAAAAAGAGGAAAATAAGTGTAACATAAGCACAGAGAAAACACAAACAAAACTCTTGCTTTTAATATTTCAGATAGAAAACCGGTAGAATGTGAACTCGAGCGCCCTTGTGAAATCAGCATGGTCTCTTGGACTTTTAGGCTCGAAACGACAAAAGTAGAGGTAATTTCTCGTTGCAAACTTAAATGCGTATAAAATGCAGCAGGCATCCTGCTGACTGCAAGAATCCACCGTTAGCCTTTAAAATGAAAAAGAGGTCTTCCTCGGATGATGAAAGGCTCTTGCGAATCGCAGCATCGGTACACGACACTTCAACGGCCTCTCACGCTTGTTTGTTTTGAAACCAAAGGAGCTGCACCACGCCCGACCCACAAGCCCTCACCGCGCGGGCTAAGGGCGCGGGGGCACGGCGCTCAGGCCCAGACAAACCAAACCGCCCGGAGAGCCCCCCGCAACCCGCAGGCAACCCCAGCACACCACTCCTCACCCTTTCCAGCATCTGTCGTTCCTTCTCCAGCCCCGCCGCCTCCAGCTGCTCCTCCTCCTCCAGCATGGCCGGAGTGATCACTGCCGCCTCCGCTTGTTCCCCCATCGCCGCTCCCAGTGGTTCTGCAATGAGAGCACTGTTAACCATGGGGGCCCCCCCCCCACCTCCGCCGCGGCGGCTCTCGCCCGCTGCTGCCCCGCGCCCTCACCGCCACTAGTCGCCGTGTTCTCAGCTGGCATGGCCGCCCACCGGGCCGACAGGCGCGAGGCAGTGCACCGCGCGCGGCCGCCACAGTACGGCACTTCCCGACAAGTTCCCGCGCTCCTTGCCGCACCGCTCGCCTCGCGAGACCAAAAACCGCGCGCTGCCCAAGCCGCGCGAGATGGCGGCTCTCTCGCGAGGCAGCTCGCTCCGCCCCCTCCCGGGCCCGCCCAGGCGCCATCTTGACTCCTGGCAGGGGACGGGCATGCCCGGGCGTTGTTACTCTTTCGTGCTTTGTCTTGCCTTGTCTTCCTTCGCCTTGCTTCGCCAGTCGCGCCGCTCTTAGCCTAGGCAGCTCCTCGAGTCCTGTGCTACGATCTTGGGTCTGCCTGTCCAACCTGGGGACTCCCATGTGCTGCAGTCAACCCTGGACCTGCAGTTAACTCGTGCTCGTTAACAGGCTGGTGTACAGCCTGTCTTCGGAGATGCGCGGCCAGCCAGGCATGGCGGGATGAAACTGTCTGGGCATCATCGTCCTGCTTTCCTCTGCCAGCAGGAGAGGCACCGATAGGCGCGTCTGGCATTCCAGACCAAGACAGACAGCAGGGGCTTAACATCTCAACTAGTCCAAGGACCTGAATGCTTAATGGAAAGCCTCTGATGTGTGCCACAAGAGGGCACACGGACGCGTGAGTTCTCTCAACTGATGGACAACCCTCTTTCCCAAATCGCAGTCTACATTTAAATAGGTATTTCTAGTGTTCAGAACACAAACGCTTCAGCTTCGCCTAAGCAAACTGTCAAAATAACTGCTCTTACCACCTCAAATCCATTTAAAAAATACTGTGCTAGTAATTTTCTATCAAACAGACTGCTATTTTAAACTCACTCCGCACACATGGAGACCAGAGATCCTGGTTCTAAAAGACCTGGGAAGGGAGGAGGAGGAAAGAAGCAGTAGAAGAACAAATCAGTCTAGTAATATCTGAGGTCGATGGCATTCTTCTCATTCCCAAAGCCTCAGAGGCTGTTTCTGGATGCTGTAATGTGGTTTACAGAAAAGTGATTCTGTTTTGTAACAAGAAGGAATGTTATTAGCCCCCTAATAAATACACTTTATTGGCTTTGTGGCAATTGAATGCAGCATTTTCCAAGCTTCTGTTTCTCTTGCTACTACTCTGAAAACATCACAGTGAATAAAGAAAGAAAACTTTTATTTTCCAAGGCATCTTTCATACTGTGAGATCCAAAGTGCTTTCCAAACTACAAAGTTAGAGTAGAATGATCACCTAGATAACAACTGAAATGCAACCAAGCTGTAATATGATGATGTCATAAGTGGCTCTCAAAACCAGTTACAGGCAGGGAGCAAGGATGAGATTTTAACTGGAATTTCAGACACACTTGGGAAAATAAAATTGCAAAGATTTTGGCTGGAGTATAAATGTTAACACCTTTACTTCTTACAAAACACAACCAGAATATCCGTCCTGCCCAGAAATTGTAAGAAGCACAATTTGTATCTCTTAACCCAAAGACAGTAAGCCTCTTAGTAAAATACATGTATGGATACAGGAGCGAGAATATTTGTATTCAATGGAATACAAATATTCTTGCTCCCGTATCCATACATGTTATTTTCTAATATCATTAAAACTACATTTAGAATTTTGAGACACTACCTTACCTCAAATTGTCACCTAAAATAGACTTTTATTTCAGCCATTTCCTGCTCTGCATAACACCTTATCTGTAAGCTTTTTGGGGCAGGAAGCACTTGCTCGTGGGTAGTGGAATTGTGGTTCCTGTGGGTGGCTTAGCATCATCATTGTCATTCAATTTCACAGGGAGAGACTGCCGTTGTGTAGCAACGCTCAACCTCCCTCCACCACCACCTCCGGCCCAGGACCCCTTGCTACGCCGTGCAACATACAAGTGGCTCTGTTATCTTCTAAGGACATATTTGCTTTAGTGTGCAGGGTGTTTCTGTGTTCAGCTAGTAACTTAGAGATGGAATGTTATTTTCCTTGTTAAATGGTAAAATACGAATTTTTTTTTTTAAAGGTCATAAATAAATGACAGAACAGTCATTAATTAGGCATCTCTTTGGTGACATTCATATAGCCAAAACCCACAGAACTTGATGCAGTGAAAGACCTTTTAAAACATCCCTTAAAAAAAAAAACTATTCCAGGTAAATGGAGATCAGTCAGCTGTGTCTGGAGCATGTTGGACATATATTGCCTGTTTTTAAGATCTCACAGACAGACACTTTGAAGGGGAGTATGCAGAAGATTCATGTCCATGGTTTAGCACCAGACTTGGTAGAGTTAGCTAATTTACCTTGGTCAGCAATTTGTTACTTTGGTGCAGAAAGTCCCTGGTCCATCACCTTTTGTTTCAGAAGATGAAAGTCCCTCATAACACAGCTGGAGACTTACACAGTATAATGCAAGGTGCAGAGAAAGATGAACCTACTGGCACAGAGGGGGCTGGGGAAATTACAGTGCAAGAGAGCAGATAAGAGTTAGAAAAATGCAGATTGTAAACAAAGACCATTCTGTTCTCAGGTTGGCCAAGTGGCTGCTGCTAAGTCGCAGTAACCCTGTGTTGTCACTTTGAGATTAACTTGTCACTCTGGTATGCCATACAAGATGGTGTGTCATTTCATTATGCTCCTTTCTGCGCAGGTTGTCTCATTTACTACAAAATGTAAAAGTAGTTCCTTGCACTAATTGCCATGACTAATAAATGACCAATGAGCAAGTTGCAACTTTGAAATATGATGGTTTCTTTGGATGAGAAAAGTGAGACTTAGGGATTTAGGCTATTTTTCCCTCAACGTACTTGTTCACAATGTACATACATGGCTTTCCTACTCCTGAGCAAATGAGAAAGTCTGCGGCAAGTATCAGTAGCATCCCTGGAGTTTGCTCACTTGTCATCAAATTTAAGTTTAGTTTTATCTTCTTCCCATTTGTTTGTTTGCTTTTTAAGAATCAATGCTGAAACACAGCAGCAGCAGCAGCCGTGAACACCCTGGTTTATCTTCCTAACTACTATACTTGCTATAGCTAAAAGAAATACCAGTAGCAGGATCCTCTTTTCCATCCACAAACACAATCTTCAGGTGGTCAAAGATTTCAGTGGTCTTCAAGATCAGATGTGTAGGGGGAGTGGGGGTAAAAAAAGCTCTGAAGCAAGCACTGAAACAGGTAATCAGGTTGCTATATATTCAGTAACACTAGATGGCTGCACAGTCTCCAAAAACTGCTGCTGACTTCCAAGTTTAATTACATAGCTCGTGGGTCTGAAATTTATAAGGTAAGATGTGTTGATCAATTAAGTAGGAACATACTTGTGTGCCAGCCCCTCCGTGTTAGTAAGCAATCAAGTTCTCTGAGCTTGCAGTCAGAGCTGCAGGGTACTAAGAATGGTATTTGCTGATGGCTGCACTGAAAAATAATGATAATACCATGCTACGGTGATGCAGCCTTCCTCCAGATTTACTGTATCTCCGTCAGCAGATGAACCACATGTGAAGCAGCTTGCAAGACATCTATTTCCAACCTGACCTTTTGAGTAACCTGAAATCCCCATAACTGCTAAGAAAAGGGTGAAGTGTGCAGAGGGAGGTAGAAACCTCTATGGCTATGCAGGTTTAATCAGCAGTATTTGTTTACAAAGACATCTAAATAACACCACCCACCGATCTGCAGACCAGCATCCCAAGGATTTTCAGCATACAGCTCTCAGTATTTTAGCTCTTGCTGCAGCATGCAGCCCAGACAAGAGCAGGATTAGAGTTGTCAGGGAAAAGGATTGATCACTGTGGTTTTATGCTTCAGCAGGTAAGCAGTTCTCTTGGGGGCCAGGATCATTCCTTAAAAAGCTGCTGCAAAAAGGAAAAAAAGTCACTGCATTAGTCTGATAGTTAACAGTGAGCTCTTAGCCTGGCCTTTGAATACACAGCTTTTATTCATGCATTGCTTAAAATACTGGTTTTTTTCAGTATGGTTAGGTCTGATGTTACAGTATTTCTGCATATGACTGAGAATATGGCATCTGTTAAGAAATTATAGCTTTATCCAGCTTACATAACCTGCTCCAAATATTTCAAGTGTAATTTCTCCTAGCGGTGTGTTTCCTGCTTACATTTGGGTAACTGAAACAAAATCTTCTCCTAATTTCTCTGCCCCTAACTGTCTGGCTCTTTGCAATGATTTGTGGCTGTGCATTCACAAAGGCACCAGCATCATGCATGATGAGAAACAGTACTGCTCCTAATAACCTCCTGCTCTGAAACTACAGCCTGCTCTCACTTGACATACATAAACACTCAGATCAGAGTTTATGGCTTCATTTCCAGGCGTATCAGGTAAGCAGGATGGCTCCAAACACTGGAAGACATACAACGAACCCCACTGGACAAAGCTCCTGGTCCCTAAACCACTTCTTTGTGGCTGCAGGAAATGAAAATCTTATGAGTTAGGCAGAAAGAGTGAAAGCACTGCTGTGCTGCAACTTGGCTGTGATGCAACCTGCTACCTGCCCAGCACTCTTGGTAAAGCTTTGTGCATGCTGCTCAGCGACCCAGAGAGGTGTGTGTTGAGAGGGTCCTCACATTTGAACACGACAGCTGCCTGCTTCACCTCATGGTCAGAGTCAACTTCAACCAGGAATGATTACATTTTTGAGTGTCACATGAGACAATGACCTTTAAGGTGCACTAAAGGAAAACTGTTGTGAAATTTTTGTTGGCAGGGAAAGGGAGAACACAAATATGTATGAGCTCAATGTACAAATCATGCATTTTGAGATCTTACTACAGCTTGAAAGCACAGAGTCTGGAGACACATAGTACAGGCAAACCCCAGCACTGATGACATATTAAGAGTGGTCCAAGCACTGCAATGTTTAAGAAACTCTGTCCTTGGATAGTAAATCGATTCCTTCTTTTGTGGCTTTTGATCACTGTGATTCAGCCACATTGCATGACAGCTGGTTTCCAGTGAGGTGTTCAGTCTTGTCCTTTTGTAAGGCTAGCCACAAGCTTTATCACCAGGTAAATGTTCTTTACTCACTTAACTGTCATTACAACTATCAGGAAATGCTGCATCATTAGCAAAGACCTTGATTTAACCTTAGCAGTAAGGAAGGCCAAATTCCTATTCACAGTGCCTTTGTGAAGGCCTCTTGAACCATAGCCATGGTGGAAAGGGTCTTGTCAGTGCCATTAGGAACAATTTTTCAGGGATAACTAGGCTTAGATATTCTTAAGGGGAATCTGCATTGTACATGGTTTGCTTGCAATTGGACTTACTAATGTGATTTATTTATGCTTTGCAACTTAAGACATAAAATTCACTTAGTTCGCAGCAAACAGACAGTAAAGAGAAGTTGCTGTCTCTTTTAAAATCCCATTTCTTCTGATTTCTCCATACTCATTTTTTTGATTACTCAGAAGGGACTTCCACCCTGCAGGGGCATCCAGCCTGGTAAGTCCAGCATGTGCTAGAGCTGTGGGATCAGGCAGCCACAAATGGTTCCCTGGAACCTTGTGGGGGGTAGAGAGCCCAGCCCTTCATGCATGCTTCTAGCCTATCTGCTGAGAAATTAAACTCCCTTTCCCTGCACTCACCACAGCACAAAGGTATTCTGAATCCTGCAAAAGGCATGCCAGAAATAAAATTTGTTTTCAGCAATAAAAAGAATGAGGAATGCGTGTAGCTGGTCTGTTGGGCTCAAAGAGGGAGATGATTAATCACCAGCAAGGGAGGATGGCTGTACATGACAAGTCAGCATCTCTGAGTATTTTGGTTTTCCTCCCCTCATCCCTTTCTCCTTTTAAAAGGAATTTTAAGAGATTGTTTACAGTAGAGTTCCCCTCTGCATGCTTTGGCATCTTGTCTGAAGTCAGCAAATCCTATCCATTCTGCCAGGATTCAGAAAACACTGATCTAGAAAACAGAGCCTTCCTTGAAGACAAACCAAGGGGTGCGGTGGTTCAGTAGTAGCTATATGTGAGGCCTTGGAAAGGAGCTGAGATGGCAAATAAAGCATCCCAGGTAACTGGGCTGAATCCCAGCCTCACCGAACCCACTAAGTATTTTGCCAAGCCAGTGCATATGCTGTTGTTGCTTGATTTCTGTCTAAATTCCCAGCATTTCACCAGCAGTTTTCTGCATTTCTAGTGTCTAGTGTTCATGAAAGCCTCTGCCGTGATCCAGTAGACTGCACAGCCCAAGAATGAATGACTCAACATAAGGGATAAGTAGAAGACAAACCATAGTAAGTAGCAGCCTGGTGATGCTTTTCTTTTTTAACCCACAAGTCATAGAAAGCATTACAATACAGACTACACATGGAAGTAACACAGGATAAACTATAGGACCTGTACTGATGGAGATGCTGCACTTGGGTTAAATGTGAAGCTGGAATTTTCATGCAACTACAAGGGTCACACAGTATTCACTGAATAATAGAAAGGTTCATATTTGCACCCAGATGAAATTTGCTTTCAGATCAGTTCCTGCCCTATGGTTTCAGTTGGATACATTCTTTCCCATTTCGTCTCAAACTCTTGACTTGGAGTGAAGCATTTAATTTAATGCTGTTGACATTGAGACTTCATTTGTAAAAGTTTTCCAGATCCACAGGGTAGGTGGAGTCCTACAAATGTGTGAAAGTGCAGCCTTTCACTTTCTTTTAGGTAATAGGCAAAACCCACTAAATGTTTCTCAGAGGATTTTATGCTGCAGTCTTGATCCTGAAAAGGCTGAAATACTAATAAATCCAGTGGTTTTCATCATAAGCAGAGCTCCCACCTGGACCTATAGACTTGTCTAATTAATACAGACCTTGCAGAAGGGAGTGGTTCTAGGTAAGAGATGGTCCACTGTAGATCAGGTGAGCTCACCCACCCACTGTAGCACCCTGGGGTGCTATAAAACAGGTACTGAGGCGATATCACTGACCTTTCTCTTCTGAAATACTAAACATTTGCCTTAAGACCTAAGCAGGAATCACCAAGATGCTACTGTGCAAGTCATATATAAGTGTACCTCATCAGTCATTACAATACCCTGCTCATGTGGAAACAAGTCAAAATCAATAAATCTGGCTTAGAGCAAAAAGTCAAAGAAATCTGAGCATTGTGGACTGACATAATTAGGTGCCAGACAGGAGGTCTCAGGACATATTGCGCAATCTATTTGTAAAGACATGTTCCTGGCATTCTCAGTTCATAAATAATGTTTGAGGAAAGGTATTAGGTGCTTTCCCCAAGGGCTGCCAGAAAAAAGAAATAAGCAGACCAGAAGAAGCTTAGCCACATTCCAGATTGGGGAGGAGAAAGGGGCTGCAAAGACATCTCTGGCAGACTTATTATGATACCTTTATAACACGTTTGCCTTTTCTTGCCCAGAGGCCAGGGGTGGGGGAATTATGACAGCAGTGGAGATCGAACGCTGTATATGGACAGCACTCTTTTCTCTTTGAGCCACTCCTGCAAAGGCTTCTTCAGCCAGACTGACAGCAGCCAGAGGGGATTCTGGCAGCTGCTCAAATCCCAGGAAAGTGGTAGATATATGAACTGATCACATTAAATTTCGGAGAAAGCAGGAGGAACAAGGGAAATGTTTGGATCTGCACAAACAAATCTTTTTTTCTCTCGTTTACAAGATTGGTCCAGGGCAAAGTGTCACCTCTTCAACTCAAACAAAGGAGCACCATGCAGGGAGCACTGCAAATCTGCCCACGTTCTTGCTGTGATCCTGCAGGGTCCTTAAAATACTCGCAGTTAAAAGAAATGTATCACAATGATAAAAGAGTTATCTTCACTTCATGCTCAGGAAAATCCCATGAAAACTTCGCACGCCCAACCTTAGTTACCTCTTTAATCCTGTACAGGAGATCCAAGATCCAAGTTGGTGGGGCTTTGTTTCCTTGTAGCTATTCCCAGCACCATCCCTGGAATTCAGACAGCTGGTGATTTTCATTCCTTAGCCATGGAGCAGCCAGATCTGACACTTCAATGTTAACCCCTGGGTTTGGCACAAATTATGAACTAGAATCTGTGTCCTGAAATCTCCTCTGCTCTGTGGAAGATGATTCAACTTCACTGTGGTACCCCATGGGTACCAACTGTTCATTGGTGTTTGCCCCATGAGCACCAGCATTCCAGTGGCAAAGGATGTGATCCCTATGCAATCTAGGATCTTCAGAGATGGAAGGTCATCTATAACTGTCTAGTATATTATCCCCAGGAGATGGGGAAGAGAATTGAAAACATAGAATGTTTAATGGAAAAAACAAGACCAGCCCTGCATTTAATCAAAACATTTTTGGTTGTTCCATTTATAGGTATTTCCATCCAATGGACAAATATTTTAGCAATGAAAGTGACAGGTCTATTGGTAGACAAAGTAAGAAGTCATGTAAGTTCCTGTACAAGGCCATAGCAAAGGTGACATATTTTTAATTCTGTGTTGAAATGTTCTTTATTTGTATTCCAGTAATACTGAAAACATCAGTTTAGATTTAGCAATCTATTGTGTTCAGTGCTGGAGGGTTTTGTTAGGGTGGTGGTAGCAAAACCAAAGATTTGTGGGGGAAGAATTGACACTTCATTTCCCCTGAAACCATGAATATGAACACTTAAAAAACCCACAAGACTGACTGAGGCAGAGGTTCCTAGCAGATAAAGACCAATCTGAGAGCCCAGGGGGTTGTTGCTGTTGCCATCTGTGCTGGTACTCTGTGAATGAGTTTTGTTTGGTTTGGGTTTTTTGTTTTGTTTTGTTTTTTGCTTGTTTGTGTTTGTTTGTGGGTGGTTCTTTTTGTTTTGTTTTAGGCTTTTTTTGTTTTTTGTTTTTTTAATTGGAATCTCTAATTTCCTGCTGGAAAAAGGCAAACGTGGAAAAAAAAAATCCACATTCTCATACAGGACTTTATTTTACACTCAAATGACTGTCACAAAAATGAGACAATGAACTGCAAGTAGTTTGGTTTTAGTTTATTGAGATCTCATGACAGATGAAGTCTTTCTGTATATTTGCTTTAATTATCATGTGTCCCTAAAGGGGCTAACAGTTTATGCAGATGTCCTGCAATGCCTGACTCCTCTCCCTTCCCTGTGTCTCAGGTACCTGAACTTTGCATTCCCTACAGAAAACCAGAAATAACTGTAGAGGCTTCACTCCAAAACACAATGAGACCTACTGGTGAAAAAAGCAGTAGAAACATACTGCCACTTCCATATGCTAGGATACTTTTTTCCCCGAGCTCTCAAATAGTCATCAGCAAACACGAATGCATTTTCATGCCAAGAACAGGCCAATCATTTTCTCTTTAATACCGGCTAACTTCAGTGCTCAAGTGAAAAGGGTGAAAAGAGAAATGTAATTCATGGACATTGTTACTTTTTTTTAAAGTGATTTTTCACCCAAGAACATCACACTGCTTTCTGCACTGTCTAGGTGTAAATTGTGCTTCCTTGTACTATCTCTCACCTTGCCCATCCAACTCAACAGGCATATTTCATGCCCTCTAGCCACAGATACTTTGCTGAGGAGTCAGCGTCTGCCAAGTGTGGGTTAACACTAATTAATGCAGGCTCCTTGCCATTTTTCCCTCCAACTCAAAGTGATAGTGCATCAATCACACATCTTTTTCATTGGCACGTTGTCTGACTGCGAGATCAAAATATCCCACTGAGATCCAGCTGCACAGCCCTTTGCTGCAGCACAAACAGAATTCAGGTGCCTGCCTCTCGGACAGGTGTGGCATTGAGGGACCCACCTGACACTAACTTAAAGCCTTGTTTTGCAGAAGAAAGCATTGCTGGTGTATGTGACAGTGGGAAAGCACAGTCTGGTGTGAGGCAAAGGACAGTCTTGAAGAGGTAGAGGTTGTCCAGGATGTGCCCAGTCCAGTTTTCCAGAAACACTGGAAAGTTCAGGAAGCCTGTCTGCTGGCTGGCTGGTGGGATGGAATGAGAACAGGGATGCAATGCATGCCCTTGCAGAAGGCCAGCACCCTGACAGCCATGGAGGGAAAACTACTCCTTTTTTTTTTTTCCTAAGGGGAAAGCAGCACACTTCACCAAAATACCAAGGTGAAATCACAACTTTTATCTGAGATATTTGGACCCACTGGTACCAAACCCCACATTACTCACTGAGAGCTCCACCTCATCCTCCCTTTGGGCGCTGCTGACGTTGTGAAATCTTTTCCTCACCACAGTTCTTCCCACATAGTATTTTCTATGCCAGCAATGAAGTCTAGTCTGCTCTGGGAGGCCAAGAAATCTACAGACCACCATCCTTCTAGTGCTTTCAGCTAATGGCTTGATGGCTTTCAAGAAACTGAGATTTAAAACTTATCAATAATATAAAAGGTTTAGGATCTATGCCAAAGAATGCCAAAAAAAAAAAAAAAAAAAANNAAAAAAAAAAAAAAAAAAAATCAGTCAGGTGCTAATTAAAGTTGCCTAGCCTGTTTGTCTGTCTTATATTCTACTGTCTTCCTCCACTGAATGACTTCAAAGATCACTTCTGTTTTTCCTAGAGCTTTCTCAAAGTGTTTGTGAGCTACTCAGTCCAAACCTGTATCAGATCTCTGCAAAGGTCCGTGGTGTTCAGATACGAGATTTGGATTATGTTCACAGCTCAAAACTGCGAAATCAGTATCTTGCATGTTTGGGGACAGCAAGTGAGATACACACTCACTTGTACATTTGCATCACAATGAAGTTTCTTTAATTGTCTTTTCTGAATTCTAATGGTTATGAGCCATTGCAGGCAGGAATTCATATAGCCAGAAGGAATATGAAGGGAGAGGCCAGGGAGGTTCAGAGTTAAGGAATATTTCTATTTCAAGTGGACAAACATGTAAGGTTACCTGCAAGGCTTGCTGATAAGAATGTGCAGACACTTGGGTTAGTGCTGGAGCCAGAAACACTACACTAGATCTGACAGGGAGTGGTGGTGCACTGCTGTGGCTGCCCTGCTTTCAGCATCCAGTAGCACCACAGTCACACAGTGTAGCTCAGCAGCTTTCCAGGAACTGGCAGCATAGCCACTTGCAATCCCCTGAGCTTTTTGTTCTGTTGTGAAGTTATGCTGGTTCACCTTTTCAAAAAGCAAGAGCTGTCCTGTAGACTGTACTGTCTGCAAACGAACACCTGCAGCAACCTACATATTTCCACTGGCTTTCATTTTTGCTTGGGCCAAGTCATCTACAAACAAAGTCAATGACAACAGACTTGCTATTGCTCAGGTCACTGGTGAGCAGGAGAAGTGGCTGCTGGCAACATGTTTTCCCCTCTGTCTGCTATTAGGGATGGCTGAAGGGACACTAGTTAGGGTCTCTCCTTCATCCACAAGAGGAATGGGGACACCCCTTAGTACAACAGCTCCCTGGGTTTTCAACTGAGGGAAGGACCCAAACTGACTTCCATTATGGGGAAACTGGGAGACAGTGGAAAGGGGCACTCCTGGCCTTCCCACACCCTCCTTTCCCCTGCTCATTCCTTCCTCTTCCCTCACCGAATCCTCCCCCAGCCTTATCACATTCCCTCCATTCCTCTCATCGCTCTCTGAGTTTGCCTCTGAAACGCTCTGAGCCTGCAGTGCTGCACCCCATCATCTTCCAGATTCCTTTACTCAGACCTGTGGCATGGGATTCCTGGCCACTGCAGTGATGGAGGAGGCTAACCCCTGGCCTCCCACTTGTCGTCTTCTCTCACAGCTCGGAAAAATATTTATATACTCTCTATCCACTTCTGCTGTGCAGAGCACTACATAAACCCCCTTTCTTCTTGATGATACCTGTTTACCGTAACTGTTTCCATAAACTCTCCTCCATTTATTCCTCACTGAAACGCTCTTATCTTATCTTGCAAACCTGACTTGACATCAGGCAGTTTGGTGTTTATATGAAAAAAGTGTTTGGCATTTAAAACAGTTTAGCAGCCACAAACAGAGCTAGATCTTCAGAAAAGCTTATCCTGCATTTTTGAGCATTAAAATGAGCAGCCAGCAATTCCCAGAGGGCCTTCTATGGTGTGCATTGAAAACATGACTTCAAGTATCCCTAAACCAGTTGGATATGGAGCCTTTGCTGAAAAATCAGAATCTAGCTCGGTGCTTCCCTGACAGCAGGCTTACCTGAAATCTGCTCTGCAGCCCTTTACGACCCTTCTTTTGTTTCCTGCTGCCTTCTCAGCCTGCATGAATATGGGCTATTTGGGCAAGGGTAAATGTGGTCCCCACCTACTGCTGATTTTGACAGAATGGAAGTTGACTGATTCAACTTTTGACAATATTTTATTGTGCCTTTGTCTGTTCTTTCATGTTAAAGCTAACCAGGAGCAAGCACATTGTGCTGTCAGACTGCAAATCACTAAGATTCAAAGCTAAGTCATCTGGAGGTCAGTATTCACTTTTACTCCCTCACTCTTTTTTTTTTTTTTTTTTGTTAAAAGTACTACCAGGAACTCTCTGGAAGACACCAAACAAAGTTCTCCTTACACAAATACACTAAAAATACATATGCCAATTATTTTTACCTGGCATGGAAACTTGTGTGTCAATTCAATTGTCTTGGCTTCCAAAGCAGAATCATTGTACACAGACTGTTTTGGTGTACAACGGTTTGGTGACACCTATCTTCCATCTTGTGAGTCGCAGAGCACCCCAGAGTCACCAAGTGATGCATCACAAGTCTCCTGTTACCTCAGGATATGGAAGTATCTCTCAAGCACTGCATATAGACCATGGATTCATAATGACCATGGATTCATAATGAGCCAACCTGGAAATTTCAGTCGGAACAACAGTCTTAAATTAGTAAGCACAGTGAAGTCTGCAGTAAACCAGCGGATTGTCCCCATTCATCCCACACTAAACAAGCACTCAAAGAGAAGCACAGTCTTATAGATAAAAGCATGAGTAACACTGCCAAGATAAATGCCACAGAGATGCTGGTGCAAAATTCTGAAAGTCCTTTGTAGTATTTAATTTTCTTTGGTGGGCTTAGATCAGATCTGAACAGAAGGGATATGAACATATCACAGGCATTTCTCACCTGGACCTAGAAAAGCCCTGCTTTGGGCTTAGTTTGGAAGGGGGGAAATACTACTTTATTATTAACTTGCTTTTGTTACTCTGGGCAGCCATGGTCACTTACTGCTCATAGAAACGTGGTTTAATACAGGCTCACAGCTTTTATGCCTAGGCAGCTTTACAAATGAGAGTGGATTTACTTCTGCCTCTTTCATGCAGGGAGATGAAAAGCAGAGAGCACTAAAATGATGTGCTGAGGAGGCAGACTGTCTCAATGCTGGTATCAAATCTGAGCTCCTGTGCCCTTTCCACTGTGGGAAGGGGAGTGCCAGACATAGAGCCAAGCAGCAGCACATACCTGCTGCTTCACACAGTCATGTACGCAGACTGTGGTCCACAGTCACGTTACCAACTTCAGTTCACAAGCAGTGGAACCAGAGATATCCTCCGGGGATGTCCAGAGGAAATACACACCCAAGAACTGGGTTGTGTACAAATGAAAGAACACTGATTTGGCTTTGGCAAGAGATTTTTTTAAATAGCAGGTTTGCAGAAACAGATGCTATTTGCAAAGTATTCCCTGGAGTTACCCAGATAGGTCTTTGGCTACTAAACACTATCTGGTCATCAATGACATTTGTTTTCAAAAATTTTCAGCCTGGGAAGCTCCTCTATACTTTTCCAGTGGAGGTGAGGTTTTGTGTAGCATATTTAAACCTACTCGCAGTTGGCCTGCTTTCCTCGGTTAATTCTTCCAAATACCAGATCAGTCAGATCCACAGGAACTGGCAGCCACTGCCCCAGGCTAATCTTATGGTATCTTCCATAGTGAGAGCCCGTGTGGCAACTCTCAGTGCTCCCATCACATCCAGGGTTAAGGGAGTTCCAGCATTCCACCGGATGGGGCAAATTACCTCATTCTGAGCCCACAATCATGTACTGCAGGTCCATAGTCCTCAGTTTTCAGGGTTTTAGGGTTTTTGTGTGTTGGTGTTTTTTGTTTTGGTTTGGGGTTTTTTTTTTTTTTTTTGAGGGGATGCTTTGTTGTTGGTTTGGGTTTTTGTTTTTTTTTTAAGGAGTACAACAATGTATACCCCCTTCAAGCAGGAAACACTCAATTCTGTAATCAAACTGTGAAAGCATAATTATGAGTACAATTAAGGTGAAATATCATTCTATTGAAGTTGTTAGGAGTTTTATTATGAACTAAAGTTTCACCTCTATGTTTCGGGTGGATAGTTATCCTGTTCAAGCAAAGAAGCCATTATTTAATCAAAATTGCATTTATAATACAGTACCACTATAGTATCAAAATCTTTAGGACATGTTTACTTTAATCAGTTCTAGTTAAATTGCTACACAAGACAAATACTTAGTTCTACTGATAAGTGCAGATATATTCAGGGTAAAGCAATGCAAATTTCCAAGATCTCATTAATCACTATCTGTACTGCTTTCAACTGTGGTGATGCATTTAGCAAGTCACATCTAGCTCTTCATTTGCACTCCACTGAAAGGGATTTCTCTAAATTGGGAGCAATCATTTCCAAACTAAAGCAACTCACCGTTCACAACGGTGCAGCATTTGCAACATAGTACTAGGCAAAGATTGCCAAACCTTCAGCCCTGTTAATTGCTAGGTTTAAGTAGCACTTTCACGGTTGCCAGAATTCCCCCCGGGGGATAAAAGCAAAGAAACGAACATGCTGAGAGATGTTGTGTCCACTTCTGCTCCCCAGCTCTGGCTCAGGGCATAATGTTGCCACGTGCCTGGGAGATTCTGCCCTGCCTGGCTGTCTTCTGGTGGCAGACTGAGTGAGGATGGAGGGTACCCGTTGTTCTGCACTGCACTGAGTTGGGATAGGTATAGAGAAATAGACCAACCCCAAGCCTGGCTGGAGCTTCATGGGGCTGCAAACACCTTGGAAGGTGGAAAGGGAGACCCAGGTCAACACCACCACTCCTCTGAATTCATCATCATCACCTTTTCACCCAGTTTCACAGCAGGAAATTCCCTGACCCTTTCCTTATACCGTCTGATCTTTTCTATCATGGTCCCCTGGATGCCCATCTAGTTTTACTAGTCCCATCTTGATAAAGTAGAGCATGAAACTATGGATGCCCGGCCATGGGGGGGGGGGGAAGTTTCTGCTGCTGTGCACCCATACCTGCTGTGCCATAACCCTCACCTTACCCTGCCTCTTTGCTGTTTTCAGGCCCATGTGTGCACAGACAGATGTGAGGTTGAACAAAGAACCACTCACTCCTGTGGGATGGTGTTTGAGAAGGGACCTATGGGAGCAAGGACGAAGCTCAGCCCAACTCAGGGGGATGCTGTGAGCTGGATGGATGGTAAAACACAGGCTCACAGCCTCCAGAGAGGCCAGGAGCCAGGCAGCAAGTCCAGCTCCTCAAGGCAGACACCTTCACATGTTTTCTGTCTCTAGGGTTGTGATGCCCTAAAACTCCCCATCCATCTGTTCTGGAATCACCTGTAAGGTGCTGAGATGCAAACAAGTCTGGCACCAAGGCAGCTGCTGTAACAACAGGGCTCTGGTGAAAGGGCTGCCCATTGCTTGGCACAAAGCAGGGGATGCCAGTAAGTGAAGTGGAACAGGTAAGTGCCCCAGAGTGACTGAGGAGCACCTGTCGGGACTGCCCCACAAAGAGACTGAGCTGCAGGCTGCTGAGCTGGGGGAAATGCTGCCCTCTATCACAAAGATAAATTAAAGAATCATTGAAATAAAGGCAGTGCAGCCAAAGTGGGCTCAGTTTCTCACCCCTGGAGGAGAGTGATGGCCTCTGTCAGAGCCCAGGAGCAGACTGCCTTAGCTGTGACTTGCCCTTTATTAAGGCCGCTGAAGCAGTCCCCTAGTACCCCCAAGACAGCAAGTTGCTTCTGGCTCCAACCCAGCTCAGCTTACCTAGCTAGCTAGTTTCCTTCTTTCCTGAGGGGTTGCTACTGCTCCTCAAATACCTCTGCCACTTTTCCTGCCCTTCACGTGCTCCCCAACATTGTTCCCTTGCTGATCCATTTGTGCCTGGCTCCCCCACACAGTGTGGCCCCAAGATATCCACCACCATTTTTCTGCCCATTCCATCCAAGGCTAGGTACCCTTCTCTCCTGGCTGAGGCTGGCACAGATCAACTCAGACACTCAACCCAAAATCACTGGTGGAGAGGGGTGCAAGAGAATGGGGGCAGGGAGAATGGGCTTATGGGGACCCCTCTCTACCTGCATGCCTCCAGCCAGCCTACATCACAGGGGAACAGAGGGTTTAGGTGTGCCATAACCCAGAACAGCACAACACAGCCTGCTTTTGGAAGGTGTCAGTGAGGTATGCCAGATTGTCTCTTGGCTGGGAAAGCTGTGGACCCTCAGGGCAGGTAAGTCACAGGAAAGCAAGAGTGACTGTGCAGTCTCAAGAGTTAGCAGTGACCTGCGTTTAAGTGCTTGTTGCAACAGCATTTGAACTCAGAGGTACCTTCAGGTCCACTCAGTGAGCACAAACGTGTTTCCATCACGCATATAAGGAGCTGATGTGCCTTGCAAGGCACTGGCCCTCACTGTTCAAGGCACAGTGCTGGACAGCTGCTTCCCACCTGGCTCACCAGGGCTCATTTCACAGTAGGGAGGAGTGGGGATCATGTACCTGCTTCAGGATCCGAAATACACCTGATATCTGTACCTTCTCTGGAAAGGCTGCAGCAAACAGAATTGTGACAGTAGGTGCTGAGATGAGTGGTAGATTTCTCCCCTGGTCTGTGGTTGGGAAACCATTCAGGGCAATGGTGTCCATGCAAGAGGTGGAAAAGATGCAGAGGGGTTTTGATTGTACAGACAAGCTTTGCTGATTTTCAGTATTTAGCACATTTATCAGATTCCCTGAGGAAAGAGCAAAAACTACAATGTATCTATATTAAGAGAAGTGTCTGGAGCAAGACACAAGATTCAAGGGGTATAACACATTACTGCTAACAGATAGCTTGGTACCCCAGCAAGCTATTTCTTGCACCTTAAGTATATTGCAGTAAAATGACTTCTCTTGTGACTTCAAGCCTTCTTCTGGACAAGCTGTACATGTGCAAGCCACTGCCAAATTAGCAGGAGAACTGTTTCACAGGAAGCTGGAGTCTTCTGGAAACTTCTGCCTACAGGAATGCAAAGAACACACAATTCCTCTTTGGACATTCCTCGTCTTTCTTTTTTTTTTTTTTGTTCCCTTGACCCAGATCTTATGTGAGGGCTGTTGGCTGAGGCAGCACAGGCTCCCCTGAGCCGTGCACACAAACACACTGCCCAGCTTGGAGCTCTGCAAGGCAGCAGTCTCATGGCACCCAGGGCAGCATTGCACGATTTCATGCAGGAGGTGCTGCCAGTACTCACTTAAATGACATCAACGCAGCACCACTGGCATGGCTGATCAGGCAAAACTAGCTAAAAACCCAAGGGCAAGAGCCCATCAGAGACAAGTCCAAGACAACCCTGATGGCTGCTGCACAGATCATTGCCTCCCTGTCCTGTCTGCTGATGTGGAGCCCTCCCTTAGCATGACCATGCCCCATTTTTCCTAGGCTATCACACAGATCCAACATCCCTCTGCCAGCTATGTCCCATAACATTGCTTGTACCAGAATGAAAGAAAACAAATTCAAGTTGAGCAAGTGATTGTATTGCACAGGGTCCTTTTGTGCCACACTGCAGGTACAAACCAAACCAGAAGCTAGTCCAGCAACCTGTCCAGATATGGCCTTTAAATAAGGGTGTGTGTGTGTGTATGAAGGAATGGGATGGAAAATGAGATCTATAATATCCATTTGATGAAAGGTTGACAGTTATTTCATTGTGTGCTTCACTGTGAAAACCACAGGGACAATGATACTGGAATGTGTTTTTCGTCACCATGAATACCTCACACCAGGTGGAGGGGCCTTTTACATGCATGGGAAATCTTGTGATTTGGAGACTGCACAACTTAAAGAAGACAGGTCTTGAAACTGCTTAGAAAAATCCTGTTCTGCCAGACAAGGTGCAGCACAGGGAGATGAAGTTATTTGCACAGTGGACTTGCCTAAAACCAAACAGCAGAGAAACACTTGTCCTGGCCAGGAGTGCTCACCCAAGCAGAGCTGCACATGCTCAGGACTCGGTCCTTCAGCTGCATCATTTGGCTTTTGAGCATTCTTTTGAAGCGAGGCTCACATTTGACAGGCATCCTCCTTTACAGATACAGAGCATTTCAATGGACACTGCAGCAAGTACTTTTATGGAAGATTTGAGGGTGCATATTTGTAACTGGGTCACAGAAGGCACAACAGCCTGCGGAGTTTTAGGATTCACCACTAAATGCAACTCTTTTGGTTTCCAGGTACCTAATTTGGGAATTGCATTATAAACAGACCTTGCTGCATGCTCTTGCCCACCCTTCTTGATGCAAAGGCTGCGTAGTATACTGTGAGCTTGTGCCTGGCTTCTCTGCAGGAAGTATCCTCTGAGAGAAGCACTCTCTGCTCTGAGTTGCTTCCCACCAGCCCCAAGACTCACAAAGGTGACAAGAAAGATAGGATGCAGCTGTATGCTCGGGGGATCCAGAGACACAACAGCTTTCCACACTCAAGGATTTCTTTGGGTGGAGGGTTTTCTTACAGCTAAGGAAATGGATGTATCCATCAGAAATGAAGCCGATGCTGACTAAGAGGTTTTTCCTCTTCCTTTTACATCCTCTGCAGCTTGAGAGGGAATTTCCTGCCCAGTTGCAGAGAACCCATCCAACACTCAGCACAGGGGTGAATGGGAAGAAGCCTGGGTACAAGGACTAGCAATTGTAGGGAATGAGCAGATACGATGTGTGCCAAACCCCGCAATATCATCATAGGGTACCTGGTAATGTGACCCCAGTCCTCAGGCAAGGCTGGTTCCATGGATAAGGCAGGTCCATTTCCCTGTCTACCTGGTTCCTCCCCATCCTTGAGCTCTGTCACCAGCACAGCAAGGTACAGCTTGGCCCCAGCACTCCACACTCCTATAACTAACAGGCTGGTTTTCAAAGAAAGTCAGACAGCCTGTCTCAAAACTCCCAATTATATGGTGAAACCTGGCAATACTCCTGCTGCCAGGCAAGAGACAAAGCTGCAGGACAGAAGTGTCCTTCCTTTCTCACTGGACTAGAGAAGCAACTGGACTCAATGTATTTCTGTACAGAGAAGATATGACCTTTTCCATGTTGAGGGTATTCACAAGGTTTAGACAAAAGCACATCAATAATCAATTTCCCTTTCCCCCACTTTCTTCAAATTTGATACCAATACCAGGTACCACTTATGTTTCTTGCTTGAAACATGATGAGGGCTGGAATCAATCTGTGTCCACTCTTTGAAAGGTTTCACAGTTGTTAATAATATAACCACAAAATAGTAAAATCTCTCTTTAGGTAGATGCATTTACACTGAAATAAAAGTCCTAAGCAAGCTATAACCTTTTCCTGATCCAGTGCTAAGCCTTTCAAGAGTAAAAAAAAAAAAAAATGATGCTAATAAACTTGAGTCAAAAAAATACTAAAACACAGCCATGCTTCTAAAACTTTCCATGTGTAGACAAAAATAACCACATACAACACCTAACAGCCTTGTGGGGTCCTCTAAACTCTGAACATTGTCACATATTGTGTCAACACAGGATATTTCCAATGTTAATTATCAGTTTCATACAGACAAACACACCCTCTTGTTAGAGTACCTAGAACATTAAAATATTTCATTCATTGCTAGCCATTTTCACGCCATGTTTGTCCTAGCCCAGGGCTACAGCACATTCCAGGGGATGTTTTATTCTTGGTCAAAAAGCTTACCTTCACTGGGTTCTTTTATTTATTGTATTTTGATAACACAGTCACTTCTGTTGTCCACAAACATTTGTTGAATGCAAGGGGGTAGACTGAGCTTAGAAATGTCCAGCTTGAGACTCTCCTTAATAATCTAGTTTTCTGACAGCATTAGGCATTTTGCTCACTAAAAATTAAATACATTTCAGAGCACTTTGCGTTGCACTTATATACAGACATCAGCACGGTAGGTTTTTTCCTTCTCTAAACTAGCTATTAAAAACAAACAAACAAAAGCCTTCATGTAGCATAGGAGTGTGCTTAGCAGTGCACGAAACAACGGAGCTTAAACGGCAGGAGGAGTGTGCAGTGGTATATATTGGCAGCAGAGCTGAAGGTGAGAGGGTAGTTCTTTGTCCCTGGAGTTCCCCAGCTGCTAACAGTGCTCCTGAATCCCTGCAAAGGCACCTGTAGATTACCCTGTTCTTATAATCAGCCCATTCTTATAGTCAGCCCATTTTAGCTGGGAGCTAAGACAGTGAATTTGGGCTAGTAGGTTGAGCATGGCATCACATTGCAAATCAAACACATAGCAACAACCATAGGGATGACACCTTCTCAGCCTGGGACTGTCTCAGTGTAAGAAATAGGGACCTCCTTTCCTGACAGAATTTATGGCTTTCCTTCTCAATAACCTTGGACACAACTCTCTTTGTCTTTCCCAGAAAAAAAAGAGTAAGCATTGGGTTCATGGTAAGTGCCTAGAGTGCTGGAAGGAAACTAAGTACAGCCCACAAATACTCTATCCCACTGCAGTGGGAGGCAAAGGAGGAACAGTATAATGAGTCTCCCAGCCTGGGGAGGAGGGATGTCTTCTGTTGGATGACGTGAGCTTGTGACCAATAAAATAATACCTAAATGCAAGAGCAATATGATGGGGAAAAGAGGTCAATTAAACAATCTATCTTTAAATTGTGGCTGCTGCCAATCAGCAAACTGCAGACTACAGCAAAAAGTCAGTTCAGCTAATATCTGGTCCACGGTGTTTGTTGTAGAGGCGCAGGAGAGGCACCTCAAGGAGCAGAGTCAGGGGGCACCTGGACTGGATCTGCCTTGACAGCTTGCCTTCTGCCTGGCTTTCTCAAAGCATTTGTAGCAGGGCTGTAGCATCCACTGGCTCTGTGTTGTCTGCTCAGAGCTGCTGATCCTGTGGCACGTTTTCTCCTGACAGTGCTCAAGTCATCAGAAATCTGGATGAGAGAGCAATGCAGGGACTGTTTTGGTTTTTTTTTTTTTTTTTGGTTTTTTGTTTTTTTTTTTGTTGTTGGGTTTTTTTTTTGTTGGGTTTGTTTTGGTTTTTTTTTTTGGTTTTTTTTTTTTTTAGCATGCAGAGACCCCGTATAGCTTATAAGGGGTGTGTGTTTGTTGGAAATTTGTATTGCTTAAACCTAGCCAAGGAGTAATTTCTGACACATTTCCCAAGGCAGCACTCTGCTGAGTGCAGCCATGCCCAGGGCACGCCAGAGCTCTTTATTCCTGGTCTGTATGTTTGGAGGTCACTCAGTGGGGTAAGACCACAAACTTGCCCATGCGAGCTTGCATTCGGTACGGTCCTGCCACTTCCCTCTCACTCCTCTTACCCACAGGCTGCAGCCCCAGCAACAACCTAGACAGAGTTTTGCACGATGACCAAATAACATGCGATTTAGGGAAAGAAAAAAGAAAAAAACCAAAAAAACCAAAACACCGAAGACACTCTACTCTCCTCCCCCACGAAACATTCCAGCCTTTCCTTTCCAGCCACTTGAGAGGGGGGTTGTTTATTGACGTTATGCAAGTGCTGAATTTTTTTCCTCTCTCCCGTCCGTTTCTTCCTTTCTCCCCCTCTCTCCTCCAGGAGTTGCAAAGGTAGTTCAAACCCCCGCAGTCATCTCGCCTTATCAGCCAAAGGAGACGCATTCCTCTGGGCTGCTCCCTTTATAAGTCACTGCTGGCGGGGCGCCCGCTCGCCGCTCCGCAGCCTCCGCGCCGGCAGCACTGCTTGCTGCCCGCCGCTGCCTCACCATGCCCTAGCCGGGGCTCAGCTCGCCCGCCGGGGGACGCGCAGCAGCCCGGGGAGGGCCGGCAGAGATGGCACCCCCATGCCCCACCCGCCCCTGAGGGCGGCTGCCGCCGGGATGTTCAGCTGGCACCGCAGCTTCACCCTGGGAGCGCCCTGGAGGAGAGGTGAGTCCGCCGCCCCCTCGGGGCTGCCTCGTCCCTCCTGAAGACAGCCGACAGCTGCCGGCACACCTCCCCAAACCCGCTCCTCCGCCACCCCCTTCCTTCCCCTCAGCGGCCGCGTAGACGGTACTCACGGCAAGCCCAGCCCGGCCCGCTCCGCTCCCGGGCCCTCTGCCCTCACGGCACCACAGCGCTGCAGCCCCGGCCCCATGCTGCGCTCCCTGCTCTCCGGCTGCCTCTGCCCCAACGCAGGTAAGGCTGCACTGAGACTTAAACCTCCGGCCGGTCAGCCCCTACCCGGGGGCGGCGGGGTGAAGGACTGCGTTTAAAGGAACAGATTTGTTTTCTTCAAATGCGTTTGTTTTGGATTTGAAAGCGTGGAAACGCTTGGGAGAAGAGCGGGAGAGGCAGGAGAGCTGCGGCTCTGAGGGCGAACTGCCCAGGATGGGCGCTTGAAAGGGAGAAGCGGGACCGACACCTGAGCGGCTTTGAGCGATCATCCCGCCCGTAGCTCCCGGGTATTGCACGAATGTGAGGCTGATTAGGGCAGCCCTCAGCCTGTCACTACTCTGGCAGTGGGTATCAGATCCCTGGCATATCCCACTCCAATACGGGTTATACCGAGTTTGAGTGGTTTTATTTGTTCCCTCCTGTAGTGTGCAGATGAGGTGACCCAGGCAGGGAAAGCAGCTCTGGTCCTGTGGCAGATCACTTACTAAGTCTGTTGTGAAAACAAATTACATGGTCTCAGACTGCCTTTTTCGGGCACAATGGGTCTGGTTTTACTTCTTAGCCGGTGCTGCAGGCTTTGAGATCGTAAGTCCGAGGTAGAAGAATACCGGTAGCACCCCTGTTTACACATCAGCTTGGCTCGTGCCAGCTGTAAATGAGACAGATCTGCAGTTTCTGTCTCCATTAACATCACTGCACTGTATTGGTTTGCTTGGAATGTAGGTACAGACAGGATTTACCAGACTCTAAGCATCGTGTGCTGCACAATGGCGCAATGATAAAGATGTTACAAAATACTGTGTTAGAGTGGTAATGCCTCCTGGGGTCCTGACATGTCCATCTGTATGCTGAACTCCTGTCTCCCTGGACTGCCATTTTACAGTATGGTGGAAACCACCCATGTTTCCCTGGATGTAATTTGACAATGAACTTGTTTTCCCCAAACTATATAGTGCAAGCCTGGCGGCAGAGTTAGGAAGGGAAAGAAAGCTTGCTCTTTTACATGGAAAAGTGTCCCTCATCATCCAGACATTGCAGTATTGTCATAAGAGTAGGTGGAAGCTTTGATAGGGAAATACACCACACAGAGCATTGAGGAATCAAAAGGAAAAAATTAGATTCAGCTAGAAATTCTCCAAATAAGAAGCAGGGACAACACTCCCTGATCATCTCAGCTGAAAAGATGCAGCAGATATTATTTGTGCCCTGGTTTGGACCTTATCCACTCAGCAAGTGCCAAGAATATACTGTTTCTTGCAAGCTTTGTGGCAGCGACTTTAAACTTTTGTCTCCACATGCAGCTTAAAACAGAGAATATAAAACACGCAAAACTTGTTTGAGTGACAGCTTAATAACAAGTAGAGGCTGGATCTTCCTCCAGTCTCAGAGGGGCTGGTGGGGGTGGGGGAAGGGAGGGACATGACATATTACAGCAGAAATATCATGGTAGCAGAAACTCTTGTATAGGCAAGCTGAGTTTACTGCAGCTACAAAACCCTCCATCACCACCTCATCTCACCAAGGTCCTGGTGTTGTTCCAACAGGTTCAACAAGACCAAAAATTGTTACCATCTCACTGCAACAATAAAAGTCGTACTAAGAATTGTACCCACTTGTACTACACTTACCCACTGCTACCTCTTAAGCACAGAGGAAGCTCTGGTTTTGCCTGGGGACACCAGTGACTGCACATGAAGAATGGGTTAACAGTGACCTTTCTGATACAATTCATGAGTTCTTTTGCTTTCAGCTGAAGCACTGGGGTCTTAATGGCTTTGGTCTGTAGGGCTATTGAACAGTTGTTTATCCAAGGTTATTATAGGCAATAAAACCTGAATTACTACATACCTGTCAACCCTGAGGGGCAAGTTCCATCCTCGTAAGGAGCCTCCTGTCTCCTCGTTTGCTTCTGGTTGAATACTCCTTTACGATATGAGGCAGCCTGCAAATCAGGTGTGCAAGGGAAGATTTCCTAAATTAGGCAGGTTTTGATTAAGTGTAGTGTGTATTTGATTCCACGGTGTTGATTTTCTGCTCAGGAACCATAGGGAGCTGTGTGCCAAATAATTTTTTGGTATTATACAGGGCTGCTCGTAAAAGCACCATTTCCTATATTTAAGGTTTTGAACCTTTCTTCTGAAGGACTGCACGGGAATTTCCAAGGAGGAGGATTTACAGGTTCTTTAAGGAGAGCTGTCATCTCCTTAACAAAGTCTCGCAAACACAGTAGGTGACTCTGGGAGCTGAGCCTCCCCCAACCCCAGGAGTGGTTACATTGCAGAGCAGGGATTACTTGGGCACAGATCCTTGCACACCAAAATTATCTTTGGCCTGGTTTCCCCCCTGGGCTATATGTCCAAGAAATAAGTTGCAGAGTAAATGCAGTAACCAGTGGGAGAGGCTATTCAGATGGTGGTATGCACAGGGTCAGGTGTTGGTCTAAAAACTGGTGACTGCCAGACTACACAAGTTACACTGATAAACCAGGTGGTCTGTGGGGACTTGCTGGACCCTGGGACTTTCTACCAGAGGTCACTAATCTATCAGACCTGTCGCTTTGTTTCAAAAGCTTCACAGGTCATTTGGAATGAATAGAAGCAAGCTGTAAAAGTGTCAAGTGGCCTCTTTGCTTGGAAATCCATTTCCTCTTTAGTTCACCCAACTATATCCATCAGTAAACAATCAATCTCCCTCTCATTCCTCCTCAAATGCCTGAAGAGGGCTATAATTATCTCCTCCTCTTCCAAAAGACAGATATTAAAGCAAAGAATACTTCTTCAGTCAGAGTCCTTGAACCGTGTTATCTTTCTCTCACCGTATTTTTTTGTTAAATATAGATTTATCATTACCAGCTACAGCTGTGAGGGAATCTTAACATTTTTGGTCACATATTAGCAAACGGTCATCCAGAGGCACTTTACACACTTGCGTAGCATGAGACTGGGGATGGCCTTGAAGCCACACAATCCCAAAAACTTTGTGTTTTTTGTTCAAGGACTGTCCAAAGTCTCTTCTTTGTCATAATTATTCCATTGCATTCAACTTTTCAAACAAATCAAATTGTATACATGCTCCCACAAAATCCACATGAATTTCAGTTCTCCAGTTGGATAGACTGAAATTTTGAGAACTGGGTCTATCATGCAAATATTCAGTTACCACATGGGACTGTGTCCTTCTGCAAATGTGATTTTTTTTTTTTTTCAGTCATAAGTCCAGTTAAAAACCTCAGCATTTCTATGACACTGACTTTCAAGCCTTCGTGAATTTCTGCCATTGTAGACAGAGATTGTAACTGGTGCACACAAGACTGTTCCATAAGCTCCCCTTAGAAAACCTGTCCTAACAATTTAGGAGAAGCCCTCAGTCGGATTGGGCAGCCCAAGACAGAAATATGCTCACAGATTAGCTTTGCTTGAAAGGCATTGGAAAGGCAGATTGCAGAAATTTGGTGCCAAGCAGGACCCCTATCGCTGCCAGGACTGGCACTGAGTCTTCATCAGGGCTGTGAAGGACCATGACACAAGAAGATCCTCGTCCCATGGAGGTCCATGGCAAAGCTCCATGGATATAGATTTCCTTCCCACAGGGTCAACTGGTAGTGGTTGCTGTGGGGTGTTTTTGGTAGTTGTTTGTTGGGCTGGTTCTGTTTTTTTTGGCAGCCTAAGAGTAATCCAGTTCTTCTAAGCATCGCAGCCCTGTCCATGCAACATCTCCCTGTGCCCAGAGGGCTGTACAGGGAACAGCAGTTGCTCAGCAAGGACAGAAACACAGACACTGCATGATCTGCATTGGGGCCCGGTGGTGGGCGAGTGCTGAGGAGGTGCCAGCACAGCCCCACCCCTCAGCACGTATAGGGGAAGAGTCAGCAGCAAAAAATGCCTATTGTTTCAGAGAGGAAGTTACCCCATTTCTCTTAAATTCTGGGAAACTGAGACCACCATTGGTGAGAAAAAAAATCCCATCTTCCCAGTGAAAGGGAAATCACTTGAGCTGTACTGCCAGCAATGTTAGAGAACAAGTGGCAATGACAGGACTAAAGGGCGACTTTTTTTGTGAAGGAAGGAAGGAAAATGAGGGAATGCAAGGACTGAATGGGAGAGGCAGCCTTTTATTTCTAGGTCACGAGTCTGACTCTGGCTCCACTAGTCACTGCTGCCTAATGATTCTTCAAAAGCTAATGATCTTTCTGTCTCTTAGTTGAAGGCCACAGCCCCATGACAGAACCTGTCCTGCATGGCACAAGATTTAAAACTTGGCACAGCTGGAGTTAAAGAGGACTTACTAGGCAGGCCATGCAGGTTTTCTGTGGCATGCTGAAAAACCTCCTCTGGGGCTTTGCACATGTATCTTGCTCCTGTGTTCAGGGCTGAGCAGACTGGTATGAATGATGGGGTTGACTTTGGTCTTCCTTTGCAGGGCAGCTGTGCAAACTCCCTGCAGATCCTCCAGCCCAATTCATTAGTAATGCCCTTTATTTCTGGTGATCTGTTCCCATGGCACACTACAGTTGGGAAGTACTGGCCTTACTGAATAGAATGTAGAGGGTGTTGCATGTCTTGTGGAAGATGGGAGTGGGGAGAGGAATAGGAACTCTGAGCATCTCTGAATTGCTCACTTTGTGCCTCTCCCTGGAACTGCCACCCTGCAAAACACTGCCAGCACCACCCATCACGGATAGGTTCACTGTGCATGTTAGATCTCCAGCAGCTCTGGGGTCAAGCAGAGGGCTGCTATGGCTATAATGCTCATATCCTATACAACAATTGCAGGGATAAGCAAAGCTTTGGGACCAAAGCTGATTTTCCCCATACGAGCAGCCTACATATCAGGACAAATGTTTTCTTAAGACAGGTGGGCACAGACCAGAAAAGAGGAGAGCAGCGCTGGGTAGCATTGTATGGTATAGTTCTATACTTCCACTAGCAGCATTCATCCCACTGCCTGTCTGGCCTCTTCCCACCCCTAGTACTTCCATGTACTAAATGCATCAGAAGTCCACATGCTATGATGCTTGAGTCAGTGCATCAGAGGCGAAGGATCCCTCTCAGGGCAGAGCAGAGCTTAACAGGGCTTGCAATTGAGGGGATTGCTAGTGAAACATGGCTGTGAGCCACAGGCATGATGCAAAAAAAGAAAAAAAAAAAAACAAACCTAGATTTGGATTTCAGTGCTTTGGAGCATAGGAATTAAAATACAGACTTTGGCTTGGTTTACTAGAAAGATTGAAACTTTTGCAGCAATTAGGCCCAAACAGTAGTGGGAATGCCTGCGGAGTTGTTTGAGTTCATCTCTTGCATGCAACTTACTTGCGATAAAGAAACTCCTTGAAAGTAACATAATGTTTAGATATCCACTCTCCTTCCTCAGGTCAGAAATCTCTGTATTTGTGCATTAGGCTGTGCCCTGCCAGCTGCTGGTTACTGTGCAACAGGAAAAGTATACTAGGACATAAAACTCCAAGGAAAGGAAAACCTCAGGACAGGAGCTGATGGGAGGGCATTCACCTTTGAAGGATTTAAGTTTCTCTGCAGACTTTGCTAACTGCCAACAGAGAAGTATCCTAGAGAGCAATCTGGAAACAAAGCAAAACAAAGTTCTAGAGACTTAGCTGGAATACATCAATGCTTTTAACTCTCTACGAATTACCTTCAGATATTAGCTAGTTCACTGTTACCACGTCCCTGTGAGATGGGAAACAATCTTATTCTCCAGCTGTACCAGCACAGGAACTTACCCAAGGTTACACATAATCAGTCACCATCAGTTACAGGCTTATATTACAACTCAGGGAACCCTGTTTATCTCTAGTGTAATTACAAAGTCACATAACCCTTTGAGAAGGCTACTAGGCATGAATCGACATTTGGCCTGGGCACGCATTGCCAAAGATGCTACAGGAAGCTATAACAATGTTATACTGTGTGCTCACAAACAACTCAATTCCCTCTCCTGGTGCCATACCAGTATCTCAGCCAGATGCCCAAAAGCATCTTTTGGTCCCTTACCTCTGTCCCAGAAGGGATGTGGAAAATCAGTTCATGAGAAAGGAAAACAAGAAACAACAACAACAAAAAAAATCTTGGCTGGTTTCCCAGCAGCAGCAGTGTCAAACCTGGCTGGCCTCCGGTACAAGTAAATACATCTTACCAAACTTAATGCCACCTTTCAGCTCTCTGAAGTTCTTCACACCTCCTTTCAGAAACCTCTGTGCAGCATTGTAATTTTACTCCTGCAGCACACTCCATCCAGCACACCAGACAGCAGTCGATCTTCCCTGATTTGCTCCAGACCCCTTATATTGTGCAAAGCAAATGCAGATCAAGTCCTCAGCCAGAGTTAGTGGACATGGTTCTCTCTCTCTTCTTTTTGGCTTTTTTTTTTTTGGGTTTTTTTTTGTTTGTTTGTTTGTTTGTTTTTGGGGGGGGGTGTTCTTTTTTTTTGGTGTGTCTGTGTAATTACACAGATGAGATTTAATTACATTGTTGGCAACATGCTTGAAACAGCTGAGTACTTTTATGTGCGTCTCTCAAGATCTGTATCAAACACAATGTTTGATAGAAGAGCCATGATTTAGGTTCCATAACACAGTTAATAGGGGGGAAGAAGAGACTGTTCCATCTGTGAGGTGCAGCAAGACAAACCTGAACTTCAGGTCATTGCCTTAATCATGGGAGATGTCCCCACTGTAGCACAGGTGACCTCACTGACCATGGGAAAGTATCACTGAATGAATGAGGACAAGGTGCCTAAGTGTGTTGCAAAATCCTGCCATACTTTTCATCCATTCTGATCTTGCGGTAGGAAGATAAAAACATTTTTGTATCACAAGGGCTTGGGAGGATAAATCAGAAAAGTTCAAACACTGTGCTTACTACGACCTGCCAATGCTTAGATCAGTAGTTTGCAGTCTACAATGGATAAAGAAGAAATTGATGTGAAACCATTTGATACTGCTAGTGACCACAGGATGGGGAGAGCAAAGTAATGTGTTGTCCAGAGTGTAGACCTTTCTCAGTGCTCGAGTTGCTGGCATGAGGGGACGCTCATGTAGAGGGTCAGAGATTTAATCTAATTTCTATTTTTTTCTTTTGAGGCCAAACATTGTTGTCATCAGAGATACACACTAAAGCATCTGACATCTGCTTCTTTAAGTAGCAAGACCTTATTTTAATATTCTGCTTCCTGATTTCAAACAAAGAAATATTTGTGTAGGCCAAGGTGAAACCGGTTAAGCAAGGGAAGAAGGGGCAGACTGAAAGACAGTGAGAGAATCTCCAGTTGAAGGAAAGCATGGCGTGATTAATAAGTGAAGGCATTCAGAGTTTGTGGCAAGGAACTGCCATTGCATGTAGTGATTCTTGGTAAGGAGTGATGGCTGTATGGTTTGTCATAAAAGGGATGTGCAACAATGCAACTGCTCTCCTCCTGACTCTCAGTCATTTTGTTGTGTCATCTAGGGTGGCAAGGCCATCAGAAAAACCTGATGACATTTAGTATTTCATGCAGATACAGTACTTTGCCTCTTGTTGCCAAGAGATCTTTGCAGCTGAGCAGACAGATCCTCTTCACTCCAAATCAGTAACAAATGAGCCCCATAGCCTCCTTCCAAAACCTTCACTCTTACAGGTGGCATTTTTCTGTGCGTGAAGCTGCAAATCAGGCTCCCTATTCCTTATCCTCAGTTCAGGGTCTGTCACACTCATCCCAAGAGTGGAAAGGCTGATACCCAGACCACACAGCTCTTTGTGAGCTTTCCTGTGGCGTTTCTGTGGGCAATGTCTTCCTCTTGTCCTCCACCACAGAAATATACTGGTGTTGCATTGCTGATGATCTGTCACAGACTCTCAAATGTGTCCTTTTACAGTGGACAGATGCCTGTGAATTCTGCCAAGGGAGGCAGGTACAATTAATTCTGTATATGACAAACAAGATATTCTATAAGAGGCTATAAGCACTGCATGCCCAAGTGCCACAAAAGCTTATCAGGTGGGATTATTTATCACTTACAGAATCACAGAATGATAGGGGTCAGAAGGGAACTCTGGTGATCATGTAGTTAAAGCCTCTGCTAAAGCAGGTTCACCCAGATCAGGTTGCATAGGAATGTGTCCAGGCAAGTTTTGAAAGTGTCTAGAGAAGGAGACTCCACAACCTCCCTGGGCAGCTTGTTCCAGTGCTTCATCACCCTCAAAGTAAAGATGTTTTTCCTTATGTTTAGGTGGAACTTCTGTGTTCTACTTTGTGTCCATTGCCCAATGTCCTATCCTTGGTTACCACTGTAATGAGTCTGCCACTGTCCTCTTGCCACCCACCCTTTAGATATTTATAAGCGTTAAGATCCCCTCTCACTCTTCTCTAGGCTAAAGAACCCCAGGTCTCTCAGCCTCTCCTTGTAAGAGAGATGCTTCAGACCCCTAATTGTCTTTGTAGCCCTCCATCAGACTCTACAGTAGTTCCCTGTCTCTCTTGAACTGGAGAGCCCAGAGCTGGACATAGTACTCCAGAGGTGATCTCACTAGGGCAAAGTAGAAGGGAAGGAGAACTTTCATTGACCTGCTGGCTACATTCTTCTTAATGCACCCCAGGATACCACTGGCTTTCTTGGCCACAAGAGCACATTGTCTCATGGTGAACTTGTCCACCAGGAATTCTAGGTTCTTTTCCACAAAGCTGCTTTCCAGCAGGTCAACCCCTAACCTGTACTGGTCCATGGGGTTATTCCTCCCCAGGTGCAGGAATCTGCACTTGCCCTTGCTGAACTTCATGACGTTCCACTCCATTCAACTCTCCAGCCTGTCCAGGTCTTGCTGAACAGCAGCGGAGCCTTCTGGCATGCCAGCCACTCCTCCCAGTTTTGCATCATCAGCAAGCTCGCTGAGAGTACACTGTACCTTCATCCTGGTCATTGATGAAGATCCTGAACAAGACTGGACCCAGTACTGACTCCTGGGAAACCCTGCTAGCTACAGGCCTCTAGCTAGACTCTGCACCACTGATCACAACCCTCTGTTGTTCATCCGGTTCTCAGTCTGCCTCAAATGTCCACTTACCTAACTCACACTTCCTCAGCTTACCTAGGAGAATGTTAATGGGGAGACAGTGTGAAAAGCCTTGCCAAGGTAGGTAACATCCATTGCTCTCTCCTTGTCTACACAGCTTTATGAAAATCCAGTATGAAATATCAAACCTATGGCTTCCTATGAACAGTAAAGGGCATATTTCAGTGGTATCTCAAGAAATTCTCAAGATCGGACAGAAGGAACTTAAATAAAATAGAAAATGATGCATGTAACAGCTGTTTTATCTTGATGAGTAAGAGTCTCCTTTGTCTATGGACACTGTGGAAAGCAAGCTGGAGAAGGGAAGACTGGAAAACAGGTTATTTCTGAAACAGGGAGTTTTCTGGGTGACCATGAAAGACGGCTGCATACCAGAACTCTCCCTGCTTTACTGCTGGTGAAGAGTCTCAGGCTTCCTTACCGGCTTAGGGATAATAATATTACTTCATTTGTAAAGTGGCTGCTGGTTTGATGACAGGCAAAAAGGAAGGAAGTAGGAGAGGGGAATGAAAGGAAATGAAGTAGGAAGTAAGATATCCTGAAAAGTATATGCATTGTAGCCCTTTGAGGTTCTCTCGGTCAGGCTCTAATGAGGGACAAGACACCAGAAAAACTAAAGTTTTGTGCAATTCCTGGTCCCAAATCCACAAACAGATGGATTCGGAGATGAGATTTGCAGTTTGTTAAAGGATGCACGCAGAGCTTTCACACTGGCTCTCCTACCAGCGTGAACAAGAAGTCTGCACTTTGAAATATTAGATTCAGCAAAACAGTAAGAAAACCTGGGGACAGATCTTCAGCCCCTGTGGATCAGCCTTTCATCCAGAGATGCTTTACCACATTACTATGTGATGTAGCTGTAATGTGAAAACAAGTCTTC
Organism: Ramphastos sulfuratus; assembly: GCA_013399055.1. Classification (NCBI taxonomy): domain Eukaryota; kingdom Metazoa; phylum Chordata; class Aves; order Piciformes; family Ramphastidae; genus Ramphastos; species Ramphastos sulfuratus. The sequence goes on along the minus strand of WBNM01027981.1, from coordinate 23,426 downwards.
TTTGTCCATGTGCAAAAAGCTCATGAACAAAGTTGTCCCCATCTCCTTTCTCTTTACAAAGAAGCTAAGAGTTAATTTAAAACTCTTTAAAAAGTTTCTATCTAAAACCATAGAAGGATTAAAAAACATCTACAGTACCTCATTTGCTATCAGCATTTGCTTTTTGTCACCTGTGTGTCTGCAGAAAATAAATACTGCAGAAAATACCAGTTTGAAAATTGCTTGTTGCAACCCAAAATTCACCTACATCTGAGCAAAGACAGAATTAATTTTGTCCTTTTTTCTGCTGGCCCAGAATACATTTAATCAGAGGAAATATTTTAGCCTTAAATTAATCTCTATTGTGCTGAAAGAACAGATATTTCTCTACATCTCTATGCAGGTAATCACTAACAGGATATCTGGCTACGAACGTTGCTTTCTACCTATTAAATTAGAATTTTGGGTGCATTTGTGTCTCCCCCCAGAATGACTCTGGGGCTATGAAACACAAGACTTTTGTGGTAGCAAGGCCTATAAGAGTCTAGCTTCATATAACTCAAGAAAAAGAAATTAAGGCTGTCAGCCTCTACCACCTTACTGTAGACAGTTTTCCATTTCACATCCCTCTGGGGATGTACTAAACCTTGAGTTTTGCAGCCTCTTAAGACCTTATGCTTGTTTTCTTTTAAGCAGGTAAGAAGAGTCCCCCTGCTGAGGACAAAGTCGTGTTAACACATATGAAGATACTAAGCAATGAAGGAATTCAAAACCCAGGGTTAATCCCAGACACTCCAACTGACACAGCCTGTACAGAAGAGTCCCATCTCCCATGTGCCAGCCTCCCACTGAACTGCCAGGGAAATCTGAATGCAGCAACTACACTGGCAGCTCCAGACTATGCAGATGCCCCAGCAAGCACAGACTGTATAGCCACACTACCTGACTTCAATGCTTTTGAGTCCAAGTGTCGACTTCACAGATTCTCCAAATTTGAATCTGAGGACTCTGGGGTTGAACTGCCAAGTGGGGCTAATTCTCCGTCAACACCAACTGGTTCAGAGAAGAGTTTTGTGCTTCACAGCAGAGACTCATTTTGTGACTCAGGTGTGCTTAGCACCTCTTCTTCTCCAGAAATTGACCATCTAATAATGAGAACGTGTAAAGAGGATGCCAGAAGAGCCAGCCAACAAGATCCAGAGATGGAAAAGCAGGCTGAGTACTACAGCCAGGAGGCAGATGCTGCACAGGGTCCTACAGCTTTCCTGGAAGACATCAGTGTTCCTCAGGAAGAAAGTCCTGATGCACATTTTGACCAAAGCAAAAGGCAAACTTTGGAGAAGGAACCTACAGCAGAGATGGACCCTCCCAGGGAGAGCCCTCCTTCCACTCCAGCTCCCAGAGAAGAGTCAAAGACAACTGCTGACAATTTCCCAGAGAACTTTGGCAGCATGCAAGACCTTCAGTTCCATGGACATCAGCTGAAGAAATACCCCACAAGTGACAGTCTGGATGAATATATGGATGAATGCTGTAGACTGAGCGAGGTAAGAAACAAACGCCTAAGCTACTACATCTTAGAACTAGGCCTGTCCAAATAATTAGTCAGGGTTCAAGTCCTGTTGTCTAGCATAAACTAGGACACAATCTGAGTGAGTTAGAAAATGTCCCCTGAAACTGTTGTAAATAGAAAATCTTGACAATTGATTGTTAAGAGCACTTTTCATAGTAGTAAAATTCTAAAGTAATTCACATATATTTGATCTGAGTAAGGATGACTAATGGCTCATGGAGATGTCATTTTTCAAAAGCCAAAGGCTAGATGATGGACCTGATTCTGGTCTTAAAATGAAGATTATGAAGTTAGTCACTGTTGTCAGGTACATGGGTTGAGGATAAGAACAGTTTCTCTTTCATGGTCAGGTTATTCCTGTTCTTAGGAACAGCTGGACTGCTATTGAGGTGCTGAAATTTGGAAAGAACTTGTCTAAGGGGTAGCTCATTCCTGTCCAGGCCTGTTCTGTCCTCTTGAGCCAGCTTTCTTGAATAATAATTGAGCACAAAACTGATGCACAAATTCAAATATTTGCTGGGCTGGAGATGATCTCGTTTTAACCCTCCAGCCCAGCTGCGATGGAAACTCCTATGTTCTGATACTGACTGAACTGAAAAGACATAATATTTTCAGCACCTTGTCCTAATCTTTTCCCTTACTGGGTACGCCATGTGATTGACAGGAGAATAAAAAAACCTTTCTGTGCACCTTCTTCCATAGTGGAAGAACTTACATTAGTGCTTTGCCTGAAGCCTCATGCTGCTGACACGCAGACAGATCTCTGCCTTGCCTGCCCACTGCAGTGGCTTCCACAAAGTGACAATGAAAAGAGCTAACTAGGGTGCTGATTCTTTATAGAGAGACAGACCAAAAAGCTCCATGAGGAAAAGTATAGGAGGAGGCAGGCTAGGTGAAGGGGATCACACAGACACACCAAAAATATCAAGTGGTGTATAACAAGGATTTCTTTTTGAGGCATTCATTGTAGCAATAGTGATGAATTGGAATGGGAGATGGGTGGGAGGAAGCCAAGTGACAAGTGCTGTGTTCTGTGTATATAATTTCACCATGACCTGTCTCCCCTGGCCATGAACCATCAGGCGATGGCCTTCCTCTCCAGCATGCCAAACCTTCCCAAGCAGTGAGGAAGGTCAAAGATGGCCCATCTCTGTTAACCCTGCAGATTGAGGCAGCACAAGCAGCATTCAATCCAACAGAGCAACCTCTTCCTGGCCAGAGCTGCCTCACACAGAGCAGAAGATAGATGTCTATTTTGCATGGCTCCGAAACAGACAGCAGCCTGGCCTTCTGTCAGAGTTCAAAAAAGTACCAGAGCAGGAGAGTTTGAATACAAGGACAGGTTATAAAAAGTTACCAAATTCTCTGTTGCACTCCAAAGGGTTTGCAGCTAGCTTGGTCTTGTCCTGACAGCTCTGGCTCCTGTGAAATTCCTTTAAATCCTTTGTGAAATGGAACCTCAGTTTCCCAAAGCAGAGCATTTAAATAAACAAGCAAATAAATTAGAAAGAAGCTAAAAAGGAAATGAAGCTCTTGGTGGCTTATCTCTCCTCTTTTTTAATATCCTCAGTGGCTAAGGGCTAAAGCTCTGTGCCTCAGAGCACTTTTCTTTGTTTGTTTTTTGAGCTGTATAAATACAGCTGTGACCTAGATGCTGGGGAAGTTTGCCTCTCTTCACAGAGCACCTCCAGGCTGCTATATCTCAAGAGCAGCACTTTTCAAACTTCTGGGGTGCCAGGTAGCACTCAGGCTGACTGGGGCAAGAAAAGCCCATGGCTGCTGCACAGCTCTGCGGCTGGAGCTGTGCTGTGTGTCTCACAGCACAGGGACAGCCTCCTCCATCTTTCTGCCCTCACCAGACCCTGCAGAAGGTTCACCTGACCTCACTATGATACAAAAACGGCAGGGCAGAGACACACACACAAAAACAGTGTCCAGATGATCAGATGATTATATAGCTGACGGATGCATCTTGATTCATCCCAGCTGAGGCTCTGCAGTTTTTATATTTGCCTGTAACCTGTCCAAGACGTAACATGGCACTTAGGAGTCAATCTTTTGCCTGTCCTGTGTCATCTCAGGGACTCAGATGCCCCTGGAAATGCAATCAGTACTGTCTGAGAGATAGCAGGCCAATACAGGGTATTCTTACTCTGCTTGTCAAAGAATATGGCAAAATGAATTGTTCCATCTAATCAATTCCCACTAAATTAAATTCATGTTAATAGAGATGCAAGAGTGCTCATACTGGCTTATATTTAATGCCAGATGAGAGCATTTTTTAATCATAGGTGACAGCAACTTCCTCAGTTCTGTTGCTGGTTTTGGGAATACAACTTTCAAGTAACAGGAGAGCAGTTGAGTTTCCCCAGCTCAGCTGGCTGCAGCAGTGCCAACAGCACTTTACTTTCTGGCACACTATAGCCAAGCAAGGATTCAGTCTCTAGATGAGGATGTCCCTTGATGTCCTCCCAGCCTCCCTCCTTGCTGAGGCCACTTCCAAAGGAACAGGAAGGAGAATGCTCAGAAAGAGACTGGAAATTAACAAATGTTTTGACCATTTAGTGAATGGCTTTGGCTCACAAACTATACATCAAATCATTTTGGTCTGGCATTTCTTAAACAAAGGTTTCTGATCTTTTGTTTTGAACTGTCGTTATTTTGAATTCTGCTTGTGTTTTGAAAGATGAAAGAGAGTGGAAGCTGTCAAACAACAAGAGAAAGAACTTTGAAGCCTAAATAAAAGCATTTCCTTTTAAGCGAAATTAAATGTTTTGGGTCAGTTTGAAGATATGTAGCTTTTGATGCTTTTGCTTTGCAAACACTTCCTCACTCCATAAAGTTTACATTTAAAGTCAGCCCATATCCCCAGAAGAAGAGAGAGAGGGTGGGACCATTTGTGGTCATTAAATTAAAAAAAAACAAAACAAAAAACCCCAAGCCAGCAACATTATTCACGCTCAGATAATTATCTTGGCCTAAAGCAGTCTAAATACTTCTATGCAGAGAGGACAGTTCAGGGATAGGGCAACCTGTGATGATCAGCTCCACAGCCTATGCATGATGCTTGGAGGAAACCAGCAGCTATCAGTAAGCACAGCCCCTCATGGACAGCAGGGTGGAGTCACTCAGAAATATACAGCACGATCCCTCTCTTTCCTGTTATTCACAAGCCTTTTGGTGCTGTCAGCGACTAGTGACAAATGCTTCCCACTCAGCCTGTGGCGTCATGGGCTCCAAGCTCATGATGGGGGAAGAAATATTTGCAATTACACTTCCTGGCTGTTGGTGCAGTGACCGTACTGCCTTTGTATTAGGCATACTAATGTGGTGGGAGCAGGCAGTGAGGGATTTATGGGAGAATGGAGCATGGTATAACTCAAAACTATCCACAGGAGAAAATGAAGAGCATCACAAGGAGTGCAGAAACCAGGTCACTGCAAGAATCATCAGTGAGCTCTGGTCTGAATGTAGATTTTCACCTGCAAGCTAATCCTTCCTGATAGCCTTGGCTTCTGCTGCCAGGTCCAGCCCAGCACAGTTGTCCATTGAAGAAAAGCTCCCAGCTCTGTAACACGAATGGCTTCAGAGGAACACTGAATTTACAGTGACTGGAAGGCTCTAGATAAGCCAGAGTTCTCAGTGCATGTGCTGTTCCTGTATTTTCAGTCTTCCTAAGAAATCTGTGGGCCAGCCAGCACAACTGTGATATCTTATTGCCAGTGAAGCAGGGCTAGATCTACTGAAAATCTTCCTCACAACTCAGTCAGGTGAGCACTCACCAAGGCAGAGACCACTTTTTAGTTACATGGGTATAAAGGCAGCATAGTGCTCCTTAACTCTGCACTCAGTCTCAGGGTCTGATTCAGTCTGATGTAACTGAAAGTAAAATCTGGCACCTAGTTTTACATTATGTTGTTACTTTCCTTGTGCAGCTTGAACTATCTGATTCATAAACTCTGTCTGATCCTCAGTATCTCATCTTCACCTTTAAAAAAGTAGGCAAGATGTTTTTCCTTCTTCACAGGTTTCCTCAATGCAAAAATGAGCACATGGCTTTTGTTCCAATGATGTTTCACAATACCTATGCAGGGAATGGGAAAACTTTCAGTCCTGTTAGGTGAATGTTTTGCAAAGCTTCAACTGGGAGGGACAGGGACTGGAAAAGACTCGTCCTGGAAAATGTTTGCAGTTTTCCTATGGTTTCTTACCCTTTGCTGCTAGCATCAAACTCTCTCACAAGTGCTGAAAGGAAAATATTTACACCAGAATGTGACAAAGCAGGTTCTATACTATGTTTGGCATGACAAGAAGATAGCAAGGGCTGTTTAGGTATTTTCATTCTGTGGAAAAGAAAGTCCTGTCAGGGTCCCTAGAGAGCNCTCATAGGGCTTGTGCTCGAGGCCTCTCACCAGCCTCTACATGAAAAGGGTCACAGGCAAATGTGTTGTGCTTTCTTCCCAATCCTGAGGCTACAGATAGATGTTACTTTCTCCTCTTCTCCAAGAGGTCCCCTGTCCCTTGCAGTCATCCCTTGTGTTTCTACAGGTATAATGGGTTTGTTTTGGCTTGCTCTCTCCTGACAGTACAGACATGCCATCTGGCAGAAAGGGCAGTTGTTATATGTGCAAAAAGAAGGTACAGAGTGGCAGAAAACCTACATTTTCAAGGACAGTGAGGAGCTTCTGACTGATTATTTTTGGACAAAGTTAAAAAATAATTATTAATTTTGGGACAGCTCAAAACTGCCCTATTTCTGGAAGGCAATACTCACATGCTTTCCGAAAATTATGCTTCTGAAGCTGGACACCCACAAGTCCCTAGTTGCTTTCACATATCTTAGTTGTAGTGCTTTTGATTTAAGCTTTTCCCAGCAGGCATCACATAGGCTTTGTTCTCCCCGTGGGTCCCGGGGCTGTATCCCTTCCCACTCAGTTTTATGGCTGAGTAACTTTTGTATTGCCACCACTTCTGCAGGCTCTGCCTGAGAGGAAAACAAAACATGAATGACTAGTTGGCTTGGAGTCATCACAGTTTTTTATATGATTTCATGTGACCTCTGTCCCAGCCTTAGACACAAAAGCATCTGGACATAATAATACCTGTTTATAAATAACATTGTATCATCATTTGTTTAAAAAGAAGTAAATCCTAATGTTGATTATTTTTGAACACACCATGAGCTTTCTGACATAATGAAAAGACAGGAAGAGTCCCAAGGCTGGCATTTCCCCAAAAATGTAGATTGTTGTGGGAAAGGAGACAGAGTAAGTTCCTGCTTTTGTAGAGGGAACTTATTTTTTGAAGTAAGATAAACTTAGAGTGCTGCTTTTGTAAAGATTGAAGCTTATTTTACTTACTGCTATCACAAGCAGCTCCAAGGTAGGTCAGCCTCTTTGTGTATTTGTTAGCAGCACGTTCAACGGAGTCTGCTCAAACCACAGGAGAGGACATTTGCTATGCGCAAGGAAGTTCTGGGGCCAGAAATGTCAAGGTGCAGAGCAGGGAAGCTGGGAAGCACCACTTCTCTCCTCTGGCACTACCCTTGGCTGAGCATCAGTGAGACTTTACAGATCCTAAAAGTGGAGAGATCAGTGGTACAGAATATTTTGCTGTAGGTGGACAGCCAGCTTGGTCCTGCAGACTTTCCTCATCCATCTCTTAATAACTGAGAAAGTATCACCAGGGACATAAGCTGGGATCTCCTGAAGACAAATGCAAAGGTGTTCTTCCACTTCAGCAGCTTGGTTCAGGTACATATCCTTTTCACTGACCCACCAGTGATGAGGGTCTGAATTCATCTGCACTGTGCTGCTTGTGGATTGTCAAAGGCACACAGAACATACCTCCAGGTTGGTCACAAAATAGTGAATAACTTCAACCTGCAGGTATGTGCATTTGTGTAAGAGCCAGGCTCAGTTTCCATTCCCATAAGTGTAACTTGTGCTGAGGGCTGTCAATTAAATGAGCCATACTAACCCTAACTGTCTATACCACACCAATTTGTATTTGTTTGTAAGGGTCCTGTGGCCACTAAATGATGAATATTAGCATGGAAGATAGAACTAGAAACAGGTTGCGCATGAGGTTTTCCTCTGTGTCAGCCTGTGATCAGTCAGGAGAGTCCTTCTGGTAGTGTACCTTGCTGAGTAATAAGAAAATGGCAGTGAGCAAGCAACACTCTAGCTCAGATGTCACCATAACCAAAGACCCTTGCAAGAGGAAGCCTGAGTCTCTTTACCACAGCCCACATGACTGTAAAGGTGTTGGGCCCCCAACAGCAGAGGATTGTTCTGCAGTTACTCCATGGAACCAAGATGCATTGTCATTGCAGGTGAACCAAGGTAACAGTAAAGCCCTGGGATCTGGTCTGGGATACCTTGAACACATTTGTCAACTGATAGAGAAGATTGGGCAGCTGCAGGAGCACAACCTGCGACTCCAAAAGCAAGTGTGCAGCTTGCAGAAAGAGCAGAAGATGAGCCAGGTAAAAGAGGTAAGTAGATACCTACCATAGTGTCTTCCATAAATGACATGCTCAAGGTCCAGATAGGAAATTTCCAAGTCTGTATGAGGGAAAATGCTAATTTACTTGACCCTGCACTCACCTGGGTTGGGTGTTCTGGTTTTCAGGAAGCCCTCATCCACCACAGTCAGCTCAGCTTCCCTGAGGGTTGACTCAAGTTTGTTCTGGTTCAATTCTTTTTCCCAGATGTGCTTGTTTCTGTTGAGTTCAAACACCTCACTCACCTTATGTGATGAGAAGCTTGAAGTCAGCAGCTTTTAATTCTCTACAGCTGAAAACTTCTCAAGACCACACCTCCCAGCATCAATGCTATCAAAACAAAACATTTCAATGGGCCTCCTTAGCAATTATGATTTGAATTAAACTGTCAAGATCTCAGAATTTCCCACAAAACATACATAGCGAGAAAGAGAATCAATGGTACCGCTACCCAGCTCCATGCTCTCTTTCCCTTCCTGTGCTTCTGAGTTGCCAAATGAAGAATCTCTAACATGAAAAATCTCAATGTTCCCATTTGTCTTTTTTTATCAGCCAGAGCTAGTTGGGGAATTTGACTGAAATTTGCAAATCATTCCAGTGTCCTCCTAAACATCATGTTTTATCCCCTGCATATTTTGTTCAGTTTTACCCTACCTCTGCTTCTCAGTTCTTTTCCTTTGGCACTCACACCAGGTTTCCAGCTTTTTTCCATCTCTCCCTTTTTTTATTTTGTCATGCCCCAAAGGAACCAAAGGGGTTCATCACACTGAGCTATTTCTTCCCAGCCATGCTGTGATGAGTCTTTTATTCTCCCGACAATGGCATTCCCCTCCTTGTGCTGCTTTCCCACCTGCTGGGGCTGGATCTGCAGTCAGTGACTGACTCTTCAGAGCCAAAGCCAAGTTGTGAGTCAGGTTGCAGAGCAGAGTAGCCCGTCATTTCCATGTACCCATCTCTCACCCTCAGAGGAATGCAGCCTCCTACATAGACCCTGGGGATTGTTAACACATTTCCTGAAGCTTTACAGCTGTGAGTCACTGCCCCAAGTAACTCTTCCAAGCTGCAAATTCAGGGTCAAATCCTCATCTGCTGTATATGCCCTCTCCTTCTCAGCTTCCAGTGAAATGAAAAGCACTGACCTTTCATTTAAATAGTTGAAACTTTAATCTTCTGAGTATTTTCCAAGATTTATCAGAAGTGCCTTCTCAGATGTATTTGTCCCATACTGTTCAGTGGGAAACTGGACCACCATATGTAACATTCAGCACTTGCACTGTGCTCTACAAAAATGATTGCTTTCTCCTGGGTATCTTTATGGTGTCTGCATCTGCTATATCTAAGCAGCTTTCTGCCATCTTCCTTTTCAAAGTCACAGGCTCTCTGTGTAGAAGAGTAATTTACCATAAGACATGGAGCCTGCTGTCCACATTGCAGTTTGGAGGGCATCCTAAGGCTACTTTCCAAACCATGGTCACTCTCCATGCAGACTTTTAGCATCAAAAGATTTCCATGCCTCAGATACATCTGGCGAAGACACAGCCCCCAGAGCAGAGATGGGTTAGTGCAGTATAAAGAACAGTCATGAGGACTGTAGATAAGTCAGTGCTCCCAGTGCTGTTCTTGAGAGCTGTACAGACATCACCACAGAGACTGAAGACATTTTGATTATGGGACACAAAGGGAACATAGTTACTCCACAACCTTAGTTTTACAAGGAAATTTTTAACGCTGTGGGACAAAAGCAGCCTCTTTTGTCAGATTTTCAAAGTACCTCCCAAGGCAATGCAAACTGCCATGCTGTTGCAGCAACATGTGAAATGTTACATTAAAATTGTCAATTGTTCGGTGACCTCCTGAGGTGCTAAACTGGTGTTGGCCTGACCTGGTTCCAACATCAACAAATGGTCTACTGTCCCCCTTTCCGCTTCAGCTGAATAAAGCTCTCCTTGCATCCTGCCATACTGAATTCTTGTGCAACATCGCTGTGTAAGGCAGAAAATCTGCACTTCCCACCACACCAGCTAACACAGAAGTACACCAGCTGAAGTATTACACACTGGTAACATGCAAGCCAACTATGGCATCCCATCAAGATATCATTGTGCTCATTCCAGAATAAATAAAATGATACTAAAATGCGAGTCACTGTTACAATGGATATGTTTATTTACACAAATGCCTTGGCTGAGCAGCTCTGTGCTTAGAAACTTGTATTCAGTTCCTTCTGGGAAATAAACCTAAAAGATGCTGAATAGCAGGCAATTTAAATATCAGGGAACTAATGAAAAGAATCTGTAGTACCAAGTGCAGGTAGCTCAGCCTTCTACAAAGTTAAATAATTTGTCTGTGTTCTGATAGGTGTCAGGACAAGGCTGGGCACCCCTGGGCTGGAACAATTGCAATTAGTCTGTACCATCACACTGCCTGAGTACCTTAGGCTATGGCAGCCTAAGAGTCTGCATACTTCTTTTATTTTTTTTTTGGTCTGGTGTAGGAGTACCTCCTGCAGCACTGCTCCTGTGGAGCTGCCAGCTTCTTCCTCAACTCGTATCAAGATGTGAAGACATTTTTTGCTGGGAGAAGCAGACCTCACAGCGTCTTGGTTCAGACTGGAAACCCTTCTGATCTTTCCATCATCCCAGAAATAGGAGCAAACACTGAAAAGATGAGCAGCTGCAGTGGTGAGTTCTATTACCTCTAACTTGTCGTCTTGCTTGCTACCACTTGATGAAATAAGCTGACCAACAACTTCCTCTTCCCTAGGAAAGGCAAATGGCAACAGAGAAAGCTGTTAGTGGAAACAAATTTTAGGTGGAAATAGGAGTTTTAAAATGCTTTGTCTACACCTAGTATTTTAACACTTGCTGCATCACATGTATGAAGCAGGACTTTCAGCTCTGCAGCTGTGGCTACAAAGATAAGGACAAATACATTATAGAATATCTCTCTTTTGGAAACATAACATGTCCAAATAGGTCCATTAGTGGAGTCCCTCCATGTGGCTTTAAAACCCCACCAGCCAAGGCAGAGTTTGATCTATGGTGGAAAACCTTATGCCTGTTGCTAATCTCCTACCTTCTCAAGAAGGCACAGAACACATTACTGGAGGAAGATTTATTCTATCGACCAAGTAGAAGTAATGCAGATGTAAAGCTTGAATCCAGAGACCAACTTTTCCAGAAGGCTAGGAAAGACTGGGCTCAGCCCACTGATAATAAAGCCAACTGAAAAGTCTGGATCCAATGTTAGATGTGAAGCAGCCCACTAAGTGAAAATGATTAGTTTATTTCAAATTTTGGACTACAGTCTGCCTCTAATACTTGCTGAAACACAGAAAATCAACACACTTCCTAGCAGAGTTGAGTCAGTGTGTAAATGAATTTTGGGCTTTCTAATGCTGAAGCTCAGAAATCTCTTTCCTGGGAATTTCAGAGCAGCCCCGGAATGAAAATAAGACTTTAGGGTTCTCATCTTGATTCCAGTCACAGCTTTCTGGCAGCACTGCCCAAATGCTATCTTAGCAGGACACTGCTGAGAAACGTGAGCAAGTCCTTGTGTTTTACTGCAGGAGGAGAGAGATACCCAGATTCAGGAAACAGCCAGCCAATGGTGGGGCTCAGGAAGTTGTCAAACAATAGGAACAACAAGGAGAATGAGTTCAGAGAAGCTGGTAGTATGACTGAGGGGCAAGCTTTTTCATCAAAGGACCCTGCAATAAGAAAGGTGAGTGATAAGCTTGGAGCCAGGATCTGTGGAAGCAGGAAAAAGTTCTGCTCGAGCAGAGCAGAGTGGGGTGCCCTGAGAACAAGCCTACCTTATCTGATACTAAACAGGGCTGGGGCAGTGAGTAGGTGCTCTGTGCTCCTCTGCTCCCAGCCTCAAATTAAGACAATGGTGATGTCCATATGCCAAGAAAGGGACAGAGCACTGCACACAGCAGCATGGGCTTAACTTTACTATCTCAAGATTATTTGAAATGTGCACTTGGCCATAAGTATTGTCACTACTGCTGCTAGTGAGATTAAACCAAGCACACATTAATCACTACAGCTAAAAAATTTGGTGGGTCAATCCTTAGCAAGCAACACTTATTACCAGATTGGTAGCATATCTCTGTAATTAGCTCCAGTTTGCAAAATGTGTTTAGGGGAAACCAAATCCAAGGGATGAATGCTTTTCCTCTCCCTTTCTTTCCATTGTTTGTGCCTGCCTTAGCACTTCAGTCCCTGGTGAGGATCAGGAGTGCCGAAATGCCAGGGCAGAGGCTCTAATCAGAGTATTCTCAGCCCATCAGGAAAGAGGAAGGAGTAGGTCTCTCACGGGAAAGACTGTCTCATGAAATTCCCAACCCAAAACTGCAAACTAGTTGTAAACGTTTTGCTGAACTTCAGAAACCCAGTTAAGACTGAATCTAGAGGGGTGCTCCACACTCTGGCTTGGATGCCACAGAGTTCTGGAATATGAGCATTAATTTAAGCACATGGAAGCCCTGATGACTTCACGAGACTGCAGAATCAAGACACATATTCTTTCAAATGAATTCTAGTGCTGTCTTGTTACACCACACATTAATATTGTCACTTAGTGTTGCATTTTGCACCCCAGAGCACAGAATGCTCTGTTTCCTTATACAGTGCAGATACTGTATGGGCATCCTGCCACATTTGTCCGTGGGGTGCTAGGTGCTATACACATGAACTGGCAGTCTGAAAACAAAAGAGATGTGAGAGCCGGAGGAGTAAAGAAGGGATTATCACACATGTGAAGGACTTAATTGTAAAGAGATAAAGGACTTGATCAAGGCTAAGGGTGGACTTCAGGACAGAGCTGAGAACAGAGCCCAGTCTGTCCCCAGCACTGTAAAATGATCTCACTGTCTCATCATTTATCAATGTATTTGCTTTTTTTTTTTTTTTTTTTTTTTTTTTTAAGGGTCTGGACATCAGCAAGAACATATTGGTATGTGCTTCATTTGCAGAGTATGTATTTAACTTGTACATACCATTGGCACTGACCAAGCCCTTGTATCATTGTATACTAGCAAAAGATGTTTGTGGACCCCCAAAGTTTACTGTCAAAAGTGACAGATGCAAACTTATTATGACTTACTCCATGTGCTCTGTTACTCTAACCCCTACTGCAGACAACAGTTAGCTAGCTTTCAGGAGCAGGCTAGCTGTGATATTAGCAGTGCTTGCTTTTCTGGTACGATACCAGCACAATGAGGGACTAATTGCTGAGGCCTCCAAAACCCATCTACTGCATAAATTAATCCTAGCAGCAAACACAAAGGTGTGATAGGTCAGTAAGTAAACAGTCTCACTTACGGGCAATTAACTCAATAGTACTGAAACCTGTGTTGCAGTTTTCAGCTGAGTGCATGACTTCATCTGAAGTTTAGAGATGAAAATTTAACAGTCCTAAAAAGAATTACTGCAATAGGCTCTGCTTGGTCTGGTGCACACAGCTGGGCAGCTGCCAGCTTGTGCTCCCAAGGTGGCCACAACTCATGGAGTAATAGTTGTGCTGGTGGCTTAGTGGCAAGGAACCTTGCAACAGGACAGAACAATGTCCCAAATGTCACAGTGGTTTGAAAACTTCACTGAAATGGAAATCGCTTTTCCACATTAAACCAGTCCTGGAGCATGGTTGGGTTCAGTTTGAGTTTTTTGTTGTTTGGGGTTTTTCAGGTGTTGGAGTTTTTTGGGTGTGATGGTTTTTTTATTTTGTTTTGGGTTGGGGTTTTTTTTGTTTGTTTGTTTGTTTTGTTTTGGGTTTTTTTGTGGGTTTTTTTTTTTTGGGGTGTTTTTGGTTTTTATTGTTTTGTTTTTTTTCTTTTAAGCAGGTTTTAGGGTTTGTTTTGTTTTGGTTTGGTTTGGTTTTGTTTGGGGTTTCGTTTGGTTGGGGTTTTTTTTTTTTTGGGGTGTTTTTGGTTTTTATTGTTTTGTTTTTTTTCTTTTAAGCAGGTTTTAGGGTTTGTTTTGTTTTGGTTTGGTTTTTTTTTTGGGGGGGGGGGGGTGGATTAGTGTGGGAGTTTTTGGTGTTCTGTTCCCGAGGTTTTCCAAGCGTTACTTTAGGAAATTTAAAACAATGTAAAAAAAGAACGTGGAGTTTTTTGATGCATGGCTCTGTTTCAGTTCACGAATCCAGATGAGCTCAATCAGGAGAGAACAAACATTAGGGAGGGCCTCATGAGACTCTCTGACCTCCTGATAATCTCTATTAGCATTTCAAATGTAAGTGCCCAATAGCTGTGGCTTGCAGACGTGACAGGAAAAAAAAGGCTTGATCTCTTCTAATTCATGGTCCTCAAAAGTCACTACCTTGAAAGCAGCTGTTACCGATGCACCTGGCCTAACAGAAAGGAGAAGGGTGTTGAGCTGGTTTTCAGGGTTTTTTTTTTTGTTGTTGTTGTAAAGCCGCCCCTGGGTGCATGTAAGTGGGTAGGAAACCAAACTGATTTTTCCTTCGGTACAGTATAACAATAAGATAAAACGTGCCTTTAGGCAGCTACTCAGCACTTACCAGTGAAGTGCTCTGAAACCTCTTCGGAAAAAACGGCAGGGTCCTAGACACAGAAAAGTTACCAAATAAAATACAAATAGGATGGTATTACTGACAGTTGATCCAGCCTGTCATACTTTGTCCTGTATAGGTACAGGCTGGCCACTGGGCACACTGCAGGGTGTTAAAAGTTATAAAGAAGCTCCTCTCTTCATACCACCCTGGAGTATCCCAAAGTATTGTATGTTGGCCAGATGAGGTCTGTCACCAACTAGCCTCTGGTCCTTCAAGCTGTGGTTTACTTTTGCTCCCTAGAGTGAGAACCATGCTTGGGGCAGAATGAGAGATCTTATGAGGAAGACACGGCTGAGAAACCAAAATAAGCTGGGGCTGTCCTCTGCTGCTCTGAAGAGGTCCTGCCCACAGCTGTACAGGTAAGGCAGGGCTGGGGGAGATTTTCACTTAGTGATGGGAGGAGGTGGTGGGAGATGTACCTTTGGTTGTTGCTGGCTGGAGAAAGCCCCTCCTTTTTTTCCTCCATTGCATATGGTAGTCCTGGCCAGCACAGCAATTTGCTTCCTTCACACTCAGGTGCTCTAAGATTCCAATTGCTTACCTGTGTGAGAATAATGGAAACATTAGGGTCCCTAAAATAAGGTGCATATCCCCAACAGGGTAAGATGATGTTGACAATTGGTCAGAGCTATTCTATAGCCTAATTATTTGTCTTTCTGCTCTCTCATAATCATTACATCTCTCCTCTGTCCACCTTCATACCTTCCATCCAGTAGAACCCATGTTGTATTGCATGTGTGATAGGGTGAGACAGTCAGAAGGAGCTGACTGTCAGAGGAAGGGAAGATGAAGTTTGCTGAGCATGTGCTCATGGATGGGAACTGCTTGTTGCTGCAGGTGAACATTTGGGTCAAGCATGAGGTCTTATTTTCATTAAGAGATCCACACTCATCCCCTGGGCAAGTTTGTCTACCAGGCTAGCTAGAGTCTGGCCTCTGAGCTATGCTGTGTGATGGATATCCCTCTAAGGTGGTGACAGTGCTGCCAGATAGCCCTTGCACAGATATTCCCTTTGCACTTACAAAGTCCTCCCAGCTGCTCTGGTGAATTTGGGACATTTGTGTATATAATTAAGTAACAGGAAGAGCCTGTGTATCTTACTCACCAAAGCAGGAGTATTACATGGAGCTGAGCACTTCTTTTCTGTTTTTCCAGCTGAGGTCTCAGTAACCTTGAGCGGAACAAGCTCAAATGTGCTTAAGCCCTCCCCAGGTTTTAGAAGGTGGAGAAACAGCAGTTGTTTAAGCACTCAGGAATGTTCTATTGTTCCCCTTAGACAGACTCTACCTACCTTACAAAATGCATAAGGGAACTAGGAATCTTGTAATTACAGCTGGAAAAAAAAAAGAAGTCTGTACTTCATGGAATGATTTTTCCAGCTGGGAAAAGCTTGTTTGGGGCCCAAGCACACCTAACAGGCGAGCTTCCTCCTATTGTTTAGGAAACTGAAAGAAACACAAAGCAGAAAGATCAAACAGTTCCATCTAAAATAGATGGTGATCCAGCTGGGGAAAAAATACAAACTCTTGTGAACCTTCCTTCTGAACCTGAATAGAACCAGGAGTTTATTTGGTCTTCAGCAAAGTCCTGTCTCCCACTTGGCCGTTTCTCTGCAGCACTGAGGACACCACCTGAGAATTGCATGCTAGGTCCTCCAGCTGCCTAAATCAATGTACTATTCTAATGAAGGCCCAGCCCAGCAGTTCCTAACAGAAATAGCTTTTGCTGTTTTTACATATACACTGGACAACTACTACTGTCATGGAAGTCCTGTATGACAAGATGCCAAAGGGATGATTTTTTCACCTGGCTTTAACTGGGCAGCCCCCATATTCTGATTTTTCCAGGTTGCTTTCTGTAGCTGATGAATGGTCTTCTCTTTTCTTTTATTAACTTTCTTCTCTTGTACATCTGCATAAAACCCATATCTCTACAGATACCCCTTATCTTCCTCCATTTCCTCTTCTCCTGCTTTCTAGCTCTTAGTCCCCAGCCCTACATGTATCTGCCCTTGCTCTTTTTACCTCACACCCTGTAACAGCAATTCATTGACACTGACCCTTTCACTGGTGCCTGGAAAAACTGGGCACCTTGCTCTTATGGCATCTTGGATATGTAGCTGACTCCCTCAGGCTTAGTGAATCAATGATACCCCACAAATGCTGCTGGACAGAGTTGTAAAGCAAGAAAATCTTGCTTGTCTGCAGCTTTTGGCAAAGCAAAAGTTGAATCTCTGATACTCTCAGCATTTAAACCCACTCTCTTTATCATAATTCATGAAACATGTTTATTCTGGCTTCTGGTCCTGACTGTACATATAAGTGTTATGGAATTGGCTGGCTTTTCCTTACTCAGGCTTTCTTGAGCTCAAAGATATCTCCCAAGGTCTTGAACTGGCAACAAGTTGGAGCTTGGTGCCTTGAAGGAAGCAGAGATTTGTTGCTTTTGACACCCAGTCCCATTTGAGTCATTCAGGCAATTAGAAAATGTATCTTTGTTTTTGTTTTTGAAACTAGGTCAAAACAAATCCCCTTTCATGCTCCCACTCTGCCTATGATGAATGATCTGTTCCAGGGCAGTTGTCTTGTTTTTCTTCTCTGTTGGCTTCGTTGTTGTGTTTTAGTTTGGGGTTTTTTTGTTTGTTTGTTTTGTTTTGTTGTTTTGGTTTTTTTTTTCATCCACAAAAGAATCCTCATAGTGGACAGAGAACTTCATTCTTCCAGTGGGAGAGAGGAGAGCCTGCCAAGGTAGATACACTGGCACTAGGCTTGGTAGTTTGTCATATATTGTTCTAAAAAGGTTCAGGTTGTCATGTAATTTTCTTTTTCCTGCTAGTACATTTCCTCCTGCAAAGCAATGTCTGTTTTGTGCAAAGCCAATAAATAACTTAATTATGGTATTATGAGCTTAAACAGCACATGAACCTGAATCTGATCTATGGCAGGGAAAGCAGAATTCTTCCCTGAATCATTGCAGAATGATCAGTCCACAAAGAGCGAGGAACTTACTTTTGGCTCAAACAACCCCCAAGAAAGGAATGTTTTGCTTTTCCACTGTGGTAGGTTTTAGTGACAGAAAACTGTTCTTAAATGATAGTGGAGCATCATCAGGTCAAGTAGTTACCCTTGTAAAACAGGTAGTCTGATGCTGCTTAGAACAGTAAGGAGGATCCAGCCTGACCTGTGAAAGCTGGGCTGCCAATTCTGCAAGAGCCTACCTTGATCAGTTTACTGCCTGTATATTGCCACTCCATCCTACATTATTAAATGAGTGAGGTTGTCTCAGGCTAGAATGGTGTCGCAAACGATCCCTAAAAATCTAGGGTCAAGGAGGAGCACCTTCATATATATTTTTTTCGTTACTTTCCCTAGCTCCCTTTGAGGACAAACAGACAGAGACCTAATCTGCTGCTTGGCATGGCTGCTGCCAGGAAGCAGACTGGCCCAGCAGTTTTTCCAGCCCTGGCCAAGATACAGAGGCAGCCATTTCAATGAAAGCAATTGTGTCCGGGA
The DNA here is from genome assembly GCA_013399055.1 of Ramphastos sulfuratus. Taxonomy (NCBI): domain Eukaryota; kingdom Metazoa; phylum Chordata; class Aves; order Piciformes; family Ramphastidae; genus Ramphastos; species Ramphastos sulfuratus. The sequence goes on along the minus strand of WBNM01027981.1, from coordinate 5,278 downwards.
GCTTTCTGATGCTATCCCCAACCCCTTTCCAGGGCAGGATCTAATCTGGGAAGCTTTGGGCAATCTCAGACTTGCATTCCTGTGCAGGCACACCCACCTGTGTATCTAAAGGAGCTACAGCTTTAATGCAGCTGTGTGGGAACGACCTAACCTCAAATTATGGTGTACGTTTCACGGTTAAGGATGCTAGTTTCAGTTTGACAGCCACCAAAAGCTGGCTGCTGCATGATGACTACTTTGTGGTAAGAGTAAGTTAAGGAGGACAGGGCAGTTCTAACATCAGAAAAATCCATTTTCAGTGTCGTACAGCAAAGGCTGAAAAGGGCCCTAGTGCCTCAGACCCAGGTCTGAATGCTGCTCTTCACAAGGGAGATGTTTGTGCTCACAGCTGAGAAGCAGCCAAAGAATTACAGAGTAACATGGGAGCAGAGTTTATAAAAGAATTCAGAAATTAACAAAAAGTCATGCAATATTTAGGTTAAAAACAGATCAGTAGCTGGCAAAATGGAGTTTGCACCACATCGGGACTTTGAATTAAAATTTTTTTCAAAGCAAAGATTTGAAGTACATAGCTATTGAAATATTACATTAAAAAAAAAACCCAAACAAGCAAAAAAACCCCACAAAAACCAAACGAAACCAGCACCAAAACCACCAAAACACAGCTTTTTACAATACCTGCCGTTTAAAAAAGCATTCCAAAAGATTTGTCTTTCGTAAGTCCTAGAGCCCTGAGCTAAGCTGTTACAACCAAATAGGATGTATTACACTTATTTCAACTATATATAAGAAATAATGAACAAAAAAATTAATGTGGAGATGGTCCACAGCAGCTACCCTAGTGTTGTTCTTCAGAGCGCCTCACTTCATACTTACTACTTCAGGCCAGGATTTTTAACGTCCCTGTGACATTCACCCACCACCTATCTCTCTCTCTCTCACTTCCAGCTAGGCAGACAATACTAGTTGCTCTGAACAAAATGATGTTTATGTTCATCCATTACAGTGTGAGGCCATGCCAAATGCTGTGTTTTGTAGGGATTTTGGTGGGGTGGTAGTAGGTTGGGTTTTTGTTTGTTTGCTCATTGGTGTTTTTTTGGTACTGGCTATTTTTTTTTTAATTTGTTTGGTTTGAGGTTTTTGTTTGTTGCTTCCATAAATATTTGACCAGCATCTGCTTTGTAATTTCAGACTGAAGAAAGAGAAGCTGCTTTGGGTGCAGTTTGGGTGTTTGGTACATACACACAACATACTAATGCTAAAAATGCAGCCAGGCATTCTGACCACTGTCAACTTTAATTGTGTTTTTCCATTTGTTAAGGCCAGATATTATGTCTTCAGAGATGAGGAAAACTGAGAGGAACTCCATGATTGTTCTGGGGCAAAATACAAAGAATGAAAACATATGGCCTTTCTGATAACCCAAGTCAAATGGAACAAGGTAAAATAAGTATGTGAAGCAGCATGTGTTTCTTTGTGGGTAGAGCTGGGGTTTTGCCTCTTCTCAGCACAGGTCAGATTTTTGAAGTTCAAATGATATGGACTTATTCCAGCTGAGGACTGGCCCTATACCCTAATTTTAATAGTTTCAAATTTTATTTAACAAAAGGAATGTAACCACACTTTAAAGGTGTCTGTAGTTGTATAGGCGGCATCACACAGCCTTTTTACAACAAGTTCATCAGCAAATTCATTATCTGCAGTCAAGAGACTCCCAAATAACAAGCTAAGCAAGTATCTTGGGAAAGAGACAATCTACCTGTGCTGGTTTGAGGCTAATTGGAATATTTTAATGAGAAAAATTAGATTCTAAGCTGTGAGAAGAAAACAATGGTGATGTCTACTTCACTCATAGGCTTGCTGAGATGTATAAAAAACAAGCACACAAACATAGATAAGACAGAGTCTCTCTCTGTCCGAGTCAGTGTGTCTTCTCCCTGGGCTTCTGCTGTTAACAGAACTAATCATTCTGCCTTTTAACCCCCCTGGGCAATCCTCTAAGCTCACCTTGCACATAAGGCAGACCCTGGGATAAGGTAGAGTGGTGGAAAGGAGGTGGAAGGGTGATTGGGAGCCCCTCCTGGGGACTCTGATTTCTGGGAGAGGTATTGTGTTTCTGTATGACTTTTAACTTGCATATTTCTGTAAATATTTGTGTATATTGTGTATATATCTGTTTGTAAATTGTGCTAAGCTGTGAATATAAAGCTTCATTCCTTAACTTTCGGCCAGCTGAGTCTAGTCTGGGTGATTTTCGTAGAGTGGTGGGGTGGGTAACTCCCAAACCATCACTCTACCCAAGACTAACATAGAACCAGGCTCAGCCTTGTCCTCCACTCTCCCAACTCAACCCATGGTTAGTTAAACCCAGAGAAATCCTTTATAATGTCTATAAAGTCTCACATTCACTGTGTGTTTCTGTTTCAGAAAGGCAAAGTGGAAACATGAATGGACTCCAACTTGAGAAGCAGGAGGTTACTTAGTGCAGCCTGCGACCTACAGTTGACAACAGAGCAACTTTTATTTGAGTGTTAGAAGGGAAAGAGGGAAGGGGGAGGTTGAGAAGGGTCTGTGGAGAAATATATGCTCAGCTAGGTACAGCTTAGCTGCTGAATCTGAAGTATACTTTAAAAAGCAAGCCAGAGATGAAAATTGCTGTTAGCATCTTGGCAACAGAACCAACAAAGACTTTTAAGTAAAATTTGGAGATTCTTTCTCCTCTCTGGGTTAGAAACGGAATTATCTGAAACCTTGAAGCTTTAAAAGTATCACTGCTTTCAGGGGACCTTCTTCAACTGAAATCAGCTTGAGCTTTACAGGACATAGCAGCATCTAAAAGAGTGCCAGGGACCTCTTTGCCCAGTGTAGACATGCCTATTAGAAGGACAGCCTCTCGAGGGAGGTGGGATGGGTGAGCTGAGTTGCAGTCTTTGCTTGTCCCCAACACAGTTCCTTCCTTTGAACTGCATCTGGCCAGCTGCACCATTTTACTGGAATCCAACAGGAAAACCAAGTTTTTAAAGACAGAACTTCCTACAAGGCCACTCCAGAATACATCACAGGATTTTGTATCCCTGGTCCTTCTGTAGAGACTCCTTGACTCCAGTGCTGCCCTACACAGAAGCTGGCATCATACAGGTTCATTGCAGAGACTGGAGTGAGGAGCATTGCAGGAAACAGCCTTTCCAGAGGCTGGAGGGTGCATCCAAGGCAATACCTCAGCTTTGCCAGGTGGCCCAGCTCTTGAACTATCAATCTTTTGGGTGGGGAACCAGGCCTGAATTCCTACTTGTAACCTGAAAGACCTCTAGCTGTGTAGGTGGGAGCCTAAGGCTGTAAGTGGGGTAATGGTGCTGCTGTATGGCTCAGCCTGTGCTCGCTCTGCTGGGAAAAGCCAAGAGGGAGAGCTGAGCTCCAAGGAAGTTATTCAAATGCAGCCTTTTTAAGCTGATGCTCTTTTGAGCCATGCTAACAGCTAACATTATGGTCATATTTGGTGGCTGCCTTCTCATCACACGTCCACTGATTCCAGACTCAAGGGGCAGGCAGCGCACGCTTCTGAAGGTCCCATGGTCACAATGGTCTCTACACATCAGCTTTTGTTGTTACCAGCCACGATAATTAATATGAAAGCAAAGATTTAAATAAATCCACTATGCCTTGTGTTAAAAAGATTATTCTAATCTCTAAATTACAATATAATTACAAGTCAAGCAATTGCTATTTAAAAATTCCTCCCCCAATCCAAACTTGCCTGAGAACCAAGATTTGAGAAGCTGGCAGGAATGTATCAGCTTCAGCAGATTTAGGCTTTCAGGAATGGAGACTTCCTCCTTGCTCAGCTGGAGCCTTTGGAGTCATCAAAACCAGAGCAGGATATCTTCTGAGATTCAAAGCACCTGAGCCATGCTCTGGCAGGGCAGCTGTATTTTGCAGGAGTGAGTGAAGGTTGCAGAGGAAGCTTGGTTCCCCAGGTACTTTTTAGAAAGGTTGCTACTATTGCATCTCAGAAACAAACAAAACCCCCCCAAAAACAATCAACCACCAAAAACACATAAACCACCCAAACCCCAAGAAACAAAACTACGTCTGAAAAGATCTGTGCTGTTTCAGAGTTAGTACCCTAAAGTAGGTGCTATGTTTAATGTTTCAGTTATAATTGCTGCTGTGGGACTTGGTTATTCACTGTATATCTTTGCTAGCTTTACCCGAAGCTAGAAAGATTTAACACTTGATTATTCTGTGAATAGTCTGTAGCTCTCCATAAATCCAGGGGACCAAAATCCTGCATTAATTTACACCCTCCATTATCCCTCCAGCTTTACAGAGGCTAAGAAATGTGAATCAGTGCAAACTGAAGCGTTTTAAATACACAACATCATGAACTGGTATTCTCCACCACCACTTCTCTCCCACATTGTATTTTTTTTTTCTGGTTTGTTATTTGTTTTGTTTTTTAACTAAAAGGAACTAGCACACATACTACGACATTATATGAAATATATCCATGTATTTTAAAAAATAAATATATTTATAACATGTAACATACTGTATAGTTTTCCACTTCAGGATGCATTGTAATACAAGCATAAGAAATTTAATAAAAGCATCACTATTATGGATAATTGTTTTCAGATATTTTATTAATGAAGACCTGGATTGTAGAATAGGAACTGCCACACATTTAAGGTTTCAGGCAAGTATACCTGGTCAAGAAATTAATTGTTACCTCCAAGCTTTTAAAGAACTTCTTCAGCTCTGGAAAAGGAGGATTTTTTTTTTTTTTCTTCTCCTGAGGCTGTTGCTGTTCTCAAAGGTCCAGAGGGCAAAGAGTACCTTTGGAAAGTTCAGGTAAAACCAGGTGTAGAGGTTCACATTTGGTGTTGTTGAGGGGCTTCACATCCAAAGCTACAGAGTGGGCAGGCAGGGCAGTACACAGCACTTTCAGAGGAAAGGGTGACTTTCTGAAAAAGGGTTAGTTAACAACACTGCACAACGGCCTCACCTGACAAGTGCTGCCTGCCCTCCGGGCTGCTTTTCCTCGGCTTCCCCATCAGTCATAGCTCTCGGAACTCTCCTGGACAGGGCAGCTTTCCTTCACCTGCAGGAGTCTGCCAATGTCTACAGCAACCAATGACACCTTCGGTTCAGCGGCATGACCAAGAAGTACAGAGCAAAGCTAAAGGTGGTGCTAACACAACAAGTCACATGCAATTACTCGAAAGCAAAGTCAAGTCAGTGAATCCCAACCAAAGAAAAGCAGAGACAGACGGGGGGG